>OZ059788.1:17976491-18143961 GCA_964057025.1 Standfussiana lucernea
CATGCCGGAGTTGCGCAGGATCTCCACCAGCTCGCAGCGGAAGGCACTGACGTCCTGCTTGATCTCGTTGACGTCGTCCTCCGTGACGCCGCCGCACTCCGCACGCCGCTGCTGCACCGTCACGTAGCGCCGCACCAGGTTGCGCATTATCGCCTGGACGTGGAAGAGTGACCGAGTTATAGTTCAACAAGCCATGAGCCTGATGGAATTTTCTATCAGTAAAATTGCCAAGCTTCCATACAAAACCCTTAAAGGAATGAATTTTCAAAAATCTTTGGGCAAATTAAATTGGCTGGAGAAACTTTACAGTGATGGGTTTACTACAGCAGATTACTGGGACCAAGAATCTAAGATTTTAGTTAAGTGGGACTCCTTTTTTCTTTCTCTCTTGTTTTAGCCAGTTTTAGGAGCGGAGACAAGTGAAACATTTGAAAAACAATAATGGCAAACCTGATAACGGAAATCCCGTTCATTTGCTTGTTTTGCTTTTCTCTGCGAACAATAAATATAATTAGTAAAACGTTATGTCGGTACTACTCTTTGCCCTTAGTTAATACTAGGTATGTGGTAAAAAAGTGTTCGAATAACAATCGAAGGATGAGGCGAGAGGAGCTGACGCGTGTGCAGTGTGCAGACGAGAGACTTGTCCGCCGAGGACTAAAATCCCTGAAACAATTGCCGAAATGAGGGTGTACACGCTATACCCCGCCTGCATGAATCAATTAAAGCAGGTGGCACTTTGGTGTCACGGGCGTTCAACGCGTACAGCGCGCTCTTGTCTGCCTGTCGGTAACTCACTCTGATGGTGCGCATGTGCTCGCGCTTGGCGCGCGCGTGGCCGCACAGGCGCCGCTGCAGCCAGCGCCACGCGTACAGCGCGCTCTTGTCTGCCTGTCGGTAACTCACTCTGATGGTGCGCATGTGCTCGCGCTTGGCGCGCGCGTGGCCGCACAGGCGCCGCTGCAGCCAGCGCCACGCGTACAGCGCGCTCTTGTCTGCCTGTCGGTAACTCACTCTGATGGTGCGCATGTGCTCGCGCTTGGCGCGCGCGTGGCCGCAAAGGCGCCGCTGCAGCCAGCGCCACGCGTACAGCGCGCTCTTGGGCGATGGCAGCACGTTGAAGGGCGGAGGTGACGTGCCGCCCTCCTCGAAGTAACTGATCCACAACTTGCTGCGAGCAAACTTCCACTCTACGTCCGCGCGTTCCTGTAAATATTGCGTCAGCAATGACTCGTGCATTGTCACTCAGGAAACAAGAAACACACAGCGTCCCTACACGGTTAAACCACACGAAATAGATTTTGTAACTTTTCCTCTTTGGTAATCTGAAAAATCACAAAATCTAACATTCCCACTTTGGTCTGAAACCAGTCGTAAAGGTACACAAATCTTACGGAGATGAGTTGGTAGGAGTGGTTCATCATGGCGATGAGCAGGTTGAGCAGCACGATGACGTTGATAACGGCGTACGTGCCGAACATCAGCATGCCCCAGAACCGTGTGAAGATCTTGATGCCGTCCAGCTCGAACGAGTCCAGGTCCACCAGCCCGAAGGCCGCCCAGAACAGCGTCTGCATCGTCTCGAACAAACTGCGACAGAGGCAAAAAAATAATTCGCAACGGTCGTCTTGATGCTTACATTTATTTTGTTTGCAGCAGTTACATGATTACCGAATAACAAATACCTAAATTAGTCCAATGGTTTTTATTATTATAACTAGCTGTGCCCGCGGCTTCGCTCACGTGACCGCGTATTCTTTTGGCATTGTTAGGGTACATTACATGGGAACGTGAAGTCATAGTATATTCCTAACATCCTCTACAAATAATATACTTATTAACTGACTTACTGTTAATTTAAACTAAAACCTGTTAGTACATCCTTGTTTTAAGTATTAAAGGAACTCATAGTCAATTTCTGGGGGGAATCAATTTAGATTGCCATCGGCACGCTAAGAAGAAGTTTATGAACGATAGCAAATACATGCAACTCATGATCTATCCTGGGTCCCAAACACAACGGTTAATATCCTTAAAAATTAAAAAAGACGCTCATTTGCAAATAGAGAAAGAAAAATACTTATACTACAGCAAGCACATGTAAACTTAACAGACAGATTCCTCTAGGATACTACTTTTGGATTTTGAAGAAATCATCATCATTCTCCTGCCCTTATCCCAATTTATTTGGGGTCGGCTCGGCATGTCTTCTTCCATGGCTTGTCTTTCCGTGTTTCATTACTCTTTCATTCCTTCATTAATTTTCACACTATTTACCTAATAGGTTGGGGAAAAAGTTTCTTCGCATTTTTTAAGAAAATTCAAAACATTTTTTAATATAGTTTATTTACATTTAACTAAAGTATGTAGGTACCATTTTGTTCGATAACTTTTTGCCATCTTGTAGGTAGGGACATAATCCCATTGCTATAGAAGTTTTGGGACTTCTGATCAAAATACCGCGACAAGTGGTTTTGGCAGTCCTCGTGATGTTAACCTGACACTGCCTAAAGAATTCTGAAGAGACTGAAACAGGTGGAAATCTGAAGGTGCAAGGTCACGACTATACGGCGGATGCATTAACACCGCCCAGCCAAACTCTCTTAATTTTTGCTGAGTGGCTAAAGATGTGTGAGGTCTAGCGTTATAATGATGAAAAACCACACCCCTTCTGTCGATTAATTCCGGCCGTTTTCTCTCAACTTCTGGCTTTAATCTCATCAGTTGTTCGCAGTAGAGTTCAGAATCGATGGTCTTGCCTGGTGGTAACAGCTCATAAAGAATAATGCCCTTCCAATCCCACCACACACACAGCATCACCTTGTTGCGAGTTAACCCGGGTTTCGCCACAGTCTGCGAAGCCTGACCGGCCTTTGACCACGACCTTTTTCGCACGTTCTTGTCGTACGTGATCCAATTTTCATCACCAGTTATCAGCTTCTTCAAAAATGGTTCGGTTTCATTACGTCGTAATAAGGAATCACAAATGAGTACACGGTTCATTAGGCTTCTTTCAGTGAGCTCGTGAGGTACCCAAATATCGAACTTTTTTGTGAACCCAGTTTTTTTTCAAATGCGCCAAAACGGTTTTGTGGTCAATTCCCAGTTCTTTAGCTACGTCGTAACTACTGATATGCCGATCTTGCTCCACTTTTTCAAAAATGGCATCCATTTTATCCGTAATAGGGCGACCAGAGCGACGTGCATCTTTGACATCAAAATTTCCGGATTGAAAACGCTTAAACCAAATTTGTGCACTCTCACAGACACTGCACTAGGTCCATAAATATCGCAAATTTTTTTCGCGGCTTGCGTGCATTTTTACCTTTTTTGTAGTAAAATTTTAAAACATCTACAAAAATAGGTAAACTTACTGGCTTTAAATAATTATTGAGTCCAATTAGGTTCAAATTCTCTTCGATGTCTTCCCCGTCGGACACGTTTACTGCTTCCGTGGAATATACATATGTATATTCCCATTTCGCCGACCGCGACGATATGAAGTTATTCCTCGCGACGATTGTTCAACATACTCCGGACACACCCGAGCCGACGTATGTAAGTGCCCCGCACGCTGGCATTTGCTACACACGAACTCCCTGTGGCGACAGCTTGCCACCCTATGGTTAGTGGCTCCGTAGGCTGTGCAGTTGGTACTGCGTCCCGAAGCAGAAGTCGTGCTAGTCGCGCGCGCCACGCGGCTCGCCGCTAGCCCGCCGCCGCCGCTCGGGCCAGGTCCCCGCGCGGCCGCGTGCTACCACCGCTCCTGTTGCGGCTCGCACCGCTGTTGTCCCCCTTATTCGCTGTGACCGAATGCACCGCTTCCGCCTTAGGACTAGATGTGTACGCTCCATCCACTACTGCTGCATCCCTTTCTGACGCCTCCATTGCTTTCACTAACTTCACGGCTTGTACAAATGTTATTGAGTCATCCTCCGCAAATAGTCGTTGCCTGATGACGTCACTCTTGAGTCCGCATATGAACTGGTCACGCAAGCTCTAGCTTAAATTTCCTGAAAATTTACAGTAGCTAGTTAATCTTTTTAACTCTGTGACGTAGGTCGTCACGTTTTCGTTCGCTCCTTGTCTTTTTTGACGAAAACGGTATCTTTCCGCTAACGAAGATGGCGTCGGCTGAAGGTGCTGACGCATTAAACTAATGGCTTCATCGTAATTTAACTCCGACGGTTTCTTTGGACTCGATAGCTTGACGAGTAATTCGTACGCTTTATCTCCGATTGTAGAAATCAAAGTAGGCAACTTCAATTCCTTCGCCACTTTATTTACCAAAAAGTACATGTCCAACCTATCCACATAGGATTACCACTGTCCCGTTTTCACGTCAAATTCACTTAACTTCCCAATCGACATTTTGTCTATTGTTCAAATAAGCACGCGGTATACACATAGATAGGTAATTATCCTCGTCGCCACTGTGATGTTGGTATGTACGGCGGAAGAGTAATGAAACACGGGCACATGGTTGGATCGTATATTGCGGACTGTCGGCAGCGGCCGGTGCCTGACCAACCTCCCTAATCCAAACATATTTATTGATATATGTACATACCTACATTGCACTTCCTTATTATAATTGTTGAAGAAAAATAGTAAAGCAAACGATATCGTCATATAGTACTCTATGTAATATGATTGCAAAAGGTACTCCTTTTGTTATCATAACTTTTTGAAAAACTCGAGCAGTCGATTTAAATGAGATCTCCTGAGCACATTAATTTATTCATTAGTACCATTTTGGTTCAATAGATGTCGTTGCATGTATCTTAAGTAATGATGATGATTGCTTCTTGAACACTTTAAATTCATGTATCTTTTGATTAAGAGCACGGATTACAATGACACAAACTATGTGCGTAACTTAAAGAAGGTATTAACCTTCTTTAAGTTACGCACAATACTTGTGCATTGAAACTAACCACATTGGTTTTGTAATTTTCACGTGATACTTAAACAAACAAACATAGCCGTAGACTCACAGATTGTAGACGTACAGACAAACAGACAAAAGTCTAAAAATAGTAAAAATTGGTTCTGTTTGTTATCCTTTAACACCCCTACTATTTTTTTCTAAATATTTTCAGTGTACAGAAACGCCACGTCTATAGATTTATTATATGTATAGAAGATATAGATAAACAAGTCTACCTGTAGAAAGATCAGAAAAAGAATTATTTATGCTAATAGCCTTATTCTGAGCCAATTCAGAAGCCTGGGCCATAATCTGGAGCCATCATGTTAGAGATCATGAGGATAATAACTATATGGCTCGAAGCCAAGCGGCGTGTATTACAAGCGCCATAAATGATGGGACGAGAATATGATGGACGTTTAGTAAGATATTATACTACTCTGTCAAGAAAGTACCGGGAAACGTTCTAATACACAAAATGTTTGTAAAGTTATTCATCCAATTTATTTTATCGCCTTCAAAGTATGCTCCTTCAGAAACGATACACTTGCGCCAATGAATAATCCAATGATCAAAACATTTTTTAAACGCTTTTTCTGAAATTGAGTTCAGTTCTCGCCGCGAGTTCTCTTTTATGTCTTCCTCCGAATGAAAACGGGTGCCACGAAGTGGTAATTTGAGTTTAGGAAAAATATAGAAGTCGGCGAGAGCCATATCTGGTGAATAAGGTGGTTGCTCGATGGTATTTGTTGAGTTTTTGGTCAGAAATTCGTTCACTATGATGGCCTTGTGCGAAGGCGCATTATCGTGGTGCAAAATCCAAGAATTTTCTTTCCACAAATCTGGCCTTTTTCGTCGAATTTGCTCTCTTAAATCCACATATCGCTCAAAGAATATTCTTTATTTACTGTTTGACCTTCCGGCAAAAATTCCGAGTGCACAACACAGCGATAGTCAAAGAAAACGGTCAACATGACTTTGACTTTTGATCGACTTTGGCGTGGTTTTTTCGGTTTCGGTTCAGTTGGAAGGCGCCACTCCGAAGCTTGTTGACTAGTTTGCATGTTTATTTATTAGCTTTATTTAATCCCTTACATGATTTCTTATCTACAGTTTTGTGTACTTATTTATTTATTAGTTAGTAATGTTAGTTTTGTACTTAAATAAGGTTAGTATTGTTAGGTGTAAGGGCCGCCTCTTGCCGTGAAAGCCTCCTCCAAACCATTCCAGGTGGCTCTATCCTTTGCCTGTCTGGACCATAAGTTTCCGGCTGTTTGTACGATGTCATCACTCCATCTTTTAAATGGTCTACCCTTTCTTCTTTTTTTATATATTGGATAGCAATTTGTGATTATTTGTGACCATCTTTCGTCCATAGCTGTCTGGATATGACCTGACCATTTCCATTTCAGTGTCAGGACCTGCTTGACCGCATCTCTCGCCTTTGTTCTTTTCCTTATCAGTGAACTTTTGACTCTATCTTTCAATTTGATGTTTATATAACTTCGTTCTATTCCTCTTTGACAGCTTCTTATTTTATTTAAGAGTGATTTTTTGAGAGACCAGGTCTGGCATGCGTAGGTAAGAACCGACGTTAAGCAGACGTTCATCGGTTTCGTTTTCAGTTTTGTGGGTATGGGATCTTTAAAAATTTCCTTCACTACTGGGCTACATACTTACTTACATACTGGGCTAATATTTATTCAACGTATTCTTTACTCTGCGATCGATTTCTTTTTCTGTACAGGATTTTATTGAAATTAAATGTCCAGGGTAAATGTAGTCTGCGACATATTCTATAGATTGAGACTGTATGGATATAGGTATTTCTTCGCGATTAGTCATTATTTTCGTTTTGTCCCAGTTGATCTGTAGGCCAACGGTCTCGCTATGATGGCTGAGGGACTCTATCATGTCGTTTAGTTTGCACGGGTCTTCTGACAGCAGTACCATGTCATCCGCAAACCTGAGGTGTGAGAGGTACTTGCCATTGATTTTTATTTCCATATTACTCCAATCGAGGTTTCGGAATATGGATTCTAGGACTGCAATGAAAAGCTTTGGGGAAAGCGGATCGCCTTGCTTTACCCCCTCTCGACTGGAAATGTTGGTCCTCTTGAGTCTAGGCGTACTCTTGTTGTGCTTCTCAAGTAAATCGCTTTGATAAGTTCTCTGTAGTCGTGGTCTAGTACTTGCTGGTATAAAGCTCGCCATATAGTCATGTGAAATTGAATCGAAAGCGTTCGAGTAATCTATAAAAGCAACGTATAGGGGGAGGTCATATTCCATAAACCGTTCTAAGGTGGGTGTACCATGGAAGGCCACTCTAATAAATAAACAGTTATTATTCGTTCATATACTGGATAAATGAAACGAACGAATATTTAAGTAATACTTTGTTTTATTCCGTAAAATATAAACCACTTTTTTTTAATTTCAGATTTGATCAATATTGATTAAACTTAAGTTTCATTGAACTCTTAAAAATGGCCTTGCTAGGAACAAGGCTCCTTAGAAGGCCATTATAATAAATCAGTCATTTAACACTAAAAGTTAATAAATAGCCATTAAATCTACAATAAAAAGAAATGGTTTATATATTACGTAATAAAACAAAGTATTACCTAAATATTTGTTAGTTTCATTTATCCAGTAAATAAACGAATAATAACTATTTATTTGTTAGAGTGGCCTTCTATGGTACACCCACCTTATTTTAACGTCGCCGATTTCCGATATCAATGAAGCAAGGGACCGTACTGCCAAAATAGTGGCGCGAGCGATTCACCGCCGCGTCTGTGATTTCTAGTTCGATGGATGTTTATGTAGATAGAAGGAATTTGTCATCACATGGCAATAACTACGAAATTTTAATAATTGGCCTTCGAAGGAGCATGGCCTTCCATGGTCCACCCACCTTATTATTACTTTCAGTGTGTGTATGTGGTCAGTGGTAGAGAAATTTTTGATGAATGCCGCTTGCTCTCCTCAATCTTCGTTGTTACACGTCGTAGTAGGGTCGATGCAAATACTTTATACAGAGAGGATATAATACTGATGGGTCTGTAATTAGATATCAGTTTGTGATCTCCCTTTCTATACAGTAGAACTATCTCCGAGCATGTCCACGTTTCCTGTAGTTATTTTGTTTTTAAAATACGGTTGAATAGCTTAGTGGGTGGTTTTATTAGTTTCTCTTCCGCGACTTCTATCATTTCATTTGTCACTCCGACAGGTCCTGGGCTCTATCCTGCTTTTAGTTTTGTTATAGATATCTCTATCTCTCTTTCTAAAAAAGGTGGTCCTGTTACTTGGGCTGGTTTATAATTTTTAGGCATTGGTGTTTCATGATTTTGATTTACACACGAGTAGAGGTTCGTATAAAACTGTGTAGCTATCGTCATTAGGTCTTTCCTGTTTGCAGTTTGCATGTAAAACTCGTAAACCCACGTCTCGTCACCAGTAAAAATGCCTTTCATGAATGATGGGTCGAAATTGACTCGTTCCAGCATGTCCTCAGCGACTCTTATGCGATTGAGTTTTTGGAGAAAATTCAGGCCTTTTGGGACTAGCCGAGCGGCAACATGTTTCATACCCAAGTGATTATTTAAAATGGTACGGATCGACTCGTGAGACACAGAAAGTTCAGGGGCTATATCTCTCAAACTTGAATGAGGATTTTCAGTCACTATTTCCTTCTCTTTTGCGATGTTAACTTCAGTTGAAGACGTTGATGGTCTACCAGAGCGAGGCAAATCTTTCATCACAACTCGACAGCTTTTGAACGCTTTATACCACTTTTAAGCACGTGTTTTTGATAAAGTCGATTCACCGTTAGATTTGTGTAATATTTTCAGGGACTCCGAACATGAAATTCCGCTGGCGATGCAAAATTTAAGACCGAACTCTTTGTTCGATGTTTTTGTCCATTATGAAATTCGCATTATACACTAGATATGATCTAACTAAAAACAGCACTGTATTTAATCTAAATAACAGATCCAACTCAAACTCCGCGCCAAAACGGAAAATAGGTGTGCCAATCTAACACAAAAAAAAAATACAAAAACTTGTATTTGGAATCATAAACAAATCATCCATTCTCGATACTTTTTTGACTGAATATATTTATAGATATTTTGTTGAGTTTTTCAAGGCCCGAATCAGAAACTAAAAAAAGATCTTAATTAAAATGCTTCTCACTTAGCAAACCGTCGCCACACGATGCAGGCGTCAGGATCGGGGAAGGTGCCGTTGGCGGTGAGTGAGGTCCCCGTCGTGCAGCGCTTCTTCTCCATGTCGGCGTAGTACCACAGCAGCTGGTTCAGACCTGTCGTGACAACACTATGTTACTCTCAGTATCAACAACAAGAGTTATTCACATTTATTACAACCTGGAACACTCACCACAAGAAAAAGCAAATATGACTAGTATATCTAAGACGAAGAACTTGAGAATATCGAGCACCATCCTACTGAGCGAGACTTGCAGCGGGCCCAGGTGTGGGTTAACGCTGAAGATGTACACCAGCTTGAGGCTGCTAAAGATGTTGGCAGCCGAGAACAGCCCTTCGGACAGCAGCATTGGGTCCCACGCATCCCACTTTTCGCGCGGCTGGTTCCACTGGAGACCTGCCGACATTTCACGACGCACCTGAATCCAGAGAATGAAAACATATTAATAAGCAAAGCATTTTCACACTTTTCACTTAAGTATCGAAATATTATGTTTAAGTACGAAGTAGCCACTGAGAGAGAGAATTACACCTGAAAGTGTGAGACGATCCGCAGCGCGACGGTGGCGACGTACAGCGAGTTGGTGACGAAGTCTATTACGTTCCACATGTCGTGCACGTACTCCCGCAGCCCCATGTCCCACAGCTGCTTCACCTCGCTCCAGATTAAACCTACAGTCATACAGGTAACTACAGTCATTTTTGCGTCATTTTTCCTCTGATGATAATATATGCAGTAGTTACAGCTAATCATTCTGTAAATAATGTTTATAATTTCATCGTAAGCCTCTAGATGCAAATCGTAAAAGTATTGGTACAGACCGCTGACCCAGGCGAGGATGAGCCACTCCACGAGTGAGGGCGGAGCACCCCGGCGCGACAGTGGCTCCCCGTGCGGCGCGGCGCCCCACAGTAGCCCTCCTGCCGCCGTCTCGATGCGCTGCGACGCCAGGATCAGCAGAACTGCAAGCATGCAGTTCCGCACAGTTCACATCCGACTCGAAATATACAACATGACAAAGCTCGCTGGGCCTAGATGGAGGCCAATAACAATATAGAGATTATCAAAGTATAGGAACGCAGAATTAGGGAACGACTGTCACTCACATAAAAACATAAAGTAGCTCGCCGAGTGACACAGGAACTTGATGAAGGGCTTCCGGAGCGTGCGGCCGGCTGACGAGTGCGGCGCTATGATGTAGGCCAGCGAGTACAGCGGGAACATGGCGCCTATGCGCACCATCTCCACCGCCTGCAGTAGCATGTTCTTGCGCCGGAAGCCCGGCACGCTCTCGTACCAGATGGACGCCAGCAGCTGCTGCACGTTCGGGTGCGCCACGAACTGGAATGTACATATACAACAGCTCATGAATTAAAATGAAGTACGTCGCATGTTATTAAATCGAGGACATTGTCGATTTTACCTTTTTTTGCCTTAGCTTTATGGCAAGCTTCAGTCTTGACAGACGCATTCTCTCCGGCGCGCCGGGTTCCGGCAGCGGCACCTGCGGCGAGCCCGTCTCGTGGTTGAGCAGCACCTGCAGCTCGTGCGAGGTGCGCGTGTGGTCCAGCAGCGCCGTCGCGAACTCCTGGCACTGTGCGCGCAGCTCCTGGTACTCAGTCTTAAATTCATGCTCGAGCGCGGACAGTCGCCGCAACTCCCAGGACAGCTCGAACGCCGTCAAGATGGGGTCTTTAGAAGAGAGCGCGATAAGTGAGGGCGAGGCGAGCGCGCGGTACGCGTTGATGCGCGAGCGCGAGTGGCGCAGCGAGTCTTCGCGGCGCGAGCGCACGCACTCGTCGCAGCCGCAGCGCACGTCGTGCGGCACGGGCAGGTTGGCGCCGCGGTCCAGCAGCAGCTTGATGATCTCGTAGCTGTCGCGGTGCGCCGCCAGGATCAGCGGCGTGATGTCTGCCGTGAACGTCGCCGTCTCCGGCGGCAGCGCCTCCCAGCTCTGTAACACAGCCGCGTCCCTTGAATAAGCATGAGGCGTCTGAGCCGCGCACGGCATGTACAGCGGCGCTGCTTACGTTGGGCTCGCCGGGCTTCTTGGTGCGCTCCTCGTGGTCCAGCAGCGCCTCCACGGCCTCCACGAACTCCTCGGAGATGGCGTGCAGCAGCGCGTCGCGCGTCTCCACGCCGAACTCTAGCAGCAGCTCCACCATCTCCAAGTTCTCGTTGTCGATGGCCATGAGCAGCGCGCTGCGGCCCAGTGGATCCACACAGTCCACGTTGATGTGGCCGGTGTCGCGCGCGCGCTGCAGCACGCGCCGCGTGCCCGCCACGTCGCCGCGCTCCACGCCCAGCAGGAACTTCTTCTCCTCCAGCGACAGCACGGCCATCTCCTGGTGCGGCCGCACCACGTTCTCCTCCTCCGTCATACCATGAATACTGTGGCGCTACGGATGACAGCAAATATCATAAACAACCACACGTAATAAATGCATTTTAAATTAGGTACCTACTCAAGTACTGAGGACTTAAATGTAACGTGACAACCCTCTACTGTCCAACCAGTACAACACGACACGTACATGGTTCCCGTCGCCAAGACCTAGAGGTGCCTCAAGTGTGACTGCTACAGAGGTATGTACATATATACCTGCCCACGCCGTTCAATATTACAGTTTTTACCTTGTTAAGGGAATCAAGTTACGAGCTTTTGTAGACGGTGACCGAACTGAACTAAGAAGCAATAAATTGTTCACGTTGTATAGTACCTAGCTAGGCACCTATGTATACCGCACCTTGTGTATTCGTGATCGTAATATCCAAAGCGAAATAAATAATTTCATCGATCCCGCCCTGGGAATTCTCCGAGTAGATAAAGCTAATGAAATGAGTCGTGTATCGCTCGTAAAGGATATTGTTATACCTATCAGTATAGGTGCGTACCTAACATGTAGACTTAGACTGAAGCCTGCGATGTGGTCTCGACGGTGATCAAGGCATCATGTGCAGCTTGTTGGCGACAACGAGCTGATGTCGATCAACGTCGTAGAGCAGCGTCAGTACCTGCTTACTGACACTTAGTAACGCACTACAGCCAGCATCTTCTAGTTTCTAGGGAGTAAGTGTAGGCTCCTTACGTGAAATAAAGCCAGAGCTTACGTTGTGTGTACGTTGTACGTGTCCAATCCTAATTGAATTGTAACGCTCGAGAGTAACATTGTACATTATAACGAGGGCACGTAGAGTTGCTGAATAGCGACGCGATAGCTCTGTCAGTGAGGCAGGGGCATGTGGTGTGTGCACGCTGGCAGGCGGGCGCCGCGCCGGGGCCGGCCGGGCGCCGCGCGAGGGCGCAGCACGTGAGCGCTGCCACTCATTATGCAAATGGGTCGCGGGGTGAAAGCGGGCGGCGGAGCACTTCGCCACACGCTTGCCAACCTGTATGCTGTCTTCTCTACTGAAAGGCTTTATCGTTCGTAAAATTCGGCGACGTTTTACAACCGACCTAAGATAACCGGACCCGGACCCGGTCGTGACTCCGGGCCGGCCGGCTCGTCATACTTCGCTATTGTAAAGCTATAAACCGGCAACAGAGCCGGCCGGCCGCCGCGCGCCGAGCAGACGTGTCCAGTGATGACTAGTTCTCGTGTAAATGTTTACGCGTGTGAGCTCTAATTCCGCGCCCGACGAGAGCTTCGCTGCGAGATACTTAAATAAAATGTTTTTATTGTTTCATTGATAGGTGAGGCGCTCGTACACTTGCGAATCAACTGTCCGACTACATAGGTACCTATACTAAGCAGCTCAAGAGACAACAAGAAATCAATACGTATTCTATGTAATGGGGTATGTGTACCCTCGCGGTCACAGTGCCATCGAGACCTTATTGCTAAACTTCCAGACGCGATAAGATTTCAAATCAGGTGCAAACAAAGAACTCGTGTGAGCGTGTGGAGGCCCACAGACACAACAAGCACCCGAATGTGCGACACCGATATACTGACTATAAGTTGTTGCGCACAACAAACAGTAACAAACCCAGTGCTGAGTGCATAGCGGTACGGGATGTAGGTCCTCGGCGCTCATACACATAGCCTGAACTCCGAGACCCGAGCGCTGAGCCGAGGACGCAGATTTAAGAGGGTGCCAAATTCCATTATTAGGGTCGCCACTTCATCTGGAAAGAGTTCAGTTCCCACGAGAGAGCTAAAAGTCGCTTTGAGGAAACAAAAGTGAAGGCGTCGAGGACAAAAGGTATACTTAAATATCGTAAACACCGAGACATGATCACGACGCTTTAAGCTCTTTGCTTGAGTATGTTTATAATGAAAGAGAGAAATAATAACAACAAATACGCTCAATACTTTCTTAGCGTCTGTTTTGAATCAACTTTACTGAATTAAGTATATCCTGTGGTGGGAGGCGACCGGGACTTTCTAAATAACCTCATTTGCATGTCAAAACACTTTCATACTTCACCTTCAAATGGAGCAGAAATTAACTTCTACTTCGGTTTCTCGAATACTTACTTCTCTCGGCAATTTCACTCTTTTCGATTTTTAATGAAAGTAAAAGACTAGCTATTAAGTACTCAGATTTCAGGTCAGAATCAGTAAGATGTTATCACATCTGCCACGCCCAGCCTCCCAGCTCCACACAAGCCTTCATCCCGTAAAACTAAAGACTTCCTGGTAGGGGAAGGGGTCAGTTCATCGAATTATTTGCCTATGTTAAACAAAGGTATGACTATGACTTAACAAAAACTTATTCGACCGACCGAAGCTTACACTTCGTCAGATGACTGTTGGGTGCTACCTGGTTCCATTCCTCGGCTCTCCGCACTAATCTTTCGTTTGGTAAAACGAGATATTATGTACTCGTCTGTGATGACATGAAGCATTACGAACAGATAATAAGAACGATTTTAAATTGCAACATTTATTGATTGGTTTTGCCACTTACTTACACGCGCATTTAACCGCTACTCGCTAGCTCAGCTTGTGAAGTTATAAGGCAACCGATTTCTAATACATAGAATCATGATACATTGGTAGTAGGTACATAACTAACACACGCAAAAAAATATTTTGATGTGTTAACTCGAACACCAAATTATAATTTACTTGCGCTGGAAAATTTGTATTCTAGTATTTACTGAAGACTACAATATGACCTTTCTTTCTTTTTCTTTTTCCGGATGGGAAATCATCAAATGACTTCTCCCGCTCTGGGCTGAGCGGGAGGGAGTGTCAGACTTTTACTGACTAAAACCCACCCATGTTCCTTCATCGCCTTTTGTGTTCCGGGCCCGCGGTATCTCTTTCGAACAACCCGCAGCACCCGGCAGGCATCGGGCCCCTTCCCTATGCTGACATCTCTTTGAGGCGCGCGTGGAACACGAACGCGCCGTCGACACGGCCTGTCGTCTTAAGACGGAGGGACGGCGAGCTAGCCCTTAGCTCACCGTCCACAGGCCCGCGTCTACGGTGGCCGGGGGCCACCACGTGGTCCCCGACGCCCGGTGCGTCTCCCGCGGCGGCTGGGACGTGAGGAGGAACGCTCTCTCTCACGTTCCGCCTCCTCCTTTGCTAGCATGACTGCTTCGCAAAAGCAGGTGACGGCTTCCCATTCCGTCTCGCTCCGGACCATGGCTCGAACCAGGGCCGGACGCGAGAGGTCGCCGCCGCCGAACTACAATATGACCTACTTCTCCATACCTTGTCTTATGATAAAGGTTTGATGTAAGTAGTATAATGGAGCCCTAAAGAATTTTTCAATTACCGAACTTTGACTCGAAAGCTAAACTTGCACCGATGTTACTCTAAGTTAGATTAAGTTTACTTTGATGAGTTCAATTAGAATACTGACGAGTGACGATTGGCATGTAAACACGGGCGTCGCGCGGCGCATGAACTTCTACTGTCTAGTCAAGTAGAGTGCTTACTTCTAATTAATGATGTCCTTTACGTACGAACATCGACGCACGATCATTATCGAGTAGTGTCACGTGTGGTGGTGTCGCTTCATGAAGCGACTTCACCCACTGAAGCACACTTATATATTGTATAAATAACTATATCCTGATATCTACTTTTAGTAATATAATAACAATATTGCCTCAGTACTGACAGATCGCTACTGCATCACCAGCAATCATCCGTCTTCTCTCTCCAGTGACTTTATAGCTAAATGGAAAGATAAACAAACAAAGCAGATACATACATAATTTAAGTACATATCCATGGACGGACATAGCTACGGTCGGGGCCAAAAATAAAAAAATAACATATTTGCCTATCAGAAAAAAAACATTCCAACATGTAGCAATATACCTACTGTAGCGATTACTGATATTACTTCCATGCTGACCTGGAAACAAAAAATACTGAAGCAATATGTTTGCTACGTAGATAAAGATATGCAGTACTGCAACCGCTAAAGCTAATAATACATCATGCCATACGTAACTCAGGTGCACCTGCACACCTTGTATGCGTACCGCGGGGAGCCCTGCCTCTTCTGTAAGAAAAGCACACTAACTATACCTAATCACTAGATTATGATGATCACGACTATGATGCGAAGGAAGAGATAGAACAGGCGCGAGTACAGGTCCTGCGAGGACGTACTGTTGTGTCTGCGTACCTTGACCTTGTTGTCTAGCGGGCGCGGCTCCGGCGCCAGCAGCGCGCCCAGCTCCACGCGGCAGGTGGAGGGACGCCGCGCATCGCCGCCGCCGCCGCCGCTGCCGCCCGACATCTCCGAGCCGCCGCTCTCTGCGCACACACACTACCGTCAGCGGCGGCCGCGCGCTCGCAGCCGCCGCGAGCCTCGCGCGCGCCGCCCGCTGGCGAGAGCGGCCTGCGCGACGAGTCACCGCGGTGCAATGCGGACGGGGATATATTTAGCGAGGGCGGGCGGCGGACTGCGAGCACGCACTCGCAGGGCGCCTCGCTGCGCGTACTCACCGGCGCCGTCGCCGCCGCGCGCGCCATCCTTCGTCCGCTCCGTGAACTGAAACAGAAGCAGGCGTGAATGCGCGGGCGCGAGCGCGTGCGCCGCCGCCGGCCGCCAGGAGGCGCTCACCTGCACGCGGCGGTCGCGGCGCGCGGCGATCTGCCGCGAGTGGCGTCGCAGCGCCTCCAGCGTGCCGCGTGCCGCCGCCGCCGCACGCCCACTGCTGCGAGCGCCGCGAGCTGCTCGTTAAGCGCCTTCGATCTGCAAACTGTTCGGACATGAGTTCAAAGCTCCTTATTTATTGTTATTGCATCGTAAAATATTTTTGTGAACCTATAGATGTATGTATATACGTAGCCATGTCGTAAAAGTTACGCGTTAATTTTGCACTCCGTTTATACTGGTATTGCCTGAACACCGTCATCATGCAGTCCTCTCTGGGTATCTGGCTTCATTGACACATATTTTTTATTAAAACATACATCATAATTATCATAATCATAAATTGTGAACGTACCTACAAAATATTCCTACCTATACCTACAATGTTTACATGGGCTCTATAAAAATTGCCAGATTAATGAACAGCGTGTTTTCTGGATGGATACACGCTGTTCCTTTCCAACTACAACTCAACAAACTTTTAGAATCACAAATCGTTACAAACTATAGCCAAGACAGTCTCACAATAATTGCATTTCCATTCCTTCCGACAAAAATTTCCCCAATTTCTCTAAATTCGTATAATACGGACCGTTTGGTTTCAATGCTCTCTTCCGAGTGTGTGCGGGGATGACTGCACTCATTCAAACAGAACAAAGAGCCCCAAATCTCCCAATTACTTTACTCAAAATCCGGCCTTTCCAATCACGTTACAATATAAATGTACCTATGTAAAGTACTAAAACTCATTGCCATTTTTATCGTCTTATAACGGCGGTCCCTATTCCACCTAAATTCCAAGTGTTCTTAGATATTAACCAAAATGTGTTCAATGCAGTTATTGCACCCGATCTGTTTGCCTATCGTAACACAGACATCACACAAGTCACTCAGTCAATCCTACGTTGCCCGCGTGTGTTACAATGACAGCACTAGTGTGGTGTGATGCCCTGTTACTTTCCTTTGTGGTTTGTACCACTTTGTTTGGATGCGATGATTTGCTTTGGCCGTTGTGCGGTCAGTTGGAAGAGTAGATTAACACTTCAGTCTTCAATTCTAATTTATGAGCAAAATATGTTAAAAAATTGCGCTACTACTACCTATATTTAAAGAGTATTGTGTTCTTAGCTATTTCATGAAACTTAACGATTTCGCTTTTACTTAATTCAGATTTTACTAAATTTCCAAAGTCAGCCCGAACTAACTTAACATTCAGGGTGGACGGTCCCGGTCACTACTCTGTCCCGAACTAACGGTAAACGATGTCTAGTGGCGGGTGGCCCTACGGCGGCGCGGCGCGGCGCGCGGCGGTCACTACTACAAGTGTAAATGAGCAGCCCTACGGCGCTGCTACATGTGTCAGCGGTACACTCAGCGATTTCAGCGAGCACGTCCGTCACCCCGCGCGCCATGCAGCGTGCAGCGTGGAGCGGGCACTTGATGACACGTCGGCACGTCCTCATCCCTAGTCAAGCCGACCGCCTCTCCTCGACCGCGAACGTTTTATGACTCCCCTCTCTTAAAATCACACTGAGCTTAGAATTGTGCGCTTCAAATTATAATTTAAAGCTTCCACGACAGCAAGAATACAGGATCTAATAAAGTCATTCACTGACTATTTATTGGTTGCGGGGTGTACGGAAAACAGACGATTCTATCGAACTGTTTATATTAAAGTTACGTAACGGAACCCAAAACGAAGACAATGCTAAACTGATGCAGATGATTCATCATTTTAGAGGCATCGCAGAAGTACTTAAACAAGCACTCACTTATCATGACTATGTAAAAAAATGTTTCACATTTATAACTGTTCCCAAAAGCTAGCCCTCTTGTTCATGTACGAAACATTCCTTCACAGTGTGCAAGTTTATAACATAACCCGGGCTGCTAGAAGAACCGATCACATACTTGAGCGTTCACTCGCAAAGTTCGAGTGAAAACTTTGCCGACAGGCGCGCTTCCACGGACACGGCTATGAAATATATTGTATCTGAACTCCTACAAGTTTTCAACTTATCAGCAATATAGGGATTTGTCAGTGTAGCCTAGCTTTCGTTATTTTGTTAGGCGTTATAATATTAGTTAATAATCATGTTAATGCTTAATGCGCGATTTTCAGTCTATTACGTTGCGTTACATTCTCATAACAGCACAATTATAAAGTCGTTTGTAGCACGAGAAGCTAGCACGGCGAGAGGTGGTCCCTACAGGCGCTAAGCGGGAGGGAGCGACATTATTACGCAATGTATCTCGAACACAGATCTCGAAGCTGCGCGCTTACGAATTAAATCCTTGTACAAAATATTAATCTTGAAGCTAAGGGCGGAGAAAAATAAAATTGATTGGTTTCGCTGGAAAATATAGGCGGTTCACTGTCTCTGGGGAATTTAAATGTAATTTTTATAATGAAATTGGAGTCCTTTTTTTTTGCGTCGACATAGAAATACATTAATTAAGAGATGTAAAAAAATGCTTTTATTTTTAAATTTCTGTGCGCTCTGGAAATCCAATACCTAATGGAAAATAGTTTCTTTTGGATGTAAACAAAATATGAACATCATGTTTGTTTACATACAGAATTGATCAAACACGTGATATAAAAGAAACACTGGTCTCACACACACCTCATGCCCACAGAACCCCAGCACAACACAAATACATGTATAAATAAATGAAGCAGCACTTCATCAGACATGTTATTGTATTGAAAACATACGGATTCATTGCTCTCTGACTCAGATTAGATCTGACATCATAATAAAGCCTAAAAGTATGAAAGTGTGGCTTTAGGTAGGTACGGCTGGTTCCCTGCTTACTAAATCTGCATAATGTAGCAAAAGGTAGCATGTGGTGACTTCTCAATAGTCCACTATGACTTAGTGTAGCGCCCCGTCGAACATTAGCAAGGGCAGGCCTGCAGGGACGCCAGTATTCACCCAGCGACGGTAGCCACGACTGAGTTACAAGCTATTTTGGGAAACTCACACATATATAGCATTAACTTATTTAGCTTGGCAACAGGCAATCCATCTTATAACGTACACATTCATTTCATAACCCTCCCATCTGCGGAGTTGTACGTCGGCGGTTCATGGCCGCGTGGATGTCGTTTCGGGCGCGTGACGGCCGCGTTTATGTCGTGGCGGGCGCGTGACGGCCGCGGCGTGACCTGTCGAGCGTAAGGTCTTGAAAAGCGTTTTTTTTTTTTTTATAAAAAACGCTTTTTCCGACCTGAAAATTGCTTACTTTTACTAGAGAGAGAACTGTGACTGTACGTAATCCGTTGTATCCCTTCAGGGATCGCTTGAACGTTGCGAAGTGATATCCCTGTGAACAGGTGGGAGATGCGCCCCGCCCCGCCCCCGCCCTGCTGTCACCCCTACGACGCCCGCGGGAAGTAAAGCGCTGTATTAGTAGCTGAGATTCAGTGACGCTACACAACAATAGATCGTAATTTACACAGATCGTGGGATTTGGATGAACGCGTAACAAAGCAACTACGTGGTGCTCTGCAGTTTGTGTTAACTTTCAGATGAAAATTTTATGAATGGCTGATGATTAATTTTACACGTTTGACAAATTAAACTATACTAATACTTTGTTATATTTTTCAACTGGGAGACATGATGACGAACCGGCGCAACTTAGGCACCTACTCACTCCAACGCCAAAAATCCAACAAACAAACATTTTCAACGATTGCAACACAACAAAGCTCAATCTGCTATAGAAGACTGCCCTGCAGACGGATCTCACCATCCACCTTTAGGTTAAGAGACGAAGATAATGATAAATAACTACCACGACTATTTCCTCCGAAGGGTTACTGGTTAGGCAAATATATTGTACGTGCTCACTTGCTCAGTCGAACCCACCGGGTGGCCGGCCGCCGATTACGGTCTTATCTTCTACGTGACAGGGGTCCGCCTATCACAATTTATCGGACTTTAATGAAGAATTTCACAAACACACATGTTTAAACCGCTGCATGCCCAACAGGATTAAAAAATCTTATTTAGATATTTTTTCTATGTGCCTCAATAATTTAATTTAACTTAATTATATCAGTCACAAATATTTATTATGTGATAAAGGGCCGAGTGCGCCCTATATCTGTTAGATATGCTCAGCCGGAAGGGTGACGCGGCAATCAACGAACTCCACTTATGCTGCGATTAACCTGCTGGGCACAAGTAATCTAAATGTACCAGAACAATACTATTATTATAAAAGCGGCAGCAACAAAATGTCAAAGGCATTTTCACCACTAAGACGTCAATATTTACCCACTAACTACGATTTAGAGAATCCCGTATCAGTATTAGAAGTACGTGAGAGCCTAACATAATTGTGTGCAAAACTGTTTTATTTGGAGTCAAATAAATAACCCAAATAGATATTTATTTACAAAGTAATGTTTTCACCTGAAACAAAACTTCGCAAAGGTTTCAAATATTTACAGAGTTCTCAACTTTGCAAGAATGCTCCAGTTGAGATTGATGTAATACATTCTTTATTAACTGTTTTTGAGAGATGTTTTCCTTTTAAAATACAATTTTCTTATAAATCATAGACATTCAAATAAAAATACGCATGTTATTCTAAAGAGTCAGTTGATCAAATAGAAATTGTCCAAACTGTTAAATAAAATAACTGTCTGTTACTTTTTGACCAAATAGTTTCATTTCTTCGTTGGATATTTGATTCACAACATAATTAAAAGCTCTCAATTCGTTAGTGATATATAATACCTTTCTCTTCTCTAAGTTAATGACTTCAATTAAAAAGAAAATAAAAAGTCAAGATGGCGCTTAAACCCAATCAATAAGTAGTCTGAATTAGAAGTGGTGCCGATAAATATCGGAGTGACAGCGACGCGTGACGGTGGAGCAAGTTTGACAAACAAAAAAGTGAAGTTGGCGGAAATAGTTATCACGGCATTAACGAGCCCAAGTTGTTCCTAACGCGTCGGCGAAAAGAAGTTGGCGACTCTTTACTAGTCATTCAGTTGGCGATGTTACGATTTGAGGCGCTAAGCTAGTTATTTAATGGCTGCTACATTATCAGCTCTATACGTCAGGCTGAGCGTATGGTATCAGATGCAGCTGAGCTTGTGCAGCTG
Organism: Standfussiana lucernea; assembly: GCA_964057025.1. NCBI lineage: Eukaryota > Metazoa > Arthropoda > Insecta > Lepidoptera > Noctuidae > Standfussiana > Standfussiana lucernea. The sequence goes on from OZ059788.1 coordinate 17,997,854, forward strand.
TGCTTAGCGTGCTATCTAGGCGCGCCAGACGACTCGTATTGTATCGCTACCTACACATTTCTGCGCTAGTACGACTGTCTCGGTATAATATAGTTATCGCTGCCGGCCAGGGCCTACGCACGGAGGAGTGTCAGCCATTGAAAGTTGATGACGTCAACGTTGTCTGACGTACTTCCTATCCTGTCACTTCATCTTGTTAGCTACGCTGTGTGTTGGTGCTTATTCTGATGGGCATTGATGCTACACGCTGATGTGATTGGCAGGTTGTGTACGACGGCCGCGCACGATGCAATGTAGCGGACACATTGGGTTTCAGTCTTACATGCATGTAATAAGCTTGTCTCGCGTCAAAGGTTCAAATGTCAAAACAAAGGCGCTCTGTCCGGCCTACGTGCACTACGCACTGTGTACTTACTACCTGCACTTAGCAAAATAATCCAAATATATATATATTAACTTTAAGTAAACTTTGAAGTAAATGATAAGAACAACACAGCAGAGCTTTAATAATAGATTCTTGTAGCTGTCGAATACAATACCGACTAACTACTGGCTATCCTTCATTTGTTTCGGTTTAGTATTCTTTGTATTGGTCACTGATAGGAAATATGATTCTATACACACCACATGTGATGCAGCAATATAGGTAGGTAGATGTAGGTTTTATGTATCACCTGTCAGTGAAGGTTCACTGAGCGTGGCACTGTTCTGGTTCGTCGATGTACAGCACTCGGTGAGATGTACTGGTCCATGGTAACACATTCAGATACATGTAGTTGATAGCGTACGAGGCACCTGTTCACTCCTGCTATGAAATTATGGTGCCATCACAATCCAGTGTTCCAAAAAGAATGTTATAATATTTAAATAAAACCTAATTTACCTTGTGTCGCATGCACATTTCTAAATTAAATAAATGAGTGTCTGAACCCTGCCGTCTTGTTTAGATTTAATAATGGTAGAAATAATTAAAGAAACCTTATCGTAATCAACTAGGGTCGTTTGTCATCCCTCAGGCGAGGGGCGCGGTCGAGTGGTGCCGCCCGCGCCGGGCGGACTGGTATACAAAAAGCAAAAGACGAAACTGTGTATTGAACTCCTAGTATAATGCTCGTTAAATTCTTTCGTAGAGAAACTTTGTACCGGCGGCGTAGACCCTGCGCCGAGGTTCGCATTCGTAAGCCATTCGTAGAGGTCTACTAAGCTGTTGTAGGCCCTTTCATCGTGCTCTGCTACTCCTCCTTAAGCCTTTCGTTGAGGTTCGCTACGCTCTGCCTGTCGTAGACCTTCATGCATGTCGGTTACACTTTCGTAGCCCTTGCCTGAGGTCTGCTACGTCTCCGTAGGCCTAGCGTAGAGGTCCGCTACACAGACGTAGGTTTCGTAGAGGACTGCTTCGCAGTCGTAGATCTTTCATAAAAATCGGCTACGCTGTCGTAGGCCTTGCGTAGAGGTTTGCTACGCTGCCCTAGAATTTCAGTACACCGCCCAGGACCTCGTAAGCCGAGTAGGAGTCCTCAGGTCGTCGTAGGCTCTGCGTAAAGATAGTTTATAGCGGCGATTTTTTTGTTTGTTTGTTTGTACGGAACAGGCTCCGAAACTATTGGACCAATTTTAACGATTTTTTTCACAAATAGACACCTAAATTATCAGGAAGTAATATAGGCTATAGTTTATTTAAAAAAAATTGAGATCCTTAAGAAAATTGCAATAATGTATGCCAAGGTAGCAAAATTTTGCCTATTAAATTCATTATTTGGCGTGTGCTGAGAAAACTATTCATGACACATAAAAAATATGTACTACATTATTAAAGTACTCATTATTACCTATAAAAAAGTTCGCGAGGGTAACTATTATGCTTAAGCAACAGAAGAGTCACAAAATTTTCAATCTAAACACGGGTGGATTCGAATAGTGGTGAAGCTGGTATCTTAATATTAATCCTTATCTATTTAAATGGTTTGATAATTAAGTTTGATTATGTACATGTTCATTACACATTAAATTATTAGAATCGGACCTTCCGTTCAAAAGTTATGACGCGTAGAGCAATGCTAAAATTAAGAAAAATATCGCTGTGTGAGCGTAACAAACAGCCCTATCTCAAGAAGAAGTCCGATTTCAAAAAATATTGTTGCGTTAGTGAGCCTGTTCTTTAAGGAAGACTTATGATGTCACGCTATAACCCACGGGAGCGGGGCAGTAATAAAAAAAATAATAACAATGTACATAATATGCTTGTTACTTCTTCACGCAAAAACCAATGAACCGATTTTGATGAAACTTGATAGGTACATAGCTGTTACCTATAGCTGTTACTTTTTATCCCAATATTCGCATGGAATCGAAACTCACGCGGGCGCAGTCAGTAATAATGTCATAAATCTATATACTTCTATACGTACTAAATTACTAATATTATAAAGCTGAAGAGTTTGTTTGTTTGCATGGTTGAATGCGCTTATCTCAGGAACTACATGTTCGAATTGAAAAAAATCGTTTGGTATTGGATAGCCCATTTATCGAGGAAGGCCATAGTATATCAGTCTGCGACCAAAGGAAGCATCAATCAAAAATGTTGCGCGGGTCAGCTGGTGTACTATACAATTACACAACCTTCCGGCTCGCTACTTGTCTGCAATTGGCCGCTCCTTGTGGGGCTCCACATCGCTGTGAATGCGGTGAAGCAGTCGACGGCCTCGGACACCATGGCCTTTCTTGCTGTAAGAGTGCAGGCTTCCGTCGTGCTCTTTTTTTTAGATTAGATTTATTTATTTTGTAAAACATGAGTATGGTATAAAGGTCTTATAATTAATGAGGTAGCTACATGTTTTGCCATCTTGACACCGCCGGGGTGCCAGTTGTCTTAGGACCCAATGGATTGGTACGCGATGGGAAGAGACCAGATGGTATGACCATAATGCCATGGAAGTTGGGTAGGTCTTTGGTGTGGTATGCAACTTGCGTCGACACCCTTGCACCATCCCATCTTCCTAGCACGGTGGGCTGCGCTGGGGCGGCTGCTGCAGGAGCTCAAAACCTCAAACGGCGCAAATACAATAAATTCATTGGTAATTATGTGTTTGAGCCGTTCGGGGTTGAAACGATAGGGCCATGGGGTCCGAGTGCCCACCTATTATTTCGGGATATCGCCAAGCGGTTGGTCGACTCTTCACATGACCAGAGGGCTGGCATTTTTTTTTGGCCAAATAATCAGCATTGCCATCCAGCCTTCTGGGCACTTTTCCTGTTGACAGTGATGTGGACGAATTTTTTGACGCCTCGTAATTGTACATATTTTTATTCTTATTGTAGGTCTAATATTAGTTTGTAAATAAGGTAAATATTTTGATGATTTAATAAAGTTTCATTCCAATTTCTCATAGTTTTGCTTTTGCACCTGAGTCGTATTCGAAAAATTTACCTTGTACAAACAGATGATTTTCTAAAGATAGTGAGCAAGTTCGAAGATATATACCTAAATGTCATTGTCTCTTGCCCTTATCAACCCACGCCAGATGTAAGTGACGTCCACTGACGTCCACTGGCGGCAGGGAAACGAGTTGCTTCACGATCACTATCGCGTATTACGAACAGAGAATACATTGTATGTTGGTATCATTAGATACTGCTATACGTGACCGATTTTAATATACAAAAAAACCAGCCAAGTGCAAGTCGGACTCGCACATACAGGGTTCCGTTCCTTAACTTCCGTAGCACCAAAAAATATAATAACTATAATTTTAGCGCTCATTCAGATGTAAATTTACACTTAACAGCAAAGCTAAATTTGTTTTACATAGTATGTTAATGAAAAACAAAGTTACTGTTGCAGTTTGAAGAAAAAGTACCATATCTCAAAAACGGAATATCAAATCTTATTCAAACCTTCAAATTTACATTGAAAGGGTTTTTTACTTTCTACAAACCTAATTTTTATCAGAATTTTCCTCCTATTACTTTAGAAATGAGAGAAGAATAAAATTTGTGCACCCCCCGGACACAAATTTTATGGCTTTGGAAGCAAATATCTCATCACCCATTGACTTAAGAAAAAAAGTATTTTGAGAACCTCGATATCATTTCTTAAGAGCTATCGATTGATATCCCACACAGTTATATGCATTAATACTTTTTTCAACCCTCTGTTACATGTATGGAGAGCCACCTCTATTTTTTTTTCATAATTTTACATCACTTTTGTTTAGCGGTTCATACAAGACACCTACTCTCCAAATTTCAACCATGTGGTGCCTATAGTCTCGGAGTAAAATGGCTGTGATATACGGACGGACAGACAGACAGATGGACAGGGCGAATCTACAATAAGGGTTCCGTTTTTGTCATTTGGCAACGGATCTCTAAAAAAGCCATGCAGCAGAACTAAGCAGATCCGGATTTATAACGGAGAATTCGATGGTTTCTATTCTAACATTGATGTTATATTACGAGTACGTATGTATGTCCCGTCATGAGTATCATTTTGATCGATATTATTTGACTTAGATTCATGATGTTTTCTTTTCCGTACTACCAAGATATTAATAAACACTAAACTAAGGTCTGCGAATACTGGTCGCACGAACTAGTCACGATCACAACATTATTGTTATGTTAACAGGTACCTACATAGATGGAGATTTTTGGGAAAGCAGACGAGGAAAGCAAAAACATCACGCCTTTACCTCAGAGAGATCAACAGAAACGTATGTATCATTCACAAAATTCAAGTCCCATTTAATAGGGGGCGAGCCTATTGCCATCAACCTTACAAAAAGCCCGACTCCGGGCTGCTACTTATGAATTCCCGATGCAGTTTGCCCGACGAACGTATGAACTCATATTCAGAGGTAAAAACACCTAAGAAGTAAAAAAATAGTTCATAGTAGCAAAGATTATCTTAAACTTGAGAAAGACTTCGGAAACCAGGCATGAGCAATATAGCTTAGAGGAAATCCCCTGGCAGCGCGCGGAAGTAATTCCTTAACCGTCCCGTCCCCTGCGCCCGCAGGCGAACATATGAGGCCGCCGAGTCGTGATCGGACCTTAGAAAACGTAATTGATTAGAAAAACTAATTTAATTTATGAATCAAGTCACGTACGTGATCTACCTGAGTACCCGAGAACAGTTTGTTACATTATTTAAGTGTTCTATTCCCTTGCCTTGTTATTTGTTGCTTTGATACAAATCGGCTCACAACACAATTACGACATTACAATTTAAATAAAACGAGATTTCTTCCGCTTTGGTATAAACCACACGACGGGATATGAAACGTTGTACTGAACCCGACCCCGGGGAGACAGCTCCTCTTAGCCGCGGGCTGCGGGCTGCCGCCTGCGGGCTGCGGCCCAGCTGTTCTGTAATTGCGGAGTAAATTTTAATGAGCTGTAAGTTACAGCCTCCATTGTTTGAGGGACTACAAGCAAACTTTATGATTGAGGATCTTATTTAAATATTATGAAACCAATCACAGCAGCGTTGACATGTATTTATATTTTGAGAATATCTGCGTCAGTGAAGAACAATCGCGGTAGCACATAACTATCTAGTTGAGTAACTTGTACGCAGTTACTGAACTCCGAACTGTCAGGTAAACTAACTGAAAAGAATGTCTCAACTACTCTGGCGCGACATTAAAAGACTTGTTTTTCTTTCTTTGAACTCGCCCGACAACGGGCGCGCGGCGCGGCGAGCTACGCTCCGTAAAAGCTTCACAAGAGATAAACGTATTAGTGCGCGGCGCTAACCTGTACATGTACAACATGCATACACAACACTGAAACAACAAAGCGACATCGTCCATAAAAGTTATTTTTATTACTGCAAAGAGCACGTGTATATTAGAGACGTACGTATGTATGTGCGTATATTGTAGCTATATACAGACGGAGTTTGTTCAATTTTCCGCTGTTCTGCCTCGCTCGGCGACTGACAATGAAGCGGTATCTATTGAGTGCGTGGTGGCTGCCGCCGGGGGGGGGGGGGGCTTCCAGCACGGCGACTCCCATGGGTATCGCTGAAGGCGCACGACAAAGGAGTAGCTTCAATAAAAGCCAATTAACTTTTTCATAACATGATGTTGCTTTGTGCGAGCTTGCGATCCACGTGCCGCATATCGATTGATTTAGAGGGCTGCTTCAAGTCTTGTTAGAGAGCCGCGCCTGAAAGATTTCATTTCCACTGTTGGACAATTGCTTAGCACTGCTAATTAATTTGTGTAGCAGCAGTCCCCGGCGCGTGGCGTGCGGCGTGTGGCGAGCGCAGCGCGCTTACAAGTTTTTGTAGATACATTTGTTGTGGCTGTTGAGCATCCTCTTCTTTATCGTACACAAACATGTTACAATATTACAGCTTGTACAAAGACAAGTTCGCTAGTTTCCCTACTTATTCAGTTAACTGCACAATTGTCGTATCTAGTCATTGTTCTTGGTTGATATGGAAGCTATTGCTAATGAAAGGCATGCGCCTGTTACACATTAGGCGGCAACCTTTTTGTGATTGTATTCTCTAAAAACTAGAGGATAACTCACTCATTTGACTTTCAAATTCTGACTTGAGCCTTATAATTCTGTGTCTGAAACCTGTTAATATTCAATGAACGGTAATCCTTTACGGGGTTTGACGATAGTCCTACCTAAAGTGTATCTAAAGCTATGTCGTGACTGACACCTTTACATTATCGGCATTAAGAGGCGTATTACAAAAAAACGCGAAATTGCAAGGTTTACTCCTTGAAATTGTATGTTATCCGTTCGTTGTTTGGAATAACCATTACTTGTTAAAAATAGTTCTTCCGATGCATGTTTAGACAAAAATTCACGGAGACGTGATTTGGGAGCTCTAATTTGTAGATTCTATTGAATAAAGACCATCAGAATATTTCATTTTACAAATACCCAACTTCAATAATGATTGAATACATTTTCGTCATATGCCTTTATTGTAAAGAAAAAAAAATGGACCTAATTCAATTATTGACCGAAAAGACTTCGAAACAAGCCCCGATATCTCCGAAATTGTACATCATTTTGATGTAATATTTATACCAAAATAATCTTCAACATTCATTAGTATCGCCTTATCCAGTACCTATCAGATCAACATCCGACATGGCTCCCTCAGTGAAACGTTGAACGATCCTGAAAGAACCCGGCGTTAAGGGGGATTACAATAATAAAATCAGTGGTGGTGGCAGGACGAGTGATGGCGCACAGTGACGCCTGACTCGAACCGGAGACTCGAGCCCGCGTGACGCGACACACTTACCCGCATCGTGCAAGGGGGTGAAGCTAAAGCTCAGTAGAGTAGGCATTAAGTATCCACCATTATGTGCCTATAGTACTGTGCATTGGGCGTTCAATATATGAAAATCATTATTGTGGTCCCGCGATTGCCGGATCGCTGATTGTACCAAATTGTTGTTGAAAAATTGGTCGCGTATAAACGCTCACTGTATTGTTGAAACAATATTAGATTATTGGGATATAACTATACGTATACATACAAATAGACTCGCTCCAAATAATACTAGTACTAATACTGTAAATGTAACACTACGTGATACTTTTGTCGTCCATAATTTTCCCATGATCTGTGTACATGTTGTTGGAGATTCTAAATAAATACGGATCGTTGACGAAAATACCTGTAACCTGGAATTTCGATATCGTATGAAATACTGCCTTAATAAATGATCTACGACGTAATAAAAAAGTTACAATTCTAAAAACCTCGAAGTTGGAAATAAATTTAGTTCGTGGTTGTTTTACTTTTGCTTGATTTTTCACTTTTGTTTTCAATCTCTCAAATCAAAAGGATAAAAGGCGGACATTGTACTCTTTTTTATTATTTATATTATTGAATTACTATCATGTCACTAATACCAGAAGAATGGACACGTATCGTCACTATTTTAGAAGAAGGTAGAAGTCGGCGTGGTACAGCAAGAACAATAGGCGTGTCATTTTCTACAGTGCAGCGAGTCCTCCAACGTTTCCGAGAAACTGGGTAGGACATAAGAAGGCCAGGTACCGGCAGACCGAGATGTACTACGGCTCGAGAGGATCGATTTATTGTTACGACCATGCTCCAAAATCGGCAACTCACGGCAGCTGAAGCAACAAATCAACTTCGGGAGACTTGTAGGAGGACGTAAGCGATCGGACTGTGCGGCGGCGGCTCCTGAAGCTAATTTGACTCCACATACCGCAAATGTTCCAAAACTTGAAAGGGATCATCGGGTAGCAAGATTATGTTACGCCCGCGAACACGCAAAATGGGGAGACCAAGAATGAGCAAGAGTCATGTTTCTGACGAATCACACACAAGCACATCATGGGCGGCAAAGAGCCTGTACCGACGGTCAGGGGAACGTTTTATTCCAGCTTGCTTTTTGGCGGCGGATCTGTTATCGTTTGGACTGGAATGTCTTCAGAGAGTTGCACGGAGTGCGCTGATAGAAAATGGTACGCTAACTAGTGCAAGATATGTGGAAGAAATTCTTAATGAGCATGTCGGCCTATGTTTAATCAATATTGGTGAAAATACAATTTTCATGCATGGCAACGCCAGGACACATATAGGTCAAATTGTAAATGAGCATTTTCAGGAAGTTGGCGTGGCAATCGCATGGGCTGGCCCGCGAGAAGCTGGACCTGAATCCAATTGAACACGCTTGGGACGAGCTTGGGAGGTGTGTAAGACATCGAAACCCCGCCCCAGTTACGCTTCGAGACCTGAAATATGTGTCAGTGGAAGAATGGACCAATATCCCGCAACATGGTATTAGAAACTTAATAAACAGCATGCCCAATCGCCTGGCAGCTGTGAGAAGAGTTGTTGCCTTTTGGTTAGCAGTTTTGAGTTGTATGTGAGGTACCAGCCATTATTTTTTTCAATGTAAGAATTATTGATAATTTGATTATTTATGTAATTTTAACAATTAAGTATATTAGTAAATGTTTCCAACTTTTGTTGTTGTTTTATTAACTAGTAAATTATCCACAACATACAATTTCATTCATGCCGCTAGCACTATTATTTTAAGAGGAATTTTAGTTTTTCGTACTGATCCGTATTGTTTGTCCACGAGTGTACGCTATCATACCGAGCCACTATACTTGTACTTAATTGCCAGTCTTTACAGGTAGTAAGTGTCCCAAAAATCTGGCAACCGGTTTTACCAAGGGGTATCGTGCAGTGCTGACCGGGTTGTGGAGGTCACATAGGCATTCGCTCCATGTAAAAAACTATTATTCTGCTGCATCCGGTTTGACCGGAAGCCGACCCCAACTTAGTTGGGAAAACGTTATTATAGCTGAGTTTGGCTACAGCGCGATGTGCTTGTGCAATTTAACTGTCATGCAAATCATATTGGGTAATTTAGGTTCAGGGAAACTGAACTTCTATATAAACTATAAAACCGCTAAGTAGTCAATATTTTGTGTTCCCAATACCTGCTGAGCACCTAAAGATAGACGCGAGGCTAAAAGTCCAGAGAGCTTTACAAATGATGAAGTATGTGACTCGTGCACACGCAGCTGCTCTATATTATGTTGTTCTGGTGTCGGTGAAATATGAGGTGTGTTTTTAATTTTTATGTCTGCTCATATTTTTGCATCTCGCCAATTTTATAATCATTTATAATCCGGGTTTGCATTGTACAGTGTTTCTAAACACTGAAGTTCTTTCTAAAATTGAAATTCCAGCTCCTGCTACTCCAGGTTCTTCAAGCTGGAATTTAAATTTTCGGTCCCAAAAGCGGGTAGAGTCATCTGAATACAATCTAATTGAACTCGCAAGAAGATGAAAAAAGTTTTAGTTTAATACATCGTGGTCAAACTTCAACATGAATGTTGGTGAATCGTGACGATTGTTTAAGCAAATCTAATTTGGAACGCGGAACATATTAAATTATGATTTTATGCACCGGTTTGTTATTCACTGCTCTCTGCTTGAAATAATTTTACAAGTTCCGTTTCAGTAAATTTCACATAAATATCGGTGGTATTGTTCCAGCTGTTAAGACCACAACTGTGGCGATAATGAGTAAATATTGTAACGTGGGTACCTATTAGTGGGAGTGCCTCGGGAGCCGGTAACCCTGTCAGTGTCAGGTAGAGAGCCCGCGGGGCCTGTCAGCGCGGTGTAAACACGCGACGTGTCGGGCGCGCGCCTGGCCGCTCCTCTACTGCGGGCGCTCGACGCTGCTGCCGGCCGGCAGGCGGCAGGCAGGCGGCGGGCACGTGGCGCGGCCGGTGCGGCGCGGTGCATGCGGGCGGCTGTCGGCTGCCGCGCGCGCCTGGCACTGCCGCGCCGCCCCTCGCCCGCGCCGCCGTATCGACGCCCGCCGCCGCCGCCCTCCGCCCTCGCTCTACCACACTCTCGGAGATGTGCCGGTGACTCCGCTGTCGACTCTCTCCAACGTCAAAAAGCAATATAATATTATAATTTTATCATTTCTTTCCGCACTTGAAACATGTTGCAGTGTTCCATTATCTCTGACCATGGCGGTCTTCATTGCATTTAAGCTGAGTTCTGAACTAAAAATACGTATTTCTTGCAAACTTATTATACCTACACAAAACCACAAAGTCTTAAGAATAGATTCGTAAAATCAGCCCTTTACTGTTGCCTAATTTCCTATATTATTTTATTAATCGTTACTTTAAAAGTCCGTTCAGCGGAGCTTTTCATATCCCTACGTATGTACATATGTAGGTACATACCTACAGGTCGGACGTGTTTAATGTGTTTATTGTGAATTGTGAACATTATATCTAGATATTACTGTCGTTCTTGGAAACCGTCACGAAAGCGTCGAATTAAATCAGTTTCACATAGTAAAAACTTTCAAATGTAATCTAATTCGCACACTATAAGTTCATAAATGATGGCCGCAAAGGATTTAATATTGGGTACAAATGACTACAAAGTTATTGTCAGCTGCCTGGTAATGATTTATAGATTGGAGACAGTGAGCATAATGAGCGGGAACAGGTGCGCGAGGGATAGCTGATAGCGGCTGATAGCGACACCGGCGGCGCGCGGCTGCAAGCGAGAGGCGGCTTCCTTTGAGGAAGCGAGCGGACGCCGCGGAATTGAGGTCAACCTCCAATCGTTGCCATATACTGAGTCGAAGCGTCCGTCAGGCCCAACCTACTTGTGCGGACATCGTTCGCCCCGCTGCTACATGCTACTTGATATGCAACACGTTGAGACGAATCTTCTGTTTGTGAGTACGACATAACGTGGGGCTGTCTAGTCCCAATCATATTTTCAATGGATAAACACATTGAAACATTTAATGATTGTTTTAAACAACCTTCATTGTATTTGGTGGTGCCTATTAACCATGATTGAATGTAAAGAAGAAAGAAGGTCTAGTTATCAGTTCGTCGGAGTCCCGCGAGGTACTGCCACCATGATCATCACTGAGTGATGCTCACAACGGCTCGTCATGGAGTCAGTATGAGGACATACTACCAGACCCATGGGCTATGAACTGTTACAAAGTTATATAAATGCTCTAAATGAACATTATGGCAGTTTTTAATAGTTCAGTGTAGAGCACGGTAAAAAATCGCGTCGTATAGTATACGTACCTATGCACAATTAATTATTTATGTAATAGTTATTTGTGCAACAAGAGAGCAAAGTCGTTTTTTGCTGCGAGTGCTGATTTTGAATCCTAAGCAAGCGAAGGATTCAACGATTGAATCACGTGCGTAGCGAGTGATTCTAAAGTTGAATCCTGAGTGTGGCGAGGGATTCAAAGGCACGAGATTCAAAAAACTTTGCTCTCGTGTAACACACACAACTTTTCACTTCAGCAGCGAGAACACTTTAGGAGATAAAATAATAAACAGGAATAGATTGAAATCACTATTTATTGTGAATCAAAATAATTAACATTGTAGGTACCAATTCAATAAAATGGACCATTTTAAAAGTTAAAAGTAAAATTACTGCAATTCTGCAAATTAAAAGTAACAGATTTATTTGGCAACGTTATAGTTGCATTGAGTTGAGTTTGATTATCAGGGGTTAAGGTTTTTGTTTCAGTGGCGGATTGAGAAGGAACAACGGTGAACGTTGGTGACTCTAATCGGCTTTTTGTATAAGTACACTGTGCGTTGTTGGAAGTGGATGGGCGTGGGTCTGACCAAGGATCCGAGGTCGAATTCAGACTTATTGTTTCCACTATACGCTTACAGATTTTCGACTTATTTTCTATTGAGTCTTCAATATAGCCTTCTGCAACCGTATTGGACTTCCATCCGCCGTGACGTTTTAAAGTGGTGAGATCGGCTTCGGAATCAGCCAAGAGCGTTGCCGAAGTTCTCCGAAAGCAGTGACCCGTGTATAGCTGAGGCTCTTCCAGTTTTAAGAAAGTGGCAATTTCTCGCGGTATAGCACGTATTTTATTTACTCCCATAGGCTGTCTTGAGCATTTATTATTATGGTATTGTATGAAAAATAGTTCGGTTTTTATATTGGCTGGACGCAAATTTCGGTATTTTTCTACAATAGTTACATATTCTTCGCGTACGACAAAAGACCTGTCAAGGTTTGTCTTAGTATTTTTCAATTTTACTAACAGTAATTTATCTGAATGCTTTTCGATATTATTAACTGTTTGCTGTAATAGCTCGTTATTGCGACACGCTCCACTAATTCCTATGATCAGTGCAACCTGTAATAAAAATATTATATAATTAATATACATAATTTAACATTTACAGCATCTTTTACATATCGTAATAAATATTTTAACAGCATTGCTAAGTCAGACTAGGATTCATTGCGCCTCCAAAAATGTGTAGTAGGCAGTAAGTACCTTTATACATAACAGTCTACCTACACACAAATTTTAATAACTAACAACATAGAGTTATAGGTACCACTTACTTTTGCGGCAAGAAAATTGCAGTCCGGAGCTTCATTAAGAAATGTTTCTATGTTAAGGGCCGTGAAAATTTTGGACTTTTTAGCCTTATGCCCAACTGACATTCTTTTTAGAAAAGATACGAGTTTTGCGTATGTTTTAATATGCACGTTATGTTTGGTTTTTAAAGTAGCTTTCAACATTGAGTAAATACTCCACATTGTAGATGATCGCCTCGTCTGTGATAAATCTAAAAAATTTGATAGCAACACCGTCTCCGAAAAACTGCTTGCGCCCTTTTTAAGTCTCCATTCATTGAAGACATGGTATGCTTTCAGATATTTCTCGCGTGACTTCTCAGGTAGGAAACTTAATTCTGCATTAATAACTTGTTGTTTTAACTCTTCCGGTGTTAAAATACTGTTCTCGTCGCTAGTTTCACACATATTTTACGATTATTTTAATATTTTTTAACTTATCAAACGCCAGCCACGAAATTTTATTCCCGCTCTTTTATTTAAATTAAGGCGTGTTCGGAAATAGAACCCATGATATTTTATTATTCAAAATATATTACGTAACATTATTGAAACTAGAAATAAATATTTACAGATTAAATATCAGTTTTATTTGCAGTAAATACTTATTTTCTTTTAAATACAACAATAACTTAAAAATTCAATAAATTACTTTAAAAGACATAATTATCTTTTTGCAAAATTTCTTTAGTTAGTACGAAATTCCTAACGTCTTTGAGGTAGAATTCAAAATCGGAACTTCGAAAGGGCTGGTCTTTGTCTCTCTCTCTTTCTAATGGCGGGAAAGAGACAGAGTGTGAATGTTTCGAATTGTATGATTAACCCAAGGCTGAATAAGATATTCGTGGCTTTCTGAAAACAAAAATTAAAAAGTTACTTTGTTTGATTTCAGGCAGCAAAACCTACATGTTTGAGCTACTGAAGTGAAAAAGTACTTTATTATGTTTTCACACGGCTAAAAGGTGAAACATCATTGCGATGTGTGTCATGTGTGTGAGTTGAGATGACTTAAATCACGGGGAAGGACACTAGTCCTTGCTCGGGATTTTTGAACAACCACTTGGTGAAATTGGGTTAAATTTTGTATGAGGAAAAGGCATACATACATAGTTAGTATAATAGGTCTACTTACGTGAACGTGTATGTAGTAAGATTGTACCTAATGTAATGTAGGCAGGGTGGATTGTACTCAATGTGGTGGCGCGGTCTCACGACTCACAGGTCACAGCCCGCCGGTGGCAGCCGCGAACGTCCTATGCTAATGCAAAGCTCCTTTTTACTCGACATCCGTAGCTCGTGAATATTTTCTATTTCATTCATTTGTCAGAATTATGCTCGTCTCGATTTTAGCGTTTTGACATAGGTAAGAATATTCGTAACGAGGGCATCGTTTCCCACGCTGGCATAACGCCCCAAGTTTTGCCTGCCTCGCGCCCGCCCAAATAGCTGTCGTTGCATTAACGTTTCCTGGAACAAAATATAATTTCCACCGCTATAACTATTGCTACCTAGCTAACGTTTGTATCAATAACACTTTGTTAGCTGGCCAGGGAGGTAGGATCAATAATTCTGGAGGCTGTTCTGATGACATTTACAGGGTTACAATTGTAACGCTCTCCAATATTTTCAGCTGCTAAGAAAGCTTTTGTTCGAGTGAGCAATTTTTCTCTTTGATATTATAATAGGTGCATGTATGTAGTGTCCTTTTCACAATACATAGCGAATTAATTGTATAACCTCCAGAACATTATGCACGGCAGCTGGTAACAGTGGATTATGATTGCTACATGTCATAATGTAACATGTATCGGTAAAAGCAGAGCTTGCTACAAAGACACCGGCATGAGTTGACGCGTAGGATGTGCTGCATGAGCGACAGCTTCACGCAGCTTTGTCTACTTTCTCTACTTACGGTTGTTTGCGTTGTTGCAACGGGTGAAAATTGCGTTATCAGCAAACTGAAATCTTGGAGATGAGCATCGATCAAGTCCATGAGACCGTCTGTTCAGTAATGGTGTGCAGTCCAACAATGGGCGCAGTGTATAACACTGAGAACCTGCTGAATGCTGGGGACCCACTGGATGATAGTTGGTTTACAATTAATGTTAAACGTTAAAGGCTGTAAAGTGTAATGTTATCCATGCAACGTTGAGTGCTTGTAAGTGAGCGAGGCGAACAGCCAAACTCCCCGATTTGATCCCGAGTTGTCCCCGATGTTGGCACCTTATTAATGGCCAGCTCGGGCCTGACGCAGATAGATGGGTGGCCTCAAGTGACAGCTTGTCTTTGCCTATCGTTAGTTTGTAGACCGCAGATAAAAATTGCCATCATCCCAGTACGTACATATCATATGGATGAACATGACGTCACACAGCCTAAACAGGTTCAGACAAAAACTTGAATGTTGGTAGGTGCTTGTATTTTAAAACGATTTATCAAAACTCGCCAACGCAGATTTTTGGAGTGTTAAAGTTTGTTTCTGTAGACGAATCTTAACCGATGGTTCCGGTATAAAGCTTTTGTCAAAAAATAACGAAGTGTTAAAAAAAAGTTAAAGAAGAAGCTAAGTGTTAAAGGGTAACAAAAATGCTAGCGGAGGATTTCGTTGCATCATTAGATCCACTCGGTGAGGCCGCGCTTGCCAACTTGGTGACCATCCATTACATACCTGGTTTCTTCCGTGCCTTGGAAAGGCGTTGGTCCTAGCTGTCATTTCTAGATCTTTGTCAGTCGTTACAGGTATGCAAATTCAAATTATTTATTAATAATCAAGTACATCGTACAAGGCTGTTTGAACGGTGATCCCCAAACTAGACGTTAGTCTGTATCTTGGGGTTCAGAGTTGTACATATTCGTATATCCAAAAGGTCTCAGACGGTGATTATTAACAAAATCAAACTTAAAGGTAAAGTTAATGAGTAAAAGTCAGTGGCCCGAATACTGGTATTCAACTGCATCCGGTTAGACTACAAGCCGACCCCAACGTAGTTGGGAAAAGCCTAGAAAGATGATCATTTGATCAAGTCTAAAGTTGAAACATATATAAATAAAACAGTAATGAACATTTTACCGGGGTTAAAACCTTTAGGAAACTTGAATCTTCGCACTAAACTATTGAAATAATAAAGGACATTGGCCAGCCGCAGTGCTTTGAATTAGCTTAGCTCAAAATGTCGCGAGTCGCATCAAATACAAATATATAAATAATTTTTTTTTTCACAAGTTATGTACTACATCTTCTGGTTGAAGTGTTATGTACTACATCTAGCTGTGGTTGAAGTGACCTTTTAGACAAAAATTGCCTGTGTTAGGACACTTTGCTCTTCCGAAGCTTAATCTTACGTTGTGTGCCAACCATTTTGAATGTTATAATCTTACGAAAACGATTCAAAAGAATTTACAAAATTAAGAATAAAAAAAGAAATTGACAAAAGCAAGATGAACTTAAGCAGCTAATAAAAATCTTATATTATACTTTTATATAAAAAAATAGTAGTAGCGTGCGGGTTTTGTGTTAAATAGGTGTATGGGGTGATTGTGTGTGAGTGAGTGTGGAGTCTATGTGTTTTTGTGAGTGGGTGTTCGTGTGGATGACAGAATTACGATGCGTGCTATCATTGCAATCCATTTAGTTATAAGTTTCTTGCACTCATAATATGTTTTAGTGTATAAATGTAGTTCTTTGTTTAATTTGTTATACAGGTGGGATGCACGTCTGTCATATTGCATACTACAAAAACAGGTTTTAGTTCGTGGAATATGCGCCACAAGATCATTCCTTTCTGTAAGTGGGGTACCTTGTTCTCTTCAAACGCATTATTTTGATCGGAGCTCTATGAGCACGTTCTACTTCTACAAGGTGTAGTTTTGCATCCTCGTCAAAATTCAGGAGGTTGTCATAAAAGTCGTTAATAATATATAAATTACGGTACCTGTTCAATAATAATAAACGTTGCTTTTTTTGTTGTTTAAATGTGGCACTATTTCAGAATGAAGCCTTTCTCATAAGAGGAGAATCACCCGTTCATCGAATAAACGTCTGCGTTTGTTTATGTGTGTGAAAGCGCGGTTATAGAGCTAGTATTAGACGGGGCCCCGCGTTTTAATACGGGTGGTGTAAATATACAGATTTCCGATATTAAGAAAAAAATAATTACCTACTAATTTTTTTTATTGATTCGGGTCGAGAATCATTAGCATAGTTACCTCCTTGAATTTGACGAGATTGCAAAACTACACAATGTGTCTTAGTGTCTTGAATATCCAGCTGAAATTTCTAACCCTTCCTACAACTTGTTCAAGATGGGGGTACTAGGTTAATCTCTGGTTAAGAATAACACCTAAGTATTTGGTCTGCGAGACCTTGGTTATAATAGAACACGTACAGTTTCGGTTTTGAGGGTCGCCCCATACGTGAACTTTGATAGTAAAGTCATTCTTAGGTTGTGTATGATCAGGGTTGGGCAGTATTTGAATTACTTGTAATTAAAATATGTAATTGAAATACAAAAACGTATTTGGTATTTGTATTTCAATAACTTGCTTAAAATGTAATTTGTAATTCGTATTTCAAATACCTGACGTAAAATACCTCGGGTATTTTGTAGTTAGTATTTCAAATAATTATGTATTTCGTATTTTAAATACTTGCGAGATAGTATTTTGTAATTTGTATTTCAATTAAAGCAAAGCATGTATTTTGCCCAGCCCTGTGTACGGTTGCTGATACTAAAACATATGTAATTTGTTTTTGAGGTATTCAAAGTGAGCAAGTTGTTATTTAACCATTTTGCAATTTGAGCCATACCTGAGGAAGCACTCCGCTTAACATCATCCTAGGATTTTCCGTAAAATACAATAGCTGTGTCGTCGGCATTAGAAAAGACTCGTCGGCATAAGATAAATTCATGTTACATAAATCGTTAATGTATATTAGAAAGAGGCTGGGACCCAAAACGTTACCCTGAGGCAGGCAGGAGGCAGGTACCACTGTATCATCACTGCTGTATTGCCTCAGCTTAACCCTCTGCTTCCTATTTGAAAGATAATCTTTCAGAAGATTGAGTGGAGTTCCTCTTATTCCGATTTTCACAAGTTAGTTCACTAGGATTGGAACAGAGGACAATTTTTGAGGTCTAAGAAGATGGTCAGACATTTGTCGCCATTATGAAGAAGATTAGTTTTAAGTGAACTAAGAGCAATAACAGCATATTCAGTGGATATATTTTGCCTAAAACCAAATTGTGTCGGGGATAGTAAATTAAATGTATTTAGATATTTAAGGAGCCTAATATTTAATATTTTGTCTAGTATTTCGGAAATAGCTGGAAGGATAGATTAATATATGGGCCTGTAATTGTTGACATCGTCTCTGCCCACACCCTTGTGAACCGGAGTAATAGTCGATTGTTTTTAAGGGTCCGGAAGGATGCCGTCTCTAAAGCAGAGATTTGCAAGATGGGTAATAATGGGCACACATCCTTGCTTATAAACTTTAGGAATCTTGTCGAAATGTTATCACAGCCAGGAGCACTATATGACTTTAGGCTCATCAATGTTCTTTCCACTTCATTGGGGTCAGTGTCCAGAAGTACAAAAGAATTGAGTTGTGTTGATAGTGGGTGAACTGTGAGATCATTATTATTTAGGCTTCGCTGGATTTGCTGGGCCGATTGTTTGCCGATGTTTACAAAAAAAATGTTAACTTATCTAATTTGCCGAATTAATGGGGGTGAATCGGCATCACCTATGACTTATTGTATTTGCCATTAATACCTGAATATTTGCTGAATATAAAGTATGTATGCCATTTACTAATCCTTAATGGGAAATCGGAAACAATAACTCTGGAAGTTATCTAGGTTTAATGTGACAGAGAACTTATTTTTGTATTCTTAACTATTTATTTTTGCACTCATATGAAAGCTTTATTTTCTAACAATGCTCTCAGCATAGCCTAAACTTCACGATGAACTAGAGTAGAATGCTTATACGGATAAACGTTGAGTTTGTCGTGGAATACCTAGTTTTGAGACTCCGGCGTCACCGTGTGACGTGGGTCACCGTGTTCAAGGGGTTAAATACTATAGAAATCGGTAGATCTCGTACTATGTACCTACTTACCTAGACCTACCTCAAAACAAAGAGCTTATGTCCAGCTGCTACCAAGCAGCTGCCATCATAGCACCAATACAACCACAACGTGAAAAAGGAAAGTGATGTCAAGTCAGGTAAATTAAATAAGTAGTTATTATAGCTAGTTTCTGATTCAATACTGCCATCAGTTCAATGAACTCACTAAAACTTTCCCAAGTACCCCTTTTTCTAGTTTATCAGCATTTATAAGGTAAACGAAATCGCTCAGTTTGCTTGCTTTTTGCTAAATACCTTATCGATTCTCCACTTTACGACGTTCCCGATCTATGCAAGTTTTGCTTTTTGCAAATGCTGAACCACGTTCCAAAGAAAATTCGCAATGCTTAGTACTATTGAAATGAGCAAAGTTTTCAGTACTTAGTTAGTTTGAAACCCACTTACTTCGCAACCCCAGTCACCAACTCGCATAATCACATTCACGCAATATTGTTAACATTGTAATATGTACATAGGTATGTTATATTTACATTATGTAGGTAGGTGTGTAGCTAGCATAAAATAAAATAAAAGAGTCCGGGTCACCGCTTCAGGAGCTTCCGCCGATTTGTTAGAAAGACAAACGCGTTATCTGTCGGGAACGAAGCGAGTCTTCTTGAAATATGGCGGCTTTGCATACGAAAGAAACGACGCGACTGAATATAACACAAACGCTTCGAAATAATGCTCATTACAATATTTTTGTAAGGCTAGGTACTGGCGACGGACATTCACGAATATTTTGTAATAAACCTAGGTTTTTTACTGCTTATACAGGGTGGAAGGGACACCGACGAGAAAACGGTATCGGTTATTTAAAATAAAATCAGCTGTTCCATACATTTTGAGGTGTAGGTATTGCACTTTTTTAGGAAACAGCAATTTTTTATTTAAATATCTGGTGAAAAATTTCTATGTGGTTCAGAATGAGGTACTGAGTTACTGTTTTCGCGTCGGAGTCCCTTCCACCCCGTATACGTGTTCATGATAAACTGGCGGCCTCGGCCTATGGACAATGGACATCTGCAATAAGTACCGACCTCACGTGAGGCATCGCACGTCAACATGCGTTATGTGCGCTGCCTACCCAGAGATGAATAAGTACCGACCTCACGTGAGGCATCGCACGTCAACATGCGTTATGTGCGCTGCCTTCCCAGAGATGAATAAGTACCGACCTCACGTGAGGCATCGCACGTCAACATGCGTTATGTGCGCTGCCTACCCAGAGATGAATAAGTACCGACCTCACGTGAGGCATCGCACGTCAACATGCGTTATATGCGCTGCCTTCCCAGAGATGAATAAGTACGGACCTCTCGTGAGGCTGTAGTGTGTGTAAGTAAGTATCATTAGTATGTATGTGTAATCACACCTTATTTAGGATTAGCTAAGTAAGCAATATGCTAAGATCGTGTACGCTCATTCTATGTAAGGACACAATAAAACGAGACCTCATCGAGTGCAAATGTCTTTCATTTACCACGACACTTCATGGCGACCCTGCCATTCAAGGTCACAGCGCGAGTGAAATTAGGAAAATTGTTAAAAAACAATTTAGATTATAAAATCGGACACTGTTTAAATTAGTGATCTTATGTAAACATTAGTGTTGCAACAGAACTCTGCTTCCGCTTCCGCTTCTGCAGAAGTTCCGCAAGCTTTTTCACTTCTGTTTCCGTTTCTGGTTCCGCAACTTTATAACAGAACTGTAAACGGAAGATACAGCGAGGAGCGCGGGGGTGGGGGCGCGTGAACGACTGGACATGCATGACGGAATCGGCGCGTGCGGGGGATTGGCGGGGGCGGTACACAAACGCGTCGCAACGAGTTTGTTTATCATTCTATTTTCTGTTTCATTCTGCGCATCACCGCGCCTCGTGACGTTTAACGTAAGCTCGTAAATCTTCTGTTGATTTTTCTTATTTTTGTTACTTGTTACTTAGGTACCTATTAGTTTTGTGTCTAATGCAATTATGAAACCAAAAACCAGTCCCATTTGGAACTATTTTGTTGAGATTAATGACTCAAGTGCCCGATGCAAACTCTGTGAAAAAGTGTATTCGCGAAAAGGTCGCACGACTACAGCGGAGCTGGTTTAATATATATATGAAGAACACCGAAACAGACTCAAAGGTGTAAAAGCGGCCAAATTACTTGTTATTAAATATAACTTACCTCTGTTTAAGTTCGAGTACTAAAAGTACAAAATACAAATGACAAATTCTATTAAACAAATCTGAAAAAAATAAAAATGTGTTTTTTCTTCATAGTATTAACACTTCCGCTTCCGCTTCCGCATCCGCATCCGCTAAGATTTACTTTTGACATCTGTTTCCGTTTCTGCTTCCGTTAAGACACTTCCGTTGCATCACTAGTAAACATTATGTGCCAATCTACTCAAACGAGGGAAGAGACGATCATCGCGCAGGCGGCTGCTGGTAATGGGAAAAATGGTGCGACTACCGAGCAAGGCTACTCCAGCATCAGCACATCAAATATCCTCCTCACCCTGATCACAATCGTCCTACTGGCGGCGGCATGCTATGCTATCTGCTATTGTTACAAGAAGATGCATGTCAAGTGGATGGAGAGACAGATGAACCGCAGGTCCTTACGTCGCAGGCAGACCTCAATGTATTTCAAGAAACAAGCTACCCGTGATGATGTCGCAGATAAACCTGTTTAAGTGAAAAACTGCATGGTGTTAACAGCAGATTAAAACAAGAATATAGTACTTTATAAGTGGACTACCGTGAAAATAAAGAATTCAAGTGTTACGTCAAGTGATGCCCTTATAGGCATATGATTTAAGTAATTAACTTTACGTCTCAAAAATAAAAATAGCGTGTAAAATGCATGATTGAGTTATAACAAGTAAGTAATTAGTATAAGGTTTTATGATAACAATACGTAACACTTCATAAATCGTGCACGGCGACTCACCGAACCCAATACCCTGCGCCGTATATGGAATGTTTTCGCATTGCTATCCCAGTTTGGAAGACGGTTAGAAGAAATGTAATGGAGATATTTCGTTGCTAGGATGATGTCATTACATTCCTTTATGTTTTATTTTTAGATTATGGCCGATGATTTTATAAGAATATATGAAGATTTAGTGGACATTAGTAAATATTTAATAAAGAAAGGACAAGCTAGATTTACGGGCTCTATTGCGATAAACAGGTTGAAAGAGGCTAAGAAACTATTCAGTGAAGCACAATTATTGTACTCTAAATTATCGCATGATTTAAAACCCACGTACCACCATCAATCGATCGGTTCTCTCGAAAATGCTCATAAGCATTTAGGCGCTTTTCTAAGGACTTTTTCAGGCGACAATGGCTATGACTGGTCACACTGGATACCATTTTGGTGTTTCAGTTATAATAATACCGTCCACTCAGAGACGAAATACACGCCCTTCGAACTAATTTTCGGCAGGACATGTAATATTCCAAATAATATTAAGAACTGTACTAGAATAGAACCATTATATAATCCCAATGACTACTCTTTAGATTTACGATATAGGCTACAGGTAGCGCTAAAAGACGCTAAACATAATTTAGAAACTAGTAAGGAAAATAGGAAATTAGCATATGATAAGAAATGTAATCCAGTTACTTATAATAAAGACGATTTAGTTCTAGTCAAAAGTGAAGGAACAAAGAAATTGGATAACATTTTCAAAGGCCCTTATATTGTGTTAGAGGATATGGCCCTAACGTCAAAATTCTAAAACAAAATAAAATAGAATTGATTCATAAGGACAGAACTAAATTGTTCCATAGTTAATAATATATATTTGTATTTTTTTTAATGTAGACTTAATAACCAATTGTACAAAAAAAAAATAACTATGAGCTCTAGTTATTTATTTTTTCTTTTACCCCCGGAGGTGTAGTGTGTGTAAGTAAGTATCATTAGTATGTATGTGTAATCACACCTTATTTAGGATTAGCTAAGTAAGCAATATGCTAAGATCGTGTACGCTCATTCTATGTAAGGACACAATAAAACGAGACCTCATCGAGTGCAAATGTCTTTCATTTACCACGACACTTCAAGGCATCGCACGTCAACATGCGTTATGTGCGCTGCCTTCCCAGAGATGAATAAGTACCGACCTCACGTGAGGCATCGCACGTCAACATGCGTTATGTGCGCTGCCTACCCAGAGATGAATAAGTACCGACCTCACGTGAGGCATCGCACGTCAACATGCGTTGTGTGCGCTGCCTTCCCAGAGATGAATAAGTACCGACCTCACGTGAGGCATCGCACGTCAACATGCGTTATGTGCGCTGCCTTCCCAGAGATGAATAAGTACCGACCTCACGTGAGGCATCGCACGTCAACATGCGTTATGTGCGCTGCCTTCCCAGAGATGAATAAGTACCGACCTCACGTGAGGCATCGCACGTCAACATGCGTTGTGTGCGCTGTCTTCCCAGAGATAAATAATGGGATGTAAAATTGAAAGTTCGCTCGTGTGATGACAGCTCTGTTAATTGTTTTTAACCGTAATTTCTATCAATTAATATGATTTCGAAAAGAAGCTGACATTAATGTCTACCATGGGTAGGGGAGCCCAGACTGCCCAAAGGGATTTATAGCAAGCATATGGATTAACTTGATAGCTGAGTAGGTAGGACGTGATGGAAAAACGCCAAAGTATATTTGATTAGGAGCCCTGCAGGCCTTCAGTGACATATTTACAAAAAGGACAAAAAATAAAAAATATTCACTGACGATGATTTTCACTTACGGGGCCTGAATCAAAATTACAGACAGGCGGATCTGACTAAGATATATCACTAAATCTGGTTATTCTGAAAAATTTACTGTTTCTTATCGTGTGGTAAGTGCCAAACCTGGTGTCAGAGCTTTTATGCCGCCCATGGGCCTCTAACTTGGCTTTACAAGTCGTCAAGAAATATCTCTCAGGCATGCTGGTTTCCTCACGATGTTTTGCTTCACCGCAGCAAGTGATAATAATTCAAAACGCACATGAATCCGAAAAATCAGAGGCCTTGGGTTCAGACTCGACATTTACATATGTTATGACTTGGCAGTCTAACGGTCACACCACTAGGCTATCACTGGTTAGTAGGGAAACTATGCTTAATTTTAACGACTGCAAAAATATTACAAAAAAGTCTAAAAATAAAAAACTTTTTCAAATAAAAAATAGTTTGATATGTAGCCGTGGGCTTTAACAGTTGATAGGAAATGTTATGATTGAGTTATAAACGTGGTATTTTTACTTTTAGAAAGCTGATAGATGTAGAATTTTCTATTGTAAAGATTTATGAGATAAATCCTGATGTTTAAAAAAAACACCTTCATTCATTGAGGGCGATATTTTTTCTTGATTTTTATCTTTTGAGAACGCTCTGTTATTTCCAATCATAACTGTTGTCTAGTTTAAAAATTATACCGTTGAGTTTACACAGGGGGCAAAGCAGCGAGCAAGAATAAAAAAATGGTAGGTATAAAAAATATAGGATTAAAAATAAAAAAAAAAAAAAAAATTAAGCATAGTTTCCCTTATTTCGATATGAACATACAATATGAAGACCCACACTATATAACGAATATGACTATCAAGACAAGGAACACTTTCAGAGAGAAAAGCTCTTTCAATACACTTTTACACGAAAACTGGATCCGTTGCACAACATCGACGATTTTTTTCATTTACAGATTTTTTTACTACACAGATAACTAACTACAAACTGAGTCCAAATTGGTTCAATTCTTATTCTTAATCTCAGTAAAAAGGCCCCCTCTTTGCTGAGGTTATAAAGGCATGCCCATGACTTTATAGGCCTAAAAATATTTTATGAATATTTAAATTGTGTTTATGATTAGAATATTATAAATAAACATTATTATTTATAAAATTATTTGACTTTATCAGCAAATTAACAACTATTCGAGTTCTAAATTTAAAAAAAATAGCATTTTCTATTTATTATATGCGGCTTCATACTTTTTCCTTCAACCTGCGAAAACCATAAGCAAAGCGCGGAATTAAAATCATAGTTTCCTAAATAATTCATGACAAATATACTTTTCGTGAATTCCGCCTCTGCTGCAATAACAAACTGTACCCACTTGGTATCAAACGATGTTTTCCAAAACCTTCTAAGAAAAAAAAAATTGAGCATTAAAAAAAAGTCTTTAAATTCAAAGTCATCCTTCTGACGAATCTGCGTCAGAAGGATAGAAAGCCCACGATTCCTTCGTCAAGTTATGCCTGTGTAAGTTGTTTTGATTCAGGCCCCGTACGATGAGATGAAAATTATCGTTGCTGAGCATGTCGTTGTTAGTTTTTGGCGGTTTTTGAAATATTAAAGTGGGCAATTGCCCGGCCGGGCTGGCCCGGCAGGGCTTCTTTTTCAAAAATACTTTGTTCAGTTATCTCATTTCGCCCCACCTACTTACTCAGCTATCAAGTTTTCATAGCGAATGTGCTTGCTGAAAAACCCTCTATATAAATAAATATTTATAATGACCACCAAAAATAACTTTGTGAAAAATTAACCTAAATCAAAAAATTAAAACCAAAAATTACAATGGTTCTACCTATTAGTCATGACTGCACTTTAAATTGTACTATGCAACCTAGTAAATTGGTCACCAAATTTTATATGCAAATTATTGTTCTATTTCTACCTAAATACACGGAACTAAATACACATAGGATGCAAGAGCGAGCGAAGCGAGCTCGGGACCTGAGGCACCCCGACTCGAACAGGTTAGGTTAGAAGTTTTTTTTTTTGGTTATTTTTTTAAAACCACCCAGTAATAAAAGCCCCGCGAAGTGGGACTCCGTCGACCGGGTTGCGCAGGATGCGCCTAACCAAATGTAGAAGCTCTCATTTATGTAGAATCTGTCAATAGTAGACTATGATGTCAAAAGTAGAATCTGTCAAATGTAGACTAAACGAAAAGTATTTTAACTATACGAGTGGTTTATTTCTTAACCTTAATAAATAAACGCGAAATAGAAAATAGCTATTTAGTTAGTAGTGGTTAATAATTAGAGTCATAAAAAGCTCAGACTTTAGTAATGATTTTACAATATCATGGGGTCGAACTTTAGGGGTATATTTACTATATTTAGGTATGTAATGATTTATCTGGAATTACTTTTATAGGATAAGAAGATGTTACATATTTAAATCTTTGATTATATAATGTCTAGATGGAGCGTCAAGTGCGCGCAAACGTGTCAAAAAGTGTCAACCAAGTATTGGTTCACAAGTGCTTGCCCGCCAATCAGTGCAGATCGTGTCGCTTTACTGTCACTATGTATTACGCGCGCCAAGTAAAAAACAAATATCAGCGATAAAATGACGGTATGTGCTATTAAATTGTGCCGGAATTATAAAGGAAGGATAAAAAATACCAAACACATCACCTACCATCGGTAAGTAACCCAGAAACTACATATTTATTTTTTGTTTTTATGATTATCAAATCACGCCATATTTTATAAGTGTTGCCAGTTTCTTTTTTTTACTCTCCCAACTTAACGTCATTTTTGTGGGTACATATTAGTTGGTTTATACAATTTCGTTCGTGTACTTTAAAAAAAAACTGGCCAAGTGCAAATCGAACTCGCGTGCAAAGGGTGCCGAACTAAAACATTTTTTTTTACAATGTTAATTTTTAAATCGTAGAAAATAGCTTTTCCTGGTCAAGACATTTTTTTCTAATTTCTTGACCTTAATTATATATATATAATTCTTATTTAAAGTTACTTTTAACGCAGTCGGGTTTTTTATTTTTTAAATGATTTGTTTTTATAATAAATAACATAATGTTCGCATATAATATACTTTTTGTTTATGAGCCCATTTTAATGATTATATTTGCTTTGGGTACCTATATTAAACCGATTTCAAAAGTGCCTAGAGTACCTAATTTATTAATTTATTAATTCTTTCTTTACATGATTTTGAAATCGGTGCAAAGTAAAAATTGTTGTGTATTGTTTTATTAGCTAGGTAAATAATTTACCTGGTACCAACTTCTTGTTCACATTTTAGTAATTATTAACAAGTGGCACTGATTAGTACATTTTAAATCATAGAGTTAACCTCCATTTTTATTCCTCGGATAAAAGTTATCTGACTTTTCAATAATCAGCAAAAATTAACAACTGAAATCTGAATCAAAAAGTAACAACTGAATAAAAAAACACTAAAACTGAATAACACTACATACATACACCTAAAACTTATCTTATTTAATAAGTCTATTTTTTTAATGTGATTTATGGGAGAATTGTAGTAGCTGGTATCATTATTTACGCACACAAAGACATAGACGCATAGTGTAAAACGACGCCTGCACGCACACATACTTGAAAATGTTGACTCGTTTTCTTTGATACGATTGTAGGGCGACGCTCTATCTAGACATTATATAATCAAAGATTTAAATGTCATTTTATATTGAAATATTAGCTGTGCAAATTAACAATTTTGTAAACCGTTCTGTAACAATTTTGGTGTACAATAAAGTATATTCTATTCTATTCTATTCTATTCTATTCTGTGCCCGCGGCTTCGCTCACGTGACCGTGTATTCTTTTGGCATTGTCAGAGTATGTACATTACATGGGAACGTGAAGTCATTGATTCGCAAAAAAGTCGCATCACTGATGCGTAGAATGCGGATCAGTGACAATAGCATCCTGAAAACAGTGGTGGAGAGTCCTTACATCCCTATTCTGAGGCACTATGTGGGGGGCGAATGGTCAGATAACATTTCCTGGCATTATCGTTCTCTGCACATCCTGCCGCGGACACCTTGCTACCTGCACCTGCTTATTGTGTGTTTTTATCTTTTCTTTGTACTACTAACACTAGTTATAAGGTATTCTACTAACAAAATGGACTATAAAATTGTCCGATGTAAATAAATAAATAAATATTATATTCCTAACATCCTCTACAAATAATATACTTTTTAACTGACTTTCTGTTAATTTAAACTAAAACCTGATCGTACATCTTTGTTTTAAGTATTAAAGGAACTCATAGTCAATTTCTGGGGGGAATCAATTTAGATTGTCATCAGTACGCTAAGAAGTAGTTTATGAACGAAAGCAAATACCTACATGCAACTAATGATCTATTCTGGGTCCCAAACCCAACGATTAATATCCTTAAAAATTTAAAAAGACGCTTATTTGCAAATAGAGAAAGAAAAATACTTATACTACAGCAAGAACATGTAAACTTATCAGAATCTCTCCTCTATACTACTTTTTGAATTTTGATGAAATCATTTTCATCATTCTCCTGCCCTTATCCCAATTTCTTTAGGATAGGCTCGGCATGTCTTCTTCCATAGTTCCCTATTACTTTATGGAGAAATTGTTCAAGAACAATAGAAATGCAAACGATACCAATACAAAACAAAATTCGGAATCACACAGCATCAAAAAAATATACAAACAAATCACAAAAAGTGAAATTAATATTGGGCTCGTACTTGCAATCACGTAATTTACAGAGCGGTAATGAAACCGCTAGGCCGTTTATTCCGTTGATATAATATACGAATAGCCGTTCTCATGCTTGTCATGACTGAAATGACAAACAATTGAAGAATACGGGCATAATGAACCTACTCAAGCACATATCGTGATGATATAGGTATAGGCTACTATTTGAAGAAGCCTTCAAATGGTTACATATTTTTTTTATTTTTTTTAGATTTAGGAGATTAATCAATCAAAATTTACGACCACATACTGTCGCGAGCGTAGTTCATTCATGGAAAATCTTAACACCGCGATTCAGAAACTGGCGTCAAATGTACTACGCTATCTATCGACCACGGAGTTTAACTCCTAAAATATAATGCATGGAAAACGATCGAACAGTCACTCTATATATGTAGATTTTCAAAGCAGCGCCATATAGAGTACCTTTCGCTATCATAACTTTTTGAAAAACTCAGGCAGTCGATTGAAAAGTGATCTTGTGAACACATTTATTCATTAGTACCATTTTGGTTCAATAGATGCCGTTGCATGTATCTTAAGTAATGATGACGATTGCTTCTGGAGCACTTTAAATTCATATATCTTTTGTTTTAGAGCACTGATTGCAATGAAACAAAAACTAATACCTTCTCTAAGTTACGCACGATACATGTGCATAACAGATCATGGTAACACACCTGGAGGTTAGTTAAACATAAGCCTTCATTTTTCTTTTGTACCTATTTACTTGCCTTTTTATTTATGGTAAAACGAAAAATCTCGCCTGTGGGAATTTTATGTCGGAAAGTTGAGTGGGCCACCATTGTAAGACGACTAAAAAGTCACGGTGTCATAGTCATTTGTTAATTTTTTTTTTTTTGTTTATTGAGTTGATATTTTAATTGCATGACACAACTTGTGATAACACCACAACAAAGTTCTTCGTAGTCATATTAACCAAATAAAAGGCCCGGCGCTGTGTGGTATAATATAAAAGAAATTTTTAATTATAAACTGCGCACGCAAACCCGTACCGAGTCATCAGACGGCTTAAACAGGTTGTAAATCCTTTCAGAATGGTCCAACTAAAGCCTGGTTAGTACCCAATGGAGTCAAACGGAGATACTTCTTAATCCTTGTATCGTTAGATACAAAGCCTTTACCGGTGCCCAGCAATGTCTGCGCCTTGTTGAGGATCTAATGGACGACTCCGCCTAAGCATTCGTTATTAACACTCCGTGTCACAACACCCTCCGCCCAACAGCACAAGTACTCCGCGCCTTCGCACCTGTCCACTGTGAAGCGAAGTATTCTGATAAGGGTAACAGCTTCACGTAGACACGTCTGACGAAGTGACTGAATAAACATGACGTGTCAATTTAATAAATTGTGGACGTCACGCCACCCGCCCACCCCCTCCTGCGCCGCGCACCGCGCGCTACCACAATCAAATAATTTTCCATCGTAACGTACGCTCGAGTCTTGGACACTGGCGTGTGATGTGTGTGTCTGGTGTGTGTGTGTGTGTGTGGTGCGCTATCGGCAGGGCGGGTGCGGTGACGCTTGTCTCGTAGCATGGTTGCGGCTAATGAGCGTGATCACCTCCCACGGCGACGCTAAATGAGATAACTTGTCCCTCGCTCGCCGGAAATTGCTGAACATCGATAAGTTTCCCTCTTTAGTCAATTCTGTTGTGTTCTATTGTTGAGGTATTGTTTTCTGTCTACATAGCGGAGTTCAAGTCACGGCCGTCACGTGCCATCTTTGATTATAGGTACTGCTGCTGGGTTGCATTGAGTGCAAATCATTATGCAAATGCCAAAGACCAGCCACCCCCAGTGCACAAACTCAAACTCAAACCATTTATTTCAATTAGACCATTACAGGCACTTTTGTATGTCAAAACACAAACAAATAAACT
This sequence comes from Standfussiana lucernea, assembly GCA_964057025.1. Classification (NCBI taxonomy): domain Eukaryota; kingdom Metazoa; phylum Arthropoda; class Insecta; order Lepidoptera; family Noctuidae; genus Standfussiana; species Standfussiana lucernea. The sequence goes on from OZ059788.1 coordinate 18,028,355, forward strand.
AAGCTACAGTCCCAGTCACAGGGCATAATAACTTGCGAAAGTACTGTAGTTGCCCATTCGAAAGCGTAGATCTCTATGGAGAAGAATGGGCAAGAAACTCCATGGACACTCTTTTAAATCAGTATGTTGTTACAAAATTTTTGTAACATCATTCATGTCGAGATTATGGTATAACATTATTTTTAGTATATGCGAAACTTGAATATAGTTTGTTCAGAATAAGTAACTGAATCGATTCCAATAATTTTTACACCTTTTATATTTTGTCCCAAAAATATTTAAAAAAGGTTACGAGGTTACGACACTAAATATCTATCCGCAATCATACGCGCACAACGCGCGGCGCGTGCGCACAGCGGGGCGGGGGTAAAACAACCCCTTCAGTTGTCCTGATGCAACAAGTTGACGCGCACGCGTCACGCTCCCGTCCCGTTACATCACACGATCGCGACCGCGCGCCCACCGTGGGCCTAACAGTTGTTTCGGTAGATCGTATGTAAAGAGTGATCCCATGTCTGTCTCATACACAAACGTTCAGTACACAGATGAAATTGTACGTACACTAGCGGTCTATGGTGTGGACGTGTGGTGGTAACGGCAGTGCGGCGGTACGAGGAGAAATTCGGCATCAGAGTATCGTGGAACACAATGCTTACCGCCACACAAAGATGTAGGGACTAGGGTCCCGGTGAACCTACAGCCTGTTGTGGTTAATTAAGTAATGCGATGTCCAACATTTTTCATTCACTTTTGAACTTTAAGTGGTTGGCATAAGGTACAACAAATCACATTGACTACATTTTATCCAAAGAAATTCAATGATTTTATCACTTACGGCTGCATTTACGAATAAAGTACTTAATGATATCTACCTACACTTGACCATTACGACAGTCAAAAGCCTGCAAGTGTGATGAAAAATGTTATCACCAGCAGTTGATTACAAATTATTATCAATGGGCCCACGACGACGCTAGAGGCGCGGGCGGCGCGTGGTGAGCATGTTTTTGTACGGACAACCAGGTAACATAACAAGCTTAATAACTTTGTGATTTTTCATGATACAGTTTTGAAACTTTGTACATAGATTCTTTACATAAAAATACTAGACACGTGTTTCGGGTTTCGCATATACTAAAACTAATGTTGTATTTATGTGATAACGATGTAGAAAGACGTGCGAGTAAGAGCGTCCAGAGTAAAAAGATAAAATCAACAATTCAAAAATACAATAATCCAGGGCAGCTGCGAGATGACCAGTCACTACTGACAGCGCCCGTTCACGAACATAGCGCATGGATCAGCCATCATTCAACTCAACCATTTTGAAGGGAACTAAACGACCGGACACACGCGCCACCATCAGCGAGACATTTTAGTGAGCATGACATGCTCTCAATCTCCAGGGAAAATTCGAGTCAGTAAAAGATGTAAATGGTAGCTTTCAATTCAATTCAATTCAATTCAATTCAATTCAATTTATTCAAAGTTAATTTTTTTACAATACAACATAAGTCTTAGAAATAATGTAGGTAAAACAGAGTTAGATGCCTGTACTAGGATAAACCTGTATCACAGGCGATGTGTTCTAATACTAAGTACATATTTGGACAACAAATTTTTAAACAATATTTAACATACGATGTTTTTTTTTTTAAATTAGTGAAAAAAATAGTTAATTTATTGTGATAATAATATACCTAATTTACTTTAACTCTATTATTTATTAGATGAGAACAAAATGACAATGAAAAAAAGAAGAAAGGTCTTAAACATGTAGATAAATACTATGTACAATTTTGCGCTTAATTAATTACACTATTACAATAGTTTCAGCAGAATTCATAAACAAGTTAGACTCGGTCAAGTAAAAATTGCAAAAATCATTGTCATGATATTTTTATATAGCGGTCAAGAATTTGCTTAGACAGCAACAATTCGATGGTAAGTAGGGCAGGTTGTCTCGCATAGGTATCGTTGAGTCAGGAAAAAAAGATAGAAGTGGAAGGCTACAATGGCTGCAATGTAGCTTTATCGTACATAGAACTCATACATGTGCTATGCAATTATATAATACTAAGAGATTGAATCTAAACAATGCAAAGATATGTTTACAATCTTCTGCAGCTTCCACAATAACTTCACATGGTAATCAATAAGTTTGCCCCTATGGTTGTGGAGCAGGACCAGCATTGAGCCAAGCATTTTTATCATCAATGTAATCTCCCAACTAATAGTATGCTTCCCTACATAGTGTGCGTTTTATACTACGAGTATATTTAAATTTCGTCTCATACAGTTGTAGAATGCCGGGAGGTATTTTTAACCGACTTCAAAAAAAGGAGGAGGTTCTCAATTCGGTTGTATGTTTTTTTTTTTTTTTTTTGTGTTTGTTACCGCATATCTCCGTCATTTATGAACCGATTTGAAAAATTCTTCTTTTATCTGAATGGATTTACTTCCCGATTGGTCCCATAGAAATTTCATCAAAATCGGTTAAGCAGTTTGGTTTTGAAATCAAAATAACTGGAAAAAATGTCATCCAAGTACAAGAAATTGCGAAATTGATACTTGACAAGGATTTGCGTGTGATACGATAACTAAAAAGGGTAAAATAAAAACTTTTTTGCAAAAAAAAAACCGACTTCCAAAAAAAACACGAAAAAAGTGGAAAATAACTTTACTTTCGGAAGTCGGTGGCAAAAAAGTCAATGAAACAAACAATAGTCACCTACTTCCGAAAGTAAAGTTATTTTCCACTTTTTTCGTGTTTTTTTTGGAAGTCGGTTTTTTTTTGCAAAAAAGTTTTTTATTGTAACATTTTAAACAGTACCCCATGAAAGTTGAGTCTACTTTAGCTAGCCTGAAACCTGGCTGAACTATTTGGTCCCTGGTTCTAGTATTATAGTGGTGTCTGTCGCCTCTTTTACTAAATAAATGCAGATTTTTCCTAGCGTACATGATGTTTTCATAGATGTATTGGCAAGATACTGTCATGATGCTAATTTCCTTAAACAGTTCTCTTAGAGAATCGCGCCTACGTAGATATGGCCCTGATGGCTCTTTTCTGCAGAAACTATATATACTATGGACTCGATGTCTGCAGCCCGTCCCCATAGTAAAATACCGTAAGACATAATATGTACTATGAAAATAACTAAAATAGACTAGCCTCGCGGTACCTACATCAGTAAATTGACGGATTTTTTTTCCTAACAGCATATGCTGCTGAACTCAGCCGTCCTTTTAGAGATGTTAAATGAGGACCCCATTGTAGCCTTGAGTCGAGCGTGATCCCTAAGAAAACAGTTTCATCGACGAATTCACACACAAGCCTCTCGCATAAAGCGAATAGGATATACTCGTATGATGTTACAAAGACGGAAACATGTGGCCTCCTGCGATGACTATTCGTTTGCCTTGCATCTGTCCGTATCACATGCTTGGTAGACCTTGTTCTGTAGTAAAACTTCGAATGGAAAACAAAGAACCTTCGTTAAAGTCTAAATTGGTAAAACTTGAAAACATGACCATTCGGTTGAATTTTTTTTCCAATACCAACCAACATACAGCTCTACATTACTTACCTATTTGAGCTTCACCCGTGCTTCGACGGACGCGAACCCCATCAGCGGTGGGGCGTCATTTGCAACGTCCCCCCTATTCACAAAAAAATGCCCCCTGCGCCCTCTGGATCAATACAAACAGAAGGTCTGTGTAAGAACATGGATTTGTTAGATCAGAACCAGAAAGTTAAATCGTATCTTATTGATATAAGTAATGCATCCCCAAATGAGCAAACTGTCGTGATAATGTCCGAATAAGTAAGTAGTAGCTATAGAAGCAGATGTTATCGTGGTGGCGCATGGCGCTGAGGTGGCGGAGTGGTGGCGAGTGGTGGCGTGTGGTGGCGAGTGGTGGCGGGCGCTAGGCGGTGCACGTACAGCTGGCGCGGGGCGCGCGGTGCACTGCTCTGCTGACCTACTTCGCGACGTTAATCGTATCACGTGAAAAAGCTTGCGTGAGCCGGTCGTTGAACCGCGCGCGCCGCGCGCCGGCAGCCGGCTGCGGCCCTCAGCCCCGCGCCGCGCCGCGCCGCACCGCTCCGCTGCCGCGCGCCGGTCCCTTTCCTGCTGGAAGGCCACTGGATGCCCTCCACCCTTTTCACTATCGCCATCGCTTTCTAGATTTAAAATAAGCCAAGCAAGACTCTTGGTGCAGAGTGGAAACAAAAACATAGTGGTTTTTACAACTAAAATATATTATAGCTAGAAAAGATGCACAAAAACTAGAGCTATTCTTCATGTTATTCAAAGAAAACTTTTTTATAAAGAGGCAAACTAGCTGTGCCCACTAGCGTTGCTTTAACTTGCAATTGTTTCTATGCAGAAAACTAGAATAGCTTTAGGCTTTACGTAGGTGTTAGTCTAAATTCTGACGTGCTATTCCAACGCATCAGTTTCGGCCCCCGACAGCGCATAGGTACCTACATATGTTGTAAGTACAGGGTGTAAAAGAAAATCAAATAGCCGTCATTTGCATCATCATTCTGTCCAACAAACTAAGCAACGCTGTGCATACATTATTATAATTATTGGTGGGAAACTATTTTTATTTTTGGTGTGAAAAACCCACTATTGACGGTAGCGCGCAATGTAACGCAAATCATGATGCTTTCGGAAGCATGCATGTATACAGAGGTCGTGAAGGTTGTTAAAGTTAAGTTATACTCGTAACGTTTAAAATCTCGATTTCGCAAGCCTCGTTTGAAATCATGCCCGTGATCCCGTCCCAAGCTCCCAACCCAAGTAGTTGGGTTGTGCCCCAAATCTATTAAACAGTAAAGTATGTATGATTCTTCCCATCGTGTGTACAATCTTGTCATGTCATCTGATCATGATTGTGTGTAGTGCAGTAGTGGTGATTCAGACTAGGGTTGTTGCTGATGCAGGTTTTTACTGTAACAGCGGATGCTGATGCTATTCGCAACAACCCTGATTCAGAGTGTTCAGACCATCAAACTGGACAAGGAAAATGAGTGAATAAAATAAATATACGGACTTCTGATACTGCACTCGCTGTCTAACAAATAGTACGGGTCGATGACGAAAATCCATGTAACTTGCAAATTAATAATGGTACATGGATGAAATTAACTTTATTATTTTAGTGAATTTTAAAATCGCATGAAATAAAATCGAAGATTTATAAACCTCAAATTGGGAAATAAATTGTAAAATGTTCAATGTTACCCTTGGACTTACTTTTACTCGGCACTCGGCCTGGCTCACGCGCGGCCCAGTTAAAATAATGATTTGGTTGCATCTTACACGCATAGGACACTAAGATTTTATACAATAGTGTGTTAAGAAAAAGTAGTATATAGGCTGTTACATATTGTAAATAAATCAGATTTGAATTTCATATTCTTGTCTCATTACTCCTCACTGTGGCTAAGACACCTTTAGCCATCTCTGATCAGTCTCGGGAGTCTGCGGGATTGGCAGTGAATGCACCCTTCCCGAACCTGGAAATCCTGTCCACAATCCGTCTGTAACCTAAGGTCGCATGGTGCAGACATCCTGAACTTATGAATATATTTATTTATCACATACTAGGTATATGATAGGTTAGGGCTGTAGGGCTTATAGGGCTTAGGGTCGTAGGGACTGTTAGGCTCGTAAGTCTTAGTAGGTTCCTTTAACTTATCATATATTTTCATGCACAGTCACACCCTCAACAGTACTGCAGCCTTACGTGACGTTTGTTAGGGGTGGATGTACTATGAACCTCGAATTGGGATGTAAATTCAATTTGCGGTTGTTTTACTTTTGCTTGTTTTCACCTTTTTGTTTTCAATAGGTTAAAAATGATAAATGGCAGTCATTGTCGTCTTTCACCATCATTTTTTAATTACTATCATGTCGCTAACACCAGAAGAATCTAGATATACATAGTAGATAGTACAGCAAGATGAATTGGCGTGTCACTTTCTACAGTACAGTGAGTCGTCCAACGTTTCCGAGATACTGGGAAGAACATAAATAGATCAGGAACCAGTAGACCGAGATGTACTACGGCTCGAGAGGATCAATTTATTGTTACGACCATGCTCCGAAATCGTCACCTCACGGCAGTTGAAGTAACAAATCATTTCAGACCCGTAGACACGGCTGTAAGCGAGCGGACTTGGAAGCTAATTTGACCCCACTTAGACCCGCAAATTGTCCAATGGGAACATCGGGAAGCAAGATTACGTTACGCCCGTGAACACTCATCATGGGGAGACGAAAAATGGGCAAGAGTCATGTTTTCATCTAGATTTATGCTGTAAACACATGATGGGCGGCGAAAAGTCTACCGATGGCTAGATGAACGTTTTATTCCAGCTTGTTTTGAGGAAAAAGTGCGGTTTGGCGGTGCATCTGTTACGTTTTGCGCTGGACATCAACCGATATTCAGTTGATTGTAGGTAGTAGGTACTGTAACGTCTCTAACGTCCCTTAATGAGTTTCTATCACTAACAAGAACTAAACCCAATTCTGTTTTTATGAATTAGCTACATGATGAAGTATTAACTGCGAAGCGTTCGACATGATGCTGTGCGTATTAAACTACTTCGAACACATGAGAATAGTTGCGTGCCGGCGAACCGTAAACACGTGACGTCACAATAATAAACAACGCCAAATTACTAATATTACAGATGATTTATTGCGACGCTTCTTCCTAAAAGCTGGAGCCGCCTGGCGCTCGCCAGCGAGCACAAGCACACTGTTCTGTGGTGGCATGCTCGGCGATCGCCGCTCGCATGCGAGCAGCGATCGCAATCTCGACGGTATCAATAGAGCGAGTCTCCGTTGCTATGCATTGTAAAATTCACGCTTTGATTCGCGACTAGGACGCGCCGCCGGTGTGCACCAGGTGCAAGCTGTCCCCGCGGTCTGCACACCGCTTATAGACGCCTGCATCAAGCCTCACTACACAACACTCTGACACCATCGACGTTTCCTAGGCCAGCGACGCTACGCTACATACGGAATATCAAATTAATTATGAGAACAGACGACCTATTTCTCTTGTGAACTATTTGCCAATTTCAACATTTGTGTTATCGATAGGCATGATAGTTTTATGGCGCGGTGGAATAGCTTTTTTATTATGCCGATTCACGCGTACATGTTAACTAAGCATTGACTGAAAAATCACACATTTTGAACCATCTCCATGAAGTACTTATATAACACACAGGTACAGTTTTTTTACTTGTGCATAAAGTTTTAATAAATAAATAAACACCGTTATTTGGTTAAGCGACTGCCTTTTTCGTGTAAGTTTAGCAGTACTAGCATACTAGCGCTGCGCTGTTTACTTGTTCAGTTCCATTCAATGCCACTGAGATTGATCGATTTAGGTCGCCTTCTGCGTTCGGTAGCAACATGTTCGTATAATAAAACTGCCACGGGCTACTTACTTACCATGGCTTACTTGGATTTTGTTCCAAAGCGTCCGTAACGCGAGGTCTGTGTCCATTAGACAGAAATGTGATAGCGTGGTGTCACACTTCCTATCCCGGACGCGAACGAGAAACATTCTAAGAAAAATATGTTTACCACAAAATAGATGGTTACGTAAATAATAGCACGTAGCTTATAACTTATACGCGTATATTGATAGCCATGGGTAAATACATCATTTTATAACATAACATCATGCATTTAAACCCCGACGGGTTAGGCAGAGGTTGTACCTAATACATAGTACACCTACATTTCTCCAGATATGTTTAAGTCACACGTAATAGGGGGCGAGCCTATTGCTAATAACCAGGCACAAATCCAGACTCCATGGGTGCTACGGGGAATTACGTGATGCAAAACCCCAATAACAATTTGCCCAACGTAGGAATCGAACCCACGAGCTCATGCTCAGCAAATGAGGCGTCAGCATGACATCGTCAGACAGCACGCGCTTAACACGCCACGTCAGCAGGTTGCACCCGAGCATAGCATGGGCGGGACAGAAGTATTTTATTAAGCGAAGTATCCGCCATGTTTTACACACATTATGGTTCTTTGTTGTACCTCTAGCTAGTTACAAGCTTTCATCTTCTCCCTCTGAGCCATGTTGTTGACCTGGACATCAACCCATTTGCTCATTCTTGATCTAAGTCAGCGGGCTGTTGCACAAATGATTCATTTGCTTTTGTACTGAGAAGCTTCTACTTAACATAAATTTTGATCAGCTTAGACCAAAAGGTTCTATCTGAAATTCCGAAGACAGATAATCATTATACATAGCAAAAAAGTCAGTCAGCATAACCTCACCACAATTTACCTGAATACCTGGGTCACTGGGTCACTGATGACCAGAAAGATAATGCATTGCATTGGATGTCCAATATGAATAATTATGATACAGATCTATGGAGATCATCTGAAAGGACTGCATGTTCATCAAGACATTATGTCAATGATACACGTTGAAGAAGTAGGCACTGGATATCTTCAAAAGTAGGTTATGCCGTAAATGCTAAGGTGCAATGTGGTGCGATGGGTTCGTTGGCGGGCCTGGAGATCCACAACGCCAAAAAGGCTCCAGCACGGTCGACGTGAGGATTTTAGAATAAAATTAAGCTTAAAATAAACCACGGCACGGCTGTCCATTAAGTTTATGCAACTTTCTTAAACTCATGCAACATATGCAGTTACTTTACGCTGGCTATTAAGGTGGCTAACCTGAGCTATGAACGGTTCCCCTGCAGAACATATTTTTAATCGACTCTTAGAAAGGAGTAGGTTTTCATTTGGGATTTTGTTACCTCATAACTTCGGACACTTACGTGTCCGATTTACGTGATTATTTTTTCATTTGAGAGGGAACTCGCGCGATTGTCCTATATCATTTTATTCACATTGCTTGGGGAGTTAATGAAGTTATATTAAATTTATATGTGGATGATTTGCTTATTACTTTTACTAACAATGAAAAAAGAATTTGTGTGAGATATCATCATAAAAACGTTAAGATAAGACCACATTAATTTCGAACAAAGAGACATTTAACGTAGACATTAAAAATACACTCTTTTGCAAAAAAAACGGGCACCTAAGGAAATTTACGTTCTAAGGTCGATTTGAGTTAATTAAATGAAATTTATTTCTTTGACGTAGTCTGTATACTTATAATCGTGTAAATTAATGCGCGTGAAGTGAATTCGGGCAATTAAAAGAAGAAAAAACTATGGATTCTTTAAAATCGATGTACACGCCCAAACAATAAGAAGTGGTCGGCAATAAAGACAAGATTTTTTTTTACTTTTTTTAATTAAATAAAGTTACAAATGTAAAAACCTAACAACGAGTGTGACCTCCTCTTGCCAAAATCACAGCTTGAATCCTTCTGGGCATGCTTTCCACGATGTTATTAATAACGTTTTGAGGAATACGTTCCCACTCTTCTGCAATGACTCTTTTTAGCTCCCTGATGTTTTGTGGAGCAGGTTGCACTGATCTTACCCGTCTCTTTAGAACATCCCAGACATGCTCAATTGGATTGAGGTCAGGACTTCGAGCTGGCCAATCTAAACGACGGATCCCAACTTCTTGAATGTACATACGCTTCCACGTCGCCAGAACGGTGCGGGCGAGCATTGTCGTCCATAAAAATGGAATCTTCCCCAAGTGCAGTCAATGCGGGTTGTGCATATGGAATTAGGACTTCCATTATGTACCGGTGTGCATTTAATGTTCCATTTTCTATGAAAACTAACTCCGTACGCTCCGTCGAATTAATTGCTGCCCAAAACATAACGGAACCTCCGCCATAAGGAGAGATTTCTTCGAAACACACTTCCGCATAGCGTTCCCGTGGTCTTCGCAGCACTCGCCGGCGTCGGTCCTCTCCACACAAAGAGATTCTAGCTTCATCAGAAAACAATACTTTATTCCAGTCCTCCAGAGTCCATGAAGCACAGTTCCGAGCAAACTGAAGTCGAGCAACACGGTGCTCACGAAGTAATTTAGGGCCCCGAGCTGGGCGGTTACTCCTGATATTGGCAGCCAAAAGCCTCCTCCTGACCGTCCACAAGCTAACTTCTACTCCTCTTACTTCTTCATGGCTCTTCTTCAGGTCCACACTTGAAGCCTTACGATTCCGCAACGCTTGACTCACCAAAAAGCGGTCATCTCTTAGTTCTGTGCATCGTTTTCTTCCCGAACCGGGTCTTCTTTCGACCGAACCGGTCTCTTGATACCGTTGCCAAGTCCTCTGGACAGTTGAACGACTCACATTTAGCCGCTGAGACACGTAAGTTTGCGAACAACCTTCTTCAAGTAGGGTTATAATTTTACCGGCCCTTATCGCTTTATCACTCATATCAAAAAGTGGTATTTAATGTAAAAAGAAAGATTAAATTGTTTAATTTGCAGAAAGTATCCAAAAAGTTTTAAAATATCGTAGGTAATCAGTTAAAAATCGTTTCAGCAATTCGCGCCATTAGTAAAGCAATTTTAGAATAATCCACTATAATCATTATTTTTCTTTTATTAATTTCAAATTTTAAATTTGGAACGTAAAGAATCATGCCAGGATGCTTCAAATAACATGCCAATGCATCGTCAAATTAATAAAACCTATTTCTTGTTCTTCTTCATTGAAGTAGAGAAAAAATCTAAAGTGCCCGATTTTTTTGCAAAAGAGTTTAGTTTTAGTTTATTAGAAACAAAATTTTCAGAAGATGCACAAATACAATACGACAATTTAAAACACGTTATAAAAATCGCTAGCCAATATATTAAGAGCTATAACAAAAAACAAAACAAACTAACCAATAGCACAATTCGCCTTATCGAGGAACGACAGACCAAGATCTTTCAGTCTTTAGGTTACAGAGAGCTCGATCGTAAAGTAAAGAGAAGCATACGACATGACATTAGAAGTTACAATACACAACTCGCTCATACAGCTCTAACAAACACCTGCTTCTTAAGATCAGCCATGCGCGGCATGGATACAGGCAGGGCCACAATAACACACATAAGGGACAGTAACGGTGTGAAAAAAGGAGATAAGACCGAAGTTACTCAAATATGCACTCAGTTCTATAAGTCCTTATACTCTGATAGTACTACTCCCCAACTCGCAGCTGAAACCTGCACATGCCCTGACACTATTCCAATTATTACTGGTTTTGAAGTCCATCGGGTTCTTAGTGGTATGAAATATAACCAAAGTCCTGGTGAAGACGGCATCACCACTGAATCACTTCGAGCTGGAGAACCAACCCTACTACCTTACATTTGCAACCTTTTTAACATTATTCTCAAAACAGGCATCTTCCCTAGACACTGTCATTCGAACATAATTCTTTTACACAAAAAAGGTGATAAATCCGATATTGGGAATTACCGCCCCATCAGCTTAGTCTCGCATCTGTACAAAGTTTTCATCAAAACCCTTGAAAACCACATATCAGGAACATTAGACCTCCATCAACCTCCAGAACAGGCTGGATTCCTCCGCGGCCTTTCGACAGCTGACCACCTGTCTTTAAACCAGATCATCGAAAAACACCAAGAATTCAATCTACCGTTATACCTCGCGTTCTTGGATTACTCAACAGCTTTCGACAGCTTAACACACAACGCAATTTTTTCTGCACTCGGCAAACACAACATATAGAACCCACATACATACATCTTTTGCAAAAAAATATACCACAACAGCACAGAAGCCATACGCCTAACTACCAACGGGCCAGCTTTTCCCATTCATAGAGGTGTCAAACAAGGCGATCCGCTATCTCCCAAACTCTTCACAGCTACGCTAGAAGAGGTTTTTCAAAATAATAAACTCACACTGGCAGGATAAGGGTGTTGTCGTCGGCGAAAAGAGGTTAACTAACATCGTTTCGCCGACGACATTGTCCTTGTTTCTTCCTCAGTAGCTGAGCTAGGCCTAATGCTCGATCAACTGAGCCACGCCAGTCTCCAAGTCGGGCTTTCAATGTACATTATCAAGACAGTTGACAAATAGCACCGAGCGTAACATAGAAATTGGGGGTGTGGTCATTGAATTTATCCATGAATACATATACCTCGGCCAGATAGTCTCTTTCCAGGCAAGACAAGATAAAGAAGTTGCTCGACGCACCGAGAATGCCTGGAAGAGCTACTGGTCGATGAAACATTTGAGACATGTGCATTCTCCCCACCCTCACCTATGGAGCGCAAAACGTGGTCGCTTACAAAGCGACCCTCTGTTCTCAGGATAAGATTGACGTCAAGATTAAGCCCACCTAATATAAAAAAATGAACACGCCAGGCAGGAGGATCACAGCAGGTGTCCATAGCCGTTGACTTCCTTGTTAAACCACTATTTAACAGGAAATATACAGGAAATGATGAGTTTTGAGAGTTAACACCTCTCCGAAATCTCGAACATCTGACTAAATTGGCTTCAATGAGCATGCATCGAGATCGTAGGTGCCAAGAGGATGATGCACTTGCACCGCCCGCTCACTGGCTTCCATATTTGTAGACACCAACATATCCGAGGTGGAATGTTTAGAGCTCGCTTCCATCGCTAGTGCCTAAATTCTTCCTAGCCTTTCTCAATTCTGTGAAGTTGACAGTTACGTACGTACCTACTCCTATTCTTATTTTTTGCATGACATAACAAAAATAACCTAATTTATCTGAGGTGGAATGTAAAAAATGCTCTTGCTTCTTGAAACTAATTATAGTTACTCACAGGGTATGGAAAAAGTATTCTTACATTGAGAAAGACTGAGATAGTTAATTTTCGTAATATAGTTTAGAAAATCTCAAAAACATAGCAGCAATATTATGGGAGACACTTCATACCTGTACCCCCATAGTTCCCTACCAAAAATAGTTCATTCATCCATTTCCATTAATTTTTGCCCTTGCAACTTTTGATTTTATAACAATCAAACTGTCCTCCACCACCATTGCCACCCCTTTGAACACGGATACTCGTTGCCCGCTATCTCAACTATGCAAGAGTAGGCACTTTAATTATTCCAGGAACAACAATCTCCGACATGACTTTACCGCATATTAAACTTAGGTATACAAGGTGTAGGGCACGCCACGATAGTGGCGATAAGTCCCCTCTTTGAGGAGTGGCTTGAGAGGCGCCCCGGCGTCCTCACCTTCCGCCTGACGCAGGTCCTCACCGGACACGGTTGTTTCGGGAGGTTCCTGCACCGAATCAGGCGGGAGGAGAAGCCCGGGTGTTTCCATTGCGAGGATCGACCGGAGGACACGGTGGAGCATACGGTGGAGGTCTACCTCGCTTGGGCGGAGCAACGCCGTGTCCTCATAGCGGCAATCGGCGGCGGCGACCTCTCGCTTCCGGCCCTGGTTCGAGCCATGGTCCGGAGCGAGACGGAATGGGACGCCGTCACCTCCTTTTGCGAAGCATTCATGCTAGCAAAGGAGGAGGCGGAACGTGAGAGAGAGCGTTCCTCCTCACGTCCCAGCCGCCGCGGGAGACGCACCGACGTTCGTGTTCCACGCGCGCCTCAAAGAGTGCTGCGGGTTGTTCGAAAGAGATACCGCGGCCCCGGAACACAAAGGGCGATGAAGGAACATGGGTGGGTTTTAGTCAGTAAAAGTCTCTCACTCCCTCAAGTCATTTGATGATTTCCCATCCGAAAAAAAAAAGGTATACAAGGTGTAAACAGACCATTCACGATGCCGTCAACCAAGCATTCTTTATATCAAACTAAGTTACTCTACTCAAAAATTATTGCTGGGAATAGTACAATTTGATATTTAAGTGGGGAAACTTTGTTATTGCGGCCGAGGCGGAAAACACACACGAGCCACCAGGCGAGGGTGTTATGGAGCCGAAAACTGCAGAAACAAATGCCCACGTCTATCAAATGACAGTTTTCAATACACTTTCGAAGAAATATAATAATAATAGAACGAAAAGTATTTTTGTCATGAACTATTAGGAAAATGATTTGCTATTTTATCCCGCGCTTTGCTTTCGCCAGGTTGAAAGAGAGGCAAAGGTATGAAGCCGTTAACAAATACTTATGAATTTAGAACACAAATAAATGTTAATTTGTTGCTAAAAGCAAATTATTTTATGAATAATAATGTTTATTTACGATATTTTATTCATAAACACAATTTAAATTTTCTTTAAATATGAAGGCTTTTAAAACAAGCGCCTCTGTGCTGTGAAAAAAAAAAAACAATAACCGCCGACTCTAAGGTAAGTTTAATGTCGTCTGTGGCAAAATCAGGAAAAATAAAACCCTCGTGTGTGATGAATGAAAAAAATCAACGAGAGTGAAATACATTGCACGTTGAAGCTAATCGTAGTGTGATAAGAGCCAGTTTTCGAGGGTGCATTGAAAACGACTTTTTTTAGGATGAAAAATCACATTTTACTATAGGACTCAATAACGGCTGTAACGCATTCAATAAATTGTGCTGATGTATGCATTGCAAAGTGCGGGGTCGTGGAAGTATTTAAAGTAAAATTATAACATTAAAAACTTGTATTAAAAAAACTTGTGAAAAATTGGGTTTGACTACCTCCGTAACTAGAAGGTTCTCAGGGATTGTCTAGCACGAAAAAAATGATCGCAATGACGGAGAACAAGTGCCTTTCCGTTTCGTTAAGGGTATATAATCAGATAAATGATCAGATTAAGATAATCAGATAAAGATGGACATCCTGGCCACACGTCATACTATCAAGGATTTTAAGTTATTTTAGAAGCAAACTGGGAAAATGAATGTTAGACCTGGCTTTCCTGTGAGTGTGGATGGGGTCAGTGATCACGACGTGATCGCTGATCTCTTTAAAGACCATTTTAAAATGACGCCACATTGTAATTCTACGGAATCGGGGCGTGCCTCAACTCTTGGAGGTAATGATGCTGAGACTGTAACTCAGAAGCGAGTTGTTACAATTACGGCAAAACATGTGCAACAAGTTATTCGCAGCATGCAGCGAGGTAAGTCTCCTGGCTGTCACAGTCTCAGCATTGAGCATCTAAAAAATGCAGGAGTTCACCTGCCGCGCGTACTCTCCATGTTTAACAATCTTTGGTTGTGTCATGGCTATTTGCGGAATTAACGTACTAGAACGATAGTTGGTCCGATTGTAAAGAACAAGACCGGGGATCTATCGGATCGGACAACTATCGGTCTATATCGTTGGCTACAGTAATGGCCAAGGTATTTGACAGCTTGCTTAATGACACCCTTAAAACGTATGTGACCTTACACGATGCTCAATTCGGGTTTAGAAGTGGACTTTAAAGCAGGCTGTCAGGTATTACACTGAGAGGAGTACACCGGTGTACGCGTGCTTTCTAGATTTATCCAGAGCCTCCGATACTGATTTGTACGATAGACTGTGGATGAAGCTGGAGAGCGCTGGTGTGCCGGCCGAGGTTATCTCGGTGTTAAGGCATTGGTATCGGTGCCAGCGAAACCAGGTACGATGGGCTGGAGCTCTGTCTCAAGAATAAGGCATGGAGTGTGGCGTGAGGCAGGGGGGCATTACCTATCCTCTGCTGTTCAACCTCTATGTTAATGACCTCATCTGTGGGCTCAGCAGTACTCATGTAGGTTGTTTCGTGGATGGAGTGTGTGTCAATAACATTAGTTATGCAGATGACATGGTCTTGCTGGGCCCATCGGTGGGGGCAGTTCGTAAACTTGTGGCGATCTGTGAGGCGTACGCTGCGGAACATGGACTAAAATGTAACTCTAAGAAGAGTGAAGTTCTTGTTTTTAAGAGTGGAAAGAGTGGTCCAGTGCATGTTGCGCCTGTTAGGCTTAATGGCGCGGCTCTAGCAGTGGTGAGCAGTTGCAGGTATCTGAGGCACATTGTGACAAACGAATTGCAGGATGACGCTGACATTGAGAGGGAGCGCAGAGCATTCGCAGTCAGGGGGAACATGGTTGCACGAAAGTTTGCTCGCTGCTCGAGGGAAGTATAGATAACTCTTTTCAAGGCATTTTGCCAGTTCTTTTATTCGTGCAGTTTGTGGGTAAATTACACTCATCGGGCTGCTAATGCTCTGCGTGTCCCATATAACAACAACAGGATGCTGATGCGGCTGCCTCGCTATTGTAGTGCGTCTAGTATGTTTGCGGAGGCGCGAACGGACGGCTTTCATGCGAGCGTGCGCAAAAGGGTAGCTTCCTTGTCGCAGCGCGTGCGAGGCAGTAGCAACAGCATCCTGCAAATGATTGTGGCTCGCACGGATTGCCCTATCCAGAACAAATGGATGCGTATTGTTTTGGGCGCTCACTAAAATATTTTATAAATCGACTACTAACACAATTTTTATTTGTATTTTATATTATTGTATTTGATTTTATTTTAATTGGTGTAATTTTATTTTAATTTCATTTTTGTACAATTTATTTCAAATTAATGTTAATATTTTGTGTATACTATGGATTATTATTAACTGAAAATAAAAGAATATAATATATATACATATATCTTTTTTCATATTTTTAAATGTTTTTGTTTATTATTTTATATGCGAATATTTAAAAATGTAAAAAATAAGAATTAAAAATAAATAAAGGAAATTTAATAATATAGATATGGGTGTACATTATATGCCTACC
Source organism: Standfussiana lucernea (assembly GCA_964057025.1). Classification (NCBI taxonomy): domain Eukaryota; kingdom Metazoa; phylum Arthropoda; class Insecta; order Lepidoptera; family Noctuidae; genus Standfussiana; species Standfussiana lucernea. The sequence goes on from OZ059788.1 coordinate 18,044,995, forward strand.
AGAAAGACACAGCGTTAGTATGAAGAAGCTGTCTATGATTCTCGTTCTAGGAGCATAGATATTGTATAATTACATACCTGTTTCTCTATGGTTTTTTGTTGTTACCTCTTGTTTCCGGCAGGGGGCGCCACCATTAGTTCCGGCGACCGGCCCGTTAGGTTTCTCATAGCGTTTATGATTTTTGTCGTGTTAGGAGCAAAAGTTTTTCAAAGTTGAAAAAACTGACAAAAATCTTACTAGATTCTAATAATTCATTGTTTTCGATTAGAAAATAGTGTTACAGTGATTATTCGCGAATATTTTAAATATATTCAGTGTTTGTGAGCAGTTTTGTGTATTCGGCGGCGAGTCGGTAAGTACCTACCGGCCATCATGAACGCGGAGGATTCCGTTCCTGAACCTGTAGCTCAAGTCGCTGCTCCGGATGGAGGGCGAAGAGCTGTGAGCTCAAGCTCATCGCAGAACAGTTCCTCTTCTTCGGAAGACGAGGATGGTTTTGCCTCGCCACCACCTAATAAACGGTCCAAGCGGCGAAGGTTCAAACAGGTCGGAACCTGTTCGGATCCTCGGATGGATACTCTTATTAACCAAGTTACATATCTATCAGACTGTGTAGCTCAAATGCCAAAAATTTTCACGGCTATTAGCACGAATATCATTAGCAAAGAAAATAATAATGGCGGCCATTGCGATTCCATAAACTTTACGAATTGTAATCAATTTTTAAATAAACCGCCAATATTAAGTAATCCACCTATTAGTAATAATATGTGTTTGGGTGATTTGAAAATAAGTTTTGATGAATCTAAGATTGTACCCGTAGCCGACCCCGCAAAATTAGCTGAGTTAAATAATCTTCAACAGTTTAATTCACAGGCCTGGAAGGGCATTCGGTATAAAAAGGATTTGCAGTCACATATTGCAACACCGGGTTTTATAGGATTAAAATTAAATGAGGAACTGTGTCATCTTAATAAAGGCACGGATTATTTAGCTAGTACTGAACAATTGCTAGCCGGATTGTCAAATGCTGTTTTGGAAAATAGACAACTTTTGAAAAGTGGTCTACAAGAGGTCGTAAATTGGGCTGCTAGTTCTGACACAGAGCTCAATGCAAACACTCTCTATAATAAGTTATCTGAAAAATTTGGTCCAACGTCTCCTTCATACAAAAATATGGAATCCTGTATGCAAATCATATGTGGCAAGCGAGCAGAATGTATTGAAGTCAGACGTGACCGCATTCTAAAAGAAGTTAATAACATCAATCTTAAATTAGCATTACAAAATATTCCACCTAGTGCAGAGCATCTCTTCAACAGAGAAGCACTCATCCCTCTGGTTGATTCTCTAGGAGGCTCCCAGGTATGGCTTAACATGCCAAGTTATTTAAAAGATAAAAAGAAGCACAATAATACCAACCAGGGAAACAATAAAAGTTTCAAGCCATCTTATAAAACTAATTCTAATAAGAAAAATAAGTTTAACTCTGACAAAAAATCCAAGAATAATTATAAAAAGCATTCCTTTCGTCGTACAGGCTCCCAAGACACCTCCAACGTTAAAGATAAGTGACAATCAAAGCAGGGCATTCAAAGGCGGTTGCCTAAAATTCCATGTTCAAGCATGGAAACAACTGGGGGCCAGTCAATACATTAAAAAAATAATAGCTCAAAGTCGCATACCGTTTTCAACAAAACCTCCACTACATTACCCTTACAAAAGAATAATAAACAAATTTGCAACAAAACCATCCAAGAAAATGACAGAAGTCATAAAACAGTTAAAAGATGCAAACATTTTTGAAAAACCAAAAAACATGACACCCGGCTTTCATTCCAAAATGTTTTTAGTCAGAAAACCAGACGGGGGGATACGCCCTATTTTCAATTTTAAGAGTCTCAATGTACATGTCTCGACTCGACATTTCCAATTAATTTCTCGACTGGATGTAATTCAGTTCTTACAAGACAGGGACTGGATGGCAAAGATAGACCTCCATCAAGCATATTTTCACTTGAACATAAAGGAAACCCACAGGCGCTTTCTGCGCATAATATATGGAGGGGAAATATTCCAGTTAACGGTCCTGCCTTTCGGTCTCTCATCGGCTCCTCACTCTTTCGCATCTGTGACCAATTGGATTGCGGAAATCCTTCGGAAACAGGGCATAAGAATAATAGTCTATTTAGACGACTTTTTGATAGCCAGTCAAATCAAACGCAACTCATAGAGCACACAAAAATAACTTTAGATACTCTGGTAAAGTTGGGTTGGCACGTGAACTATCAAAAATCACTTCTCACCCCAACTCAAGAAATAGAATATTTAGGCATAACATGGAATACAAAAACAAAACTTATGTCTCTTCCTGTAAAAAAAGTACAAAAAATTCTGGAATTAGCAACAAGGTTATTACAGGAAAAAGAGTCTTGTCTCAGAGTAACGCAAAAGTTGCTAGGTATGCTAAATTTCGCAAATTTAGCAACTCCAAACGGTCGCCTTCATTGTCGCCGAACTCAGATTTTTCTAAAATCATTCAGAGGAGCCAGACCAAGGCAAAAGAGGGAGTTACCACCTCTAGTGACTCGAGAGTTGCAATGGTGGGTGAAAAATGTAGGGAAAAGTGCAAGAACAATGCACAGCCCCAAGATTACCCACTTTCTCACCACAGACGCGGCGGACGCGGGCTGGGGAGCACACCTGAACAACATCATGTTGTCAGGCAAATGGAATCGCCGCCAACAAAAATGGCATTCCAATGTGAAGGAGATGTTTGCTGTGTATGCAGCCTTAGTCAGACAAGGTGCATACATGAGGGACGCACATGTTCTAGTGCAGTCAGACAATCGGACCCTCATAGCTTACATAAGGAACGAGGGGGGAACCCGATCCTTAGCCCTGTTGGGCCTAACAAGCAAACTCCTTCACCTAACCGAACAGCACAACATAACGCTGTCGGCATCATACCTCCCGGGGAGGTTAAACGGGATTGCAGACCGCCTCTCAAGAGGAAAACCGCTTCCCGAATGGCAACTACAACCCCAAGCCAAGAATGTAATATTCAAAAGATGGGGCGTCCCAGACGTAGACCTGTTTGCTTCAAAAGAAACAGCAGTTGTCCCCAAATACGTAACTTGGGACTCGACAGATGGGTCAGCTATTTTTTGCGACGCCTTGAGTCAAGATTGGGACTTTCAGTTGGGCTGGGTGTTCCCCCCTCCCAACCTGATTCCTCGGGTGTTGCATCACCTGAACAGGGCCAAAGGAATATACATAGTAATAGCACCACAGTGGGATCAGTGCTTTTGGCTGACCGATCTATAAGCCAGGGCCCTATCAAATCCAATATCGATAACAGATCTGCGGAAGAACCTGATAGATCGATCAACAGGATTGTGCCCCCCACAAGTGGACAAGTTGTCCCTCCAGGCTTGGAAAATTGGGGGTGGTCAGACCAGGTAGCTAATTGGAGTAGGGATGAAGTTGAGTTATTAAGTAATAGTTGGCGCAAAAGCACCCTAAATACTTACAAAGCCCCTATAAAAAGGTGGCTATCGTTTTGTGCCACAAATAATATTAATACAAAAAACCCAGATGGCAAAGATGTTGCAAGATTCTTAGCAGATCTTCATTTAAAAAGAAATTTTTCAGTAAACACAATTTTATTACATAAATCGGCTATTTCTACCTTTTGTGCTTCAAATGCAAACAATCTTTCAAAAAATTTCTTTGTTCAACAAGTTTTAAAAGCCATAGCATTAGCAAGACCACAACCTTCAAAATCCCCTATTTGGGACACAAAGTTGTTATTCAATTGGTTGAAGACAGTTCCAAGCACAAATTCACTTTTTGATATTTCAAGAAGAACTGCAATTATTTTATTGTTAGCATCAGGCAGAAGGATACATGACCTTACCTTATTGGATATTTCTCAAAACAATTTCATAGAAGAAGAAGAAAAAATTTTATTATGGCCAAAATTCGGATCAAAAACAGACTCAAGTAAATATAGACAGTCTGGGTGGTCCTTGTTAAAACACCCAGATGCTAATATATGTCCCTTGAGACATATCACACAATTGGTTTAAACTTCACAGCATAGACGACTTAATAGTAACGTTACAAGTCTATTTGTTTCATTAAAAGGCGAAATAAAACCAACTACAAGGACTATCATAGCGGGTTGGATTAGATCTATATTTAAAGATTTAAATCTAGAAGCTACTCCAGGAAGCATCAGAGCGGCTGTAGCATCCAAAGGATGGTGGGAAAATGTACCCGTGGATGAGATATTGGCTAGAGGAAACTGGAAGAGTGATAAGACTTTCAGAAAGTTTTACTGTAGAGAAATTATTAAAAATCCAAATAATGAAGAGGAAGATTTGTTAAGATTAAACTTCGCAGGATTTTAATAAGAATAATTCCATTATATGTGCCAAAGTTAATTGCTTAAGTTTATAAGTACCAAATTGTTTGTTGTCATTCTAAACGATTATATTTAGTAGTAATATTACTTTACTGACCATGGTAATTAATAATAAATGTTTATGTTTAATTAGAAACAAATTTGTTTCTTTCTTTAAACACATTTAATTTACTTCACATAGCGTTTATATGTTACCTTCACCAGCAGATATCAAACAAGTCTTCATACTAACGCTGTGTCTTTCTGGTAGGCATATAATAGGACTGTTTTACACTAAAATAAAACAGTCATTATGTGCCGAAAGAAAGACACAGCGGTAGAGCAAGGCCCTTGCTGGTAAAAGAAGACCTATGAGAAACCTAACGGGCCGGTCGCCGGAACTAATGGTGGCGCCCCCTGCCGGAAACAAGAGGTAACAACAAAAAACCATAGAGAAACAGGTATGTTATACAATATCTATGCTCCTAGAACGAGAATCATAGACAGCTTCTTCATACTAACGCTGTGTCTTTCTTTCGGCACATAATGACTGTTTTATTTTAGTGTAAAACAGTCCTATTATATCTGAAACTCTTTACTGCATGACAGCAAGCGTCAAACCGAAACCATCATTCAAAGCCACCGGAGCGGAGCTAAAATACAACCACAACACTAAACGACAAGCATACAACAAACTATATGCAACCAAAAACAAACCTCGCCTCGGGAACAATGAAGTGTAAGCAATAATTGCGTTTGCAGAGGAAAGTCGGGCTGGGGCAGCCGCCGCTGAGCATGGGGCGCACCCGCGACGAGGTCGTGGACACAGGAGCCCTCGCCGCGTGCGCAGTATTCCGCGTGCTGATCCTGTACTCGTGCATCCTGCTCGTGCACTCGTTGTTGTACTGGGGTCGGCGCTACCTGCGCGCGCGTGCTGCTCGAGACTCGCGCGCTTGTCACCTCGCGTGCTGACTGTATGGCGCGCGGGCCTACCGTCATCACCATACCCGATCCGCAATTCACGCTCGATTTTCTTATGTACTCCGCATGGCTCGCCTTCCTCTACATGCTAATACTCACCTTGTTTGAACTCATAGAGCTGCTGCGACCAAAGCCGCCGTGTTTGTGTTCAGAGTACGCGCCGGTACCGTGCTGCCCGGCGAGGTCACCGGCGCCGTGTTCACCGGCGAGGACGTGCCCGGCGCGGACTTGGCCGAAGCGGGGTAGAAAGCGAACCAGTGTGTAACAGATAATCAGTAAGAAATAAAAAAAGACGTACCTAGCCTTTTCTGACGCATAATGTATTTTTATTTGTCAACACAACGTATATATTCATATTCAATTTGTTAAGCGTATAAGTTAAAAATGAACTATTGTCGTGCCTGTCCTTTACTCCGTTCTTATGGTAGGAACAACATTTGAAAAATAACAATATATACCTATAAGAGTTGATCTGTGGATGGGTGACCACCCGTTACATACAGAGTTTCCTCCGTGCCTCGGAAAGCACGTTAAGCCGTTGGTTCTGGCTGTCATTTGTAGATCTTTGACAGTCGTTACAGGTAGTCAGTGGCCCGAAAGTCTGACAAAACGGATATCGTATTACCCAGTACTAACTTGGTTGCGGAGATCAGGTAGGCAGTTGTAGGCAGTTGTCACCTTAAAGAGACGAATCTTCATAGAATACGTAGTCATTTTCGAAAATTTTATAAGGAGAAACCAACTTATCAGAGGCAGAACGCAAAAATGTTCAAGCTCACTTCGCAAGCTAATGCATGCATGCAGGGTGCTTTAGCTTGCGAAGTGCCCTTATCCTCCCTCCTTATCCTTTTTCAAAATCAAAATATTTTATTTCACATAGGCCTACATGGGCACTTATAAAACGTCGAGCAAAGGTGCACGGTTCGGGTTGGTCGTTTCCTATGGAAAAGAACCGGCAAGAAACTCCATGGTTACTCTTTTAAAATCATTTGTTTTTACAATATTTGTATGTTTCAGAGTTAGTACTTAAGTATGGGAGGATAGCGTAGGCGCGACAATAAGGTAAAAACGTACAACAAGATAAAAAATAATAAAAGTTAACAATCATCTAGGAATCTATAAGGCCTTACAATGTTCACACATTCACAAACAAGCGGTAAATAAAAATATGGTTTAACAACTTTATTATTCCTCATCAAGAATTAACAATAATTCACTTACTGGGAAACTAAATTTTTTTTTTTTTTTTTTATTTTTTTATTTTTTTTTTATTTTTTTATTTTTTTAAATCTGATTTTATTTAGGGACTTTTATCAAGGATATGCCAGCCCCATCGTACCCTTTTACATTAATTGGCTTACATAAACAGTACTTAATATTACTTAATAATTTAATGAATTAGACTCATTTGTGAAGGATCATAATCAAATGGCACAACCTTTTAATAATCTCCGAAGATGGTGCAGATAAGATGGATTGGATGATGCCTACATCAATTTTATTTATTTTAAAATCCTTCACGAATAACTCGCGTTCTACTCCGTTTCGAGCACACTCCATCAGCAAATGTTGCACGTCCTCGATTTGATTGCAGACTGTGCAATTAGGAGAATCAGCCTTTTTCATAAGAAATGCAAACTTCGCCGATGGATAGTGCCCAGAACGGAGTCTTAATATCAGTTTAACGTAGTTCCTATCTAATTTAGTATCCTCGAACCAAGGAACACGAGATGGCTGACCTTGAATGCCCTTGTACCAAATGCCTTTATTCAGAGACATTTTGAAAAAATATTGTTTCCAGGAATTAAAGCATGCAGATTTAAATTTAGATATATATTCCCAGAAATCTGGTATATAATAAACTATACGTCCGTCCACTATCGCTGATTTGGATATACGGTCAGCCTCCTCGTTACCGCTTAGTCCAATATGTGCTGGAACCCATTGCAATCTACATTCTATATTATTATTTTTAAGTATAATTAAAAGTTTTAAAATATCATACGCTATCGATGTACCTCTGCTGTAGCCAGAGGCGCATCGAGCGATATGCTGGAGTGCGCTTTTGCTATCTGAAAAAACTAAATTTAAATAAAATGTTTGTAAGCGTACAGAATCAACGTTCATTGTAAAAAATAACAAAATATGAGGGTAAGCGATATAACAACAACAAATAACAAATGTATTGAGTAGCTAACCACCAACCAAGCATACACGGATCTAAACTAAAAGTGAGTTGTAGTACTAGATGTGGCAATACATGGCAACGTAATAGTTTTTTATTTTTATTTTATTTTATTTGCTCATTATGTATGACTTCAGCATTTTTTTAAAACAAAACATACTTTTAACTTCTTTTATAAACAAAATAATCTATACAAAGAAATTAAAATACTATAAAAGGACTAAATCAAACAAGTAACACAAATATTGTCATCAGTGCTGTAACTATTCTGAACAAAAAGTGTATAAATGATTTGAAAACTATTGTAAAACCTTTGTAAAACATCTGATTAAAAAAGAAAAGAAAAAAATAAGATTGAGAATAGTTATAGACATCCACATATTTGTGCCTTTTAAGAGCTACCAGGGAAGCCGCATGCGCAGAAGGAATTAAAGCCAGACTTCTTTATCTTCAACGTAGTCCTTAAATTTGTAATAGGTGGGTATTTCTCATCAAATTCAATCAATTTCGAAATTTGATTCCCGAGACTTTGGTACTGAGTCACATGCATTAACTATTTATGTATTTTTTTTTTGTTTCAATGCCCGCTATCTATACTACTTTTGTTTAAAAAGAAAACGTATTACCGCCAAAGAAAAAAAAAAGATATGTTTAGTTTGTTACCGTGAAAGTCATTCCCTCACCTTGTCCCTTACTCCAATAACATTTACTAAAAAGCCTATTTATCTCAAATAAAACAACATTCTTATTAAATAAACTAGCTGACCGGCGCAACTTCGTCTGCGTATCATTTTTGATGAATGCCCCGCTCCTATTGGTCGCAGCGCGTTTTATAGCCTTCCTCGATAAATGGGCTATCCAACACTAAAATAATTTTTCAATTCGAACGAGTAGTTCCTGAGATTAGCGCGTTCAACCAAACAAACTCTTTAGCTTTATAATATTAAGTATAGATATTGCTAAATATTGTATTGTATTTGTAGATATTATATTAGTATCTCAAGCAAATTTCAGCAGGTGGTGATGGCAACTACTATCGACCTAAAAAAAGCATTTGATACTGTTAGCCATTCTATCGTTCTGAAAAAGCTAAAAATCATAGGATAATTCCTATGATTTTTAGCTTTTTCAGAAAAGCATTTTGGCATTTTGTAGCCTCTAAAGGCTACAAAATGTTTGAGTCCTATCTTAATAATCGGCAACAGATCGTCAAACTTGATAAATTGGCTAGTGCTGCGGCCAATATACAGTGCGGAGTACCTCAGGGATCGGTCCTGGGTGCACTGCTTTAACGACATTAGTACTGCTGGACTGAGTGGACACATATCACTGTATGCAGACGACACGTGTCTGAGATAATATCATTCCATCAATGATATTATCTCTTTAATAATATTATTAAAGAGATAATATCAATAATATTATTTTGAAAATATGGCTTAGTCAAAGCCTTCTAACTATGAATGTTAGTAAAACTGCTTACATAATCTTCGCAGCTAAGAATAAAAAAATATCATCATTTCCAAATCTCACAATAAACAACCAACAGTTACGAAAATCGACGCATGAAAAGTATCTGGGCCTAATTGTGGACCGTAAGTTGACATTCAGAACGCATATTGACTACGTAAGATCTCGAATACTCCCACTAACCGGAGCCATGCGTAACATTGCAAAATGCGTACCCTACAAGCTAAGATATACTATTTACAACACGCTAGTCAAGCCACATCTGGAATATCTGATCCAAATATGGGGACAAGATGCAAAAACCAATCAACAACACGTACAACAAACGCAAAATAAAATCATCAAAGTGCTCTTCAATTACAACTACTATACTCCTACAGAATTACTCTACAAAAAAACAAAATTATTTAACCTACAACAATTTGTATACGTGCCATACATGGTGAGAACCCTGTACGGCAGGAAACTATACAGTATGAAGGGGTTCGGCTATACAATAAACTACCTAAAAAAGTAAGAGAGTTTACAAGCATACCAACATTTAAAAAAGGCCTAAGAATTCATGTATTAGACACATAAGTTTAGCTTTTTATATAAGACACATAAGCTTATCTTTAACTGTATTTTATTTTATATTTTATTTGCTTGTTTTGTATTTTATTTTATTTACACTTAAGAGCCTACACAACCTCAGCTCAAATTCTAATTTGGCCCCCACTTCCCCGCGCCACCTCACTCTTTTATCGCGCTCGCACACTACTGCTCGCGGTGACGCGGGCACACGAAGTCGAAGCGATTTTGTTAGAGTAAACTACATTATTATCGGACGAGTACTAAGTACTTAATAAAATTATCAATCATAATTTAATATTAACTTGTCATTAAATGAACATAAAATTGTACATCGCAAATTTAGTTTCAATGTACCTACTAACGTCAAAATGGAATCACTTACCATGTGTTAGTACAAGTATTTTACTATATTTGTCTTCAAAATCATGAAAAACAACAAATCGTAAAATATTTCTTGCTCTTACTATGTCTATGTCTTGCGGCAAGTTAGTGATGTGCTTGTGCAGATCGACTAACGTAGGCTATCGATCGATCGATAGGATTCGATCTCTTTGATAATATTAAGTTTCATCAATTTGAGCAGTTCCCATTGAATAATGTAACGTGTTTTTTAAACCGTTACATGCTTTTCACATTTTAGTCGATTTCGGAACGATTTTTATACTGTCGTTTATTGGCGTTGGTTTAGTTCGGCAACTGTCATTTTTTGACGTTTCACTTTACGACCTGTTTTTGTCATGGAGACATACTCAACAATTTAATTTTACAAATCCGGTATAATCACGGATATTTTTAGGCCAAATGATGCCATAATCGCTGCCTTAAACACCCAGGACGAGGTGTTCAGAAGGAGGGATCCTTAATTTCTTCGGTAAGATTTGTTTCTACCAGACCAATATGTGGTCATCATTTTAGGTTGGTTCGTGTTTTAAGTCGAATTGATGTTTCAGAATTTCAATATTGGACGATGCTCTAGTGTGATTGTCACCTACTTTGGATTTATCGGTGCACACGGGAAAAGTCATTTATTAACGGAAAAACGGTAAGTTCCTTCTTAGGACGCCATGCTCCCCACGTGTTGAAATTCTAATAGACTTGTGTATTAACCCTTTAAAATTTTGTTACAGCCCTGCTGTGGCGTTTTTCTTTTTCTTTCGTATGATTATAATTTTCCATTTCATGGATTCTGGATTCTCTCATCTTCGACGCCGAAATCTTGAGGTCTAATTTAACATTTTTTTAGCCAGACATCTGGCCCAAACTTAATTTACTTTCTTCACATAAAGATGCAACAATAATAATAACCTCAAATTAGTAATTTAATATTTAAAGTAAAAAAGGAAGCTACTGACGTAATAAATAAGGTATTAACAAAGGTATTTCCATTGTTTCTATTATCCTAGTTTAGTCACCCCCAGCAGATTAAAAGTTCGACTCTACGAATTGTTCTATCTGGCAAGTATTCTTTAAATGTAGTGTGCGTCTCCAAGGCGCCCGAAATTCTTTTATTGTTACACATACATCTTTTTTTTATTTTTAATAGGAGAACACACACTCACTCACACATTCTTTTTCGCTCTTGTATGATTTCTTACATAGGATCTTACACTTGATCCCACACACACCCCGGGTATGTTACAACAATCACATAAATTATTTCTTATCAAAGCAGTCATGGGAAAATAGCAGCAGCAGAGAGCAGAGCAGTGATAGTCTAGTAGTGTGACCGTTGGACTGCCAAGTCATGGGTCTCGAGTTCGAACCCCAGACACGCACCTCTGATTTTTCGGAATTATGTGCGTATTGTACCTATAATTATCACTTGCTTCGGTGAAGGAAAACATCGTGAGGAAACCAGCATGTCTGAGAGATATTTCTCATCGGCGTGTAAAGCCAAGTCAGAGGCCCTTGGGGGGCATAAAAACTCTGACACCAGGTTAGGCACTAACTACACGATAAAGAAGAAGAATGGAAAAATATATGAATTTAAGAGTACACTATTTGACAAAAAGTGCCACCCCAGTAATATCAAAGCGGCAAGTGCTGCATTAAATACTTCCACTTTACAGGTCAGTGAGTAAACACCATAGCTGGGTTCAACAATACCTACTGTTTCAATTTCAATATGCTATGACAGCCTAAACCAACGTAACCGGATTTTTGATTGTTTTAATATACTTAATAATATTTTTTTAAGCTACATATTGTTTATTTTGATTATAATATTTTCTGGAATTGCAGTTTATTATTTATTTAATTTTGAGGACCCCATTTTTTTTGTACAATAATAAATGTAAGATTCGATAACTTTCCGATTTAGTCAATCACTAGCGTATATGTAAAATAAATTGCTTTTGCACAGCACAACGATAGCGAACGTTGTTTTTGTGTGGGTAAGTTGTACGGTGCATGGTATATACACGCTGTGATTGATGGGATAAGGTTTATAATTCATCGTGTAGTACGTTCTGTTTTAAGAAATGCGGATGTGTGCGCGACTGCGTACTTATTGCTTTTACTGAACTGCATGTGTAGTAGTTGTCGTGTGGCAAGGGCAAACTGGAGACACAGGTTTCCGATACATTTACATCTACCGGGCATATATTATCTCCTTGTTTCCTAAATCTATGTTATTTCCCATTGCGCCAACACTATAAACCTAAGTACTTCAATATTTTAATTTTACGTCGTCCTGTTGCGTAATGTGTGTTCTGAGCGCAAGCGACACAGCTCTCTCGTTCGAAAGCCGCAGCGAGACTGAGCAGGGGGGGCACACTTAGCACTGTCCAGGGTTGCCAGATGCCGAATTTTTTATCTCGTACTAGGGCTGGCAAATATCTCGTACTTTCAATACAAAATCTCGTAAAAGCATACATTAAAAAAATCTCAGAACCTAATTTAGGTACATCATGTACTATAACTAGCTAGCCTGGGGTAGGAATATTCCTTAAGTTTGGGACCGCCAAATGAAAAAACATTACTCTAGGTGATTCATATTTTTTTAATAATTTTACCAAAATCTTCAAAAAAATAAAACTACTCATTATGTTAAATTAACCAGTGAATAATTAGGGTGAAATTCTATAATGCGCTGGACCTTCAACACTAGTTACTACACGCGTATACTAATACGCGTGTAAACTTTAGTGTAATACATCTAGCAGAGATTCCCCGGTCAACGACTAAAGATACATTTAGTGATGAGGTAATGAATCTAGTGATGTGCTTAGTCGAGTTTGTGGCATGGACATTTATTCTTTTCTTTAAATGTTTTAGGTTTGTATGAGCAACAATTTTAAAATCTCGTAAAAAAAGTGTACGAGATTTTTTTTTCTCGTTTCTCGTACAGAGACTGCTAAATCTCGTAAAGGTACGACATTTCTCGTACATCTGGCAACGCTGGCACTGTCATCAATTTCCATAGACGACAGCGACATCTGGAGTTTGGTGTGATAACAAAACTTGGCAGCCATCTTGTCCTGAGTGTCAAATAAACATCAATGTCATTCATTGACGCAATTTCGGATTTTCGGCCGTTGTTTGTCAACTCGTAGCTTGTTTTCAGGAAATACAAGAAACAACTGTTGCATTTTTAAATAATGATTCACAAAAAGAACATCAAAGAAAGAATTAAAGCCATCATTGAACTATTCACCGATTTTAGTTTTCTAGTTTGTGAAATCCATAAAGAAAATGTAACACAATGTTTTGTTGACACGTCCATAAATATAATTATTTATAGTTGGTGCAGGTCTATTCATAGAATACTAGATGGTAAAATCACCTACGAAGGTGACGATGTAACTAAAAAAGCAAAACCCCGATTGACCTTATTTCACAAACTCATTCGAGAGTTATATAGATAGGTAGGTACTATATGTAGGTAATCTATATCTATATATATATATAAAACAAAGTCGGGTTTGTTACAACACTTATAACTCTAGATCTGCTGGACCAATTTTCATGGTTATTGATTTGTTGTATTTGTCTCTGCCTAGAATAGCAGAATAAATCTTAAAAACAATGAAAAATCGACGAATAAAAAATTACGAAAGATAAATCATTTTCCCAAAATGTTCCTTGGTTTCGTACCTGTCAAACATTTGATGTCCATCCTGTCAAATACTGTCAGTAGTGACAAATGATTGACATATTTATTGATTGTCAAAATATATTTATGCGTGCGTTCAGAAAATTTTATTTTGATCTAATAGAAAGGTTAATAAACTATTGTCTATGTCGCGAAAGCGTAAATTGTCGGTAGATAGGTGGTAGGTTGGAGGTAGGTGGTAGGTAGGTGGTAGGTAGGTGGTAGGTAGGTGGTAGGTAGGTGGTAGGTAGGTGGTAGGTAGGTGGTAGGTAGGTGGTAGGTAGGTGGTAGGTAGGTGGTAGGTAGGTGGTAGGTAGGTGGTAGGTAGGTGGTAGGTAGGTGGTAGGTAGGTGGTAGGTAGGTGGTAGGTAGGTGGTAGGTAGGTGGTAGGTAGGTGGTAGGTAGGTGGTAGGTAGGTGGTAGGTAGGTGGTAGGTAGGTGGTAGGTAGGTGGTAGGTAGGTGGTAGGTAGGTGGTAGGTAGGTGGTAGGTAGGTGGTAGGTAGGTGGTAGGTAGGTGGTAGGTAGGTGGTAGGTAGGTGGTAGGTACTAGGAGAGTAGGCTAGGTGGGTAGGTAGGGTGGGTAGAGTAGGTAGGGTAGGTAGGGTGGGTAGAGTAGGTAGGGTAGGTGGGGTAGGATTCATTGACTGTTAGGCGGTACGAAGTTCGCCGGGACAGCTAGTTTATATATATACACACATCAAAAGTGTCTAGGGATCAAGCATTTTTATGCGGATTTCTTGAGATTGAGATGTGGCTTTGTAATAAATTTATGATTTTATAAATTTATATGGATCCTTTTTGGTGCATTTCATAATTTGAATCAGGAACTCTCAATCAAATTCGAGTAAAAGATGAAAATAAGCTGTCAATATTTTCCCTATAAAAACATACAACGCATTGAAGACATTATTAGTGCTACTGTTTCCCTACTACTGATTAAAACCAACGTTATTATGGAGCGGCGACGTCATTTAAGCAGGGAAGAAATGCTCAGAGCCGTGGGAATGATAGAAGCTGGTTCCCGGCAACGTACTGTGGCTTTAGCTCTGAATACAAGTCAGAGTGTTATCAGTCGACTTTGGACACGTTACCGAAGCACTGGTACCGTGGCTGAGCGCCATGGAGGACGGTATCGCTGCACCACACGGAGACAAGACCGATACATTCAAATCTTAACTCGAAGAGCTCCAACAATAACCGCCATGATGTTAGCCGTGAGGCTTCATCACTCTTCAGGGAACTTAATTAGCGACCAAACAGTCAGAAACCGCTTGCATGAAGTGAACCTTCATTCCCGAAGACCGCTACGGGTACCACCTATAGCAATGCACAATCGTAGGATTCGATATCAATGGGCTCTTGAACACAGAAATTGGGCAGAAGAACAATGGCGTTTCGTGTGCTTTTCTGATGAGTCTCGTTTTGGTATGAGACCGGATACAAGACGTATACGACACTGGAGAACCCCTGGACGCCAACAGCGATTAAAATACTGCCAGGAAGTCCATCCTTATAGTGGTGGAACCATCATGGTATGGGCGGGTATTTGGATCGGCGGAAGAACTGAGTTGATTTGGATCAGGGGCAACCTCAACGCTCAAATTTATGCTGAGACGATTGTATCAGACGTCATCGTTCCTCTACAAGTGCAAATCGGTCCCTTATTTCAGTTAATGCATGATAATGCACGACCGCACACCGCAAGAGTTGTAAGACAGACTCTCGCCGCAGCTAACATCAATGTCCTGCCCTGGCCTGCTCAGTCGCCAGACTTGAACCCGATTGAGCATGCATGGGATATGCTACAGAGAAGAGCTCTGCCGAATATGGAGGGTATCCAGTCGCAAGAAGACCTTTTTTTGTTGTTGCAACGAACATGGGCGGCCATTCCACAGCGTGATTTGGATGAACTCATTTTGAGTATGCCAAACCGATGTTCTTGTGTTGTTAGTGTTCGCGGTAGAAACACGGATTATTAATTGTTTAAGTTACCCAATAAAATTTTAAAGAAAACTGTTATTTCAGTCTTTTTTTCGAACTTTAATGTTAGTGGTTCAAATGTCAAAAATCCCTTTATTAGGAAAATGGCAAATTTCTTTATTAATGCAAAGGTGACTTGGTTTATCGTTACTGTGACAAACGAAAACACTTTATTTGATGAATCCTTAAAGAAAATTTTAATTAATATCAATCAGGAGAAAAGTTATTGCAAAAATATATGTTGATCCCTAGATACTTTTGATGTGTGTATAATACCTACTAATATTAGACTCTTAGTTCACCCACCAAACGTAAGGGGGCAGCACTTTCCATACATGCAAATTTTACCACAGAGTTGTTACTCTTTCTCTCTATAGTTACTTTACTCTTTGAGACTGAGCGCGGGTGGCGGGCGGCAGAGAACCAACTTCAAGACGCCGATAGTTTAGGTATTTTCTTTTTACGGTGAAAATAATAGGAATTAAAAAAACATAAGACCTGCTTTATAGGTAGTTCAGTTAGTATGCCAAGTTTCATGATCTAATTTTAAGTATTTTTTGAATCCTACCAGCGGTTTATCGTTCGGTTTGGAGGTAACTTTGGAATTTTTTTCTATCGAGAAAATTTTATGGAATCGTGTTTTCGTCAAACATAGGACCTAGCATTAATCCTCAACTTTACCGTATATTTATTTCAAAATTAATGCTGCAGTATTTTCGGCATAACGGAGGATCATGCTAAGCCATCTGAGGTACTATGCTCAGTTTCTCTGGCTCGAACGTCGTCAATGCAAACTACAACCTATTGTTAATTTAGTTAAGTTTCTCTTTCAGTGAACTGTAATTAGTTCTTTGAGAAATAAATGTCTTTAAACCGAACTTTGGACCGGAGTCGATGGAGGCGGATTGTCCGTTTAAAGGGGTCCAGTGATCATGATCCTCTGTAATGAGGGAGCGATTGAAGAAGATATAGATAAAAGTAGAATATTTTAATCCAAGAGTCATCGCGTTAGGGATCCGCTTTGTTGGTCACTTTCTGTGCGTATTTCATCTGGTTGTACAAAGTGGTCTACTTAGCAGTCCTCGGAGCTTTTTCCTCTATGTAAAATAACGGTAACTTAAAAACCTCAGTAGCGAGGTCACTAATTTCCACAAAAAAAAAACGTAGATTTTCAAAACTGTGTGGTGTATCCTATTCTCTAAAGACACACCAAGTCCGTATTTTTGTTGGGCCAGCTTGTTGTATACAATGGTTACAGTTTTCTGTTGTATTATTATTTTATACTATTACAGATAAATACCACCCCTTAAACTTCAGTAAAAAAACATAAATTACTATATTTCTAACACTGGGAAAACCCTGGCTGAAGACATTAAGACATTACCTCCGCAAACCGATAACAATTTCAACACGATTCTGGTCATATAATAAATTCACAGGCTTCATCCTTCGTGCTTCTCGAAACGGATCCTAGAGAAGTCTACTACGTGGCAATGGGTCTTAAATCTGAAAGCACTCCAGGCCTAGATAATATCACAACCAAATTTTTTAAAACTGCCCATGAATGAGACGTACCCATAATTTCGCATCTTGCTAACTTGTGCTTTAGCCAAGGGAAATTCCCACCAGCTCTAAAGCAAGCTATAATTACTCCTGTGTACAAGGGTGGACACAGAGATGGCGTTAATAACTACAGACCTATCGCGGTCTTGCCTGTAATATCTAAAATTATTGAAAAGCTAATTAACATAAGATTAGCTACACTAATAAATACTTATGACATTATTTCACAAGCTCAATATGGTTTTAGGCAAAAATTATCTACGGAAGACGCAGTGATAGTTAAACACTCATATTGTTAAACTAGTAGATTCAGGAAAAATTTGTCTAACTGTATCTCTTGATTTGAAAAAGCTTTCGATACCGTTTCTGTCCCCATTCTTGTGCATAGTATAGAAGGTATCATCGTAAGAGGGAGCACGTTGGCATTACTAATAGATAATCTACGGGATCGTAGGTAAAAGGTTAAGGTGCGAGAGTATATTACTAAGGAGTCATACGTGACCTACGGCGTTCCGCAGGGCAGCGTACTGGGCGCCGACACTATTTTTAATATACATAAACCATCTCTGCAAAATGATCCTAGATAATGGTCGCGTTTTCTCATATGCAGATGACACAGCTATTGCTTTCTCCGGCGATACATGGGAATCCGTATATCAATCTGCTGAAACGGCATTTTCGAAATTGCTAACTGGCTGAACTCATATCTTCTAACACTAAATATTTCTAAAACAAAATATGTTGCATTCACAAACTACAACAACACTCAACCCGGACCTAGCGTAACTCTCAAAATCCACACATAATAATATATCTAGCACAAATTGCTCTTGTAAAAATATTGAAAAAGTGACTCATATAAAATACCTAGGAATAATACTTGATCAGCGGTTATTTGGCTTACTCATATAGATACGGTCATGGGCCGTACGAGGAAACTTATCAAAAAAATGTTAACTGAAGTCTATGTCTCTCTTGATCAATCAATTCTTATCTAATGCATACTCGTGTGGGGCGGGGCGACAAAAACGAAGTTTCTTGAGCTAGAGCGAGCACAGACTGAGATCTCTTATCAAGTTCATGTATACTAAACCTTACAGATTCCCAACAAATGAGTTATACTCCCTTAGCGGCATTCTCCAGTCAGAAAATTATACATTCTCCATGCTGTGCTAAAATTACACGCCCAAGTCCTACCCTATAACCCTTACTCTCAGGAAAGAAGACGAAAATACCGTGTTGCACCAGTAGAATTCATTAAACTACACAATACGAGTAAAAGACAATTCAATAGAAATTCCGCTGCTCTATACAAGGTGTAGTTTTGCATCCTCGTCAAAATTCAGGGGGTTGTCATAGAAGACGTAAAATAATCAATATAAATTACGGTACCAGCCCCCTTATTCACAAAGCTTCGATTGGATTTCGATTTCTGAAAGTGTATGTCTGTCTCGCTCGTTATCGTAATGCCAAAAAAAAATAGACATACAACTTTCCGAAATCGAAATCGAATACTAAGCGTTTTTTTTTCTGTGGCTTCGCAAGGTTGGTACATTTAGCCAATGTCACGTTTAGTTTGTGTGGAACGTAGAAATTAAAGGTAGGGAAACAATGGGAAAAAAAACATAATAGGTACGATATTATTTATCGGAATTTGGGATAAGATGGACACATAGGATCAGTTGTGAAATGGATGATGAGTACTTTACAATGACAAATAATTTACAACTTATAGCAACCCAAAGACCTACGAGTCGACCAATAAGAGCGTCCCGCGGTCGCCCGCCGCTGCGTATACTGAATAGCGAATATCGCTCTCTCTTTCCCGCACGGCGGTGGCGGTGGCGTTGGAGTCGACAGTCCGTTGCTTACGCGCAAGGCACTTGTACGTGTATTTTATAATTCCCCGCGCAAGTCGATACGTACGCCACGCGCCATATTGTAATTACTGTGAACGTGTAAACCAACCAATAAACTGTTAATCATAACTCGAATCAGAGACCGTTGTTTCCGTTCCCCTGAAATCTCTTCTCATAAACTTAATATTATTTAAGGAGATGAATGAGACTATACTTTTATATACAGGAAAACTATTTGTACAAAGTAAAGACAGTATTGAGGTAGCAAAAGGAATACTAAGGGATAGAAGGTTACAGAAGAATGCAGAACGGTCGTATATGGGACAGGAGACAAATATATGATTTAGGTCGTCAATTATACGAAATTTTGCAAGATGGGCTGGAGAACAAACGTGTTCCAGTCTCATCCGTATTAAAACGGAGGTCTCCATTTTGCCAAATTTCGCCCTGCCAAACCATAGTTTTTCCGGAATCTCCGGTTGAATAAGGGAATAATAATAACCCTTTGATCTGCAACTGTCATCCCATCAATCCAGCATGGGCCGGAATCCATGCAAATTGCAGTGAGATACCCTCAGCCATCATTCTGAACGCAAATTCTCGTACTGAGTAAATTATAGGGAGCTGAGACTTATTTTGGTATGGGGATTTATTAATGGCTAAAAGAGCACTTTGAGTCTGAAAAAATTGTAACTTTTTTGAGCTTTAAAACACTAACATATTCAATGGCTTTCAAAATACCAAAGCATTCCCCAGTGAAAACGAAAGTCTCCGGAGGTAGTTTTACTTTTTGTACGATGTTGATGTTGTATTGGGAATGGTAAATATATAATAATACCTATCCCAACACAATCCGTCGGAGCACGTTTGGCAGCATCGGTAAAAATGTGGTGATATTCAAAATGTTCAGACTGAAAAAGGTTGAATGGTTATGAATGAGGATCTGATTTGCTGACACAGTCATATATTATGGAGGGACTGAATTGAAAACTTTCGTAACTATAGCTGAAAATAGGGAGTTTTCTGGAACGGTGATTAAGAGAAGAAAGTGAACGGAATTTTTTATAACTAACAACTAGACAGGGAGTACGTTTATGGGTCCAGTAATCTGAAGATTCCATCTGCAGCATTAAATGGTCCAGTTTGGGAATGAGAGGATGTGTTGAGAGCTGAAGGATCCGGAACAAGTATTTATCAGATAAGATTGCCTTCGTAAATAAAATGGAGCTTCTCCGCATTAAACTTGTAGTGCATTAATAGGACTCGACTTCATAGCACCCGAAATAATACGCCTTTAGACTGTTTACGATCCAATTTTTTAAAGGCCATAACACTGCCTGGTTCCAGTACGAACAAACCGTAATCCAGAGTGCTTCTGATGATAGCGTTGTATATAAGTTTTAAAGAAAAGGGATGAGCATGTTTAGGTGATTTTCACATGTGTTAGCAATATAGTCGCAATGGTGGGCACTGCTTAATTTAGAGTCTAATATTACACCTAAATATCTGAATTTATCTTTAACTGGAAAAGGTAATCCGTCAAATCTTAGATTTACCAAAGGATTATTTTTCTTCCGTGTGAATAACACAGCCGCACTTTTAGATGTCGATAAATCCAAGCCATTCAAGTGCAACCATGACTCCAGAGTAGAGAAAGCAGAATTAACATTAAAGCTAGCTTGTTCAACAGAATGAATTGACGAGTAGGTACAGTAACAAATCATCGGCGTATTGAAGAACCATAACATGGCTGGTTAAGGACGAGCCCAAATCAAAAGTATAAATGTTGTATAATAGGGGACTGAGCACAGAACCCTGTGGGAGACCTCTCCATACAAGGCGAGAAACCTCATGATCTCCAATAAGCATGGTAACAGAGCGTGCACTAAGGATATTAATAATGAAATTTGATAAAATCAATGGAACCTGTAAGGCTTTTAATTTATTTTGTAAAATTGATAACACAACATTATCATAAGTCGCATTAACATCGAGAAAAACTGCTAAGGTGGATTGGTTATTGGAGAAGGATAGTCGAATATCCGATGTTAAAATACTTAAACAGTCGAAGGTACTTTTACCTTTCATAAAACCAAATTGTGAGTCTGCCAAAAGACCCTTACTTTCCACATACCATTCAAGGCGATTTTTATTAAGTAGGTACTCCGCTAATTTCATTAGAATTGATGACAAAACTATGGAGCGATATGAAGACGCATCGGATGGAGTTTTATTTTGTTTGAGGAAAGGCAACACCATTTGACGTTACTATTCATCAGGGATGTGACCAATAATCAGGACAGAATTAACAAGCTCTAAATAATAATTGAGGACGTCGTCATTTAAATTAACAAAAAAGGAATACGGGATGCCGTAAATGCCCGGAGCAGAGTCCTTAGTATTATGGATATCACCCTTTAATTCAGTGAGAGTAAATGGCTGCTTTCTAACTAAGTTCAATAGCCTCAGGCACCCAAGGGTGAGCCAATTTATCTAAGAAGTCACTGGCTAACGAATCTGGAATAGGAGAAGAGCTATTATAAATGGATCTAAATCTACGAATATTACGCCAGACAATCGAAGGGTGAAATTGATGTGCAAAAGTTACGCCAAGATTCAAATTTTTTTGAAAATTTTAGTAGTATCATTAATTAAGTTAGTAACGATTTCGACGACGTATTCTGTGCACTCCGAGTCCCACCATGGAGACGTAAACTTCATCTGCCGCTGCAATTAATACGAGTATGTGTGCTAAAGCTACTGCACAACTATCTTGATTGGTATCAGATGTGATAGGCAAGGAGCAGAGTTTGCTATTGACCCAGTCATTATTATTTGGTAGTTTATGTTTTAAGTTTGATCTCCTTAGTGGTGCATTTGGTTTAGAAAGAGGATATTCAATAACTATTGGAAAATGGCCACTACCATAAGTGGAACTTAGAGTGCGCCAAGTTAAAATTGAGGCTAAGCTTGGCGAACAGATGGAAAGATCAATTGCGCTTTGGTTTTGGTTGGGTGCTCATCGACGTGTGGCTTCTCCCAAGTTTAAGATACATAAGTTGTGTGAGTCTATTATATCTAGTAATTCTTCCCCATAATTGTTAGATATTGAGCAACCCCATGATTGCTGATGGCAGTTAAAGTCCCCCAATACCAAGAACGGCTTTGGTAGCAAAGAAAAGATGTTGTTCACCTCATGAAGAACAGAAGAAGAAGGATGGGGAATGTAGATAGAAACAATACAAGTATTATACAATTTAATAGCTACAATTGAAATATCCTCACTATGAGGGGGTAATGTAATAGAAGAGAAAGGGATAGAATTCTTGATAAGTATAGCTACTCCACCATACCCATCAGATCTATCCGCTCTAATGGTTGAATAACCAATAATTTTAAAAATATGAATTGGTTTGAGCCAAGTCTCTGACACAGCAAAGACAAATGGCTCATATTTGTTTATTTATTTATATCACTCTTTTTGCTTATTAGACTGCGGCAGTTACACTGCTGGATTACATTGGATGGGTCCATTATGACTGGATTTAGATAAATTGTAAGATTGGGCAGCGTTGGACGGTGATATGTTGAACTGGGAGAGAAGATTATGTAAAGCAGAACGTAAATCGTTAATTGAAATATTTTGTATCTTTTATTTCATTATTGTGATTATTAGTCAGAGCACAGCCATTTGAAGGCTAGGGTATGGCAAAATCTTTAATAATAGCATTATGTGCTTCTTTATTATAACCGTGCACATGTTTTGGAGGGGCTCTCGGTTTTAGGAAGACAGTCTTCTTGTAACTATTTGAACTATTAGAATTAGGGGATGAAGTTTGCGGGATATTTGAATTTTTTTGCGATGGTGATAAAAGTGTATCAGCATATGATTTAATAACTGGCGGATGTACTTTAGCCACTTCAACATAAGAGACTGAACTTTTTGCCATATATGCTTTAATAGATTTTTGTCTGGAGAATTCTGGGCAAACTTTTTCAATTGCAAAGTGAAAACCAGAGCAAAGGCAGCAAGATGCACATTCTTTATCTTTATACGCGCTCTAATAAAAACGATGTACTTCAAAAAACTTAGATTCGCTACTGCCACCCTCTATCAGATTAGTGGTCTTCTCTCAGTAAGGAAATTAGGTATATATTACCCAAACGGTTTTAAAAAAACACAAGACCATACCACATATGGTATGGTCTTGTGTTTTTTTATTTTGCTTGGATGCATCATAATGCATCCAAGCAAAATAAACGAAGAAAAGATATTGTTGCACAAATCCCTCAAAACAAAACCAGGCTTGCTTGCAAGCAATTCGAAAAGCGTGCAGCTCAATTGTACAACAAAATAAATAAAGAGGTATATGTATACGATAAACAGTATTATGAATGCAAATCAGCTATAGTAAAATGAATTAAAAATCTCACCTATGAGGAAACAGAAGCACTCTTACAACACGCTGTATAACACAAACAAACACATATTTACACACACCCAAACATACACACACACACCCACACATCCACATACACTCACACCAGCGCACACACATACCAATGCTTTGAAACAATTTATTTTTGAATTATTACTGTAATTCTCTTTGCAATTGATTATTTATAATTTAATTGTGATTTAATTGTAATTTTCACTTTAATGTAATTTGATTTTCTGTCTTTTAAAAAATAGAATAGCGATTTCTTAGTCTTATTTATTTTATTTTTTCTTTATTGAACTATTATTTAATTTTAAGTATTTTTTCATTTTATTGTGGTATGATCTTCCTTCGTTCGATTTAATTAGAATTTTATCTGATTTTAAATTATAGGTAATTTTTATCTGATTTTTGATTAAACAGTGACTTGAATTTATTCATTCTTAATTTGATTGTCGTTTAATTTCAATTTTATTTTAATTTGTTTATATTTGATTTTGCTTCACTTAATTTGATTTTATTTTGGATTTTGAATTTAATTGTAATTATATTTGATTATTTTCTATTTATAATTTATTTTTCATGTAATTATTTATGACATTTTATTTTTTTGTTATGGAAGAGCGGAGTCTCCTAACACAGGCATTATATGCTTAAAAGGAGGCTCCAATCACTAATACTCGTAGTATCAATCGACTTGTAAATGAAAATAAATTATTTTGATTTTTGATTTTTTTTTATTTGATCGCAACTGTCCCCTGAGTGTCCTTGGCCACATTTATAGCAGCAAGGTTTGGACCTGCACTGAATTTTAGTGTGACCAACCCTACAACAATTACAGCACTGTATGGTAGGGAAAATATAAAACTCCACAGGTAATGCATTAATATAGCACATAAATATCCTCTTTGGCAAAACCTGCGCATCAAATGTAACTACTATTGTTTATGATGGTTTCCAGACAGCTTTTCCATCAACAGTACTTTTAAAATTCAAACGCCTGATCATTAATATTGGCCTACACCCTATTGGTACAGAAATATTATCAAGCACTACTTCAGGAGACCATTCAGCAGGTACGCCACGTCGTGTGACATTAAAGGTGGGAATAAAAGCTTTATTATTAAATTAATTAAGACACTCATGCGTAATAAAAGAATTTGCGTCCAGATGATTCGAAAACGAAAGTGAAATTTTATTTCTATCAATTTTTTTGACGCTTCGATTGATGATATTTTTAAAAGCGTTATGCTTTAAAAAACTTGCCAAAGGTGATAGGATGTATTGTTGTATCATCATCAGGTGCTGTAAAGTTATTTTGGACATGAATTAAAAAAGGTGCGCTATCTGAAAGTGTTTAATGATGGTTCCAAAAATGATAAAGCAGTGTCTTTTGCTATTTATGAACCAACCTCAATTATAGGTCTTGGTAGAAAAATTGATAAAAATGCCAATATTTTTACAGCAGAAGCTGTGGCTATTTTGAGTGCTCTGAAACATATAAAAAATTTCAATTCAGGTTACAGCAAGTGGGTTGTGGTAAGTGATAGCATGAGTGTTCTGAAAAATCTGGCTACTATTATACTACATGCTGATACTAACTACATAACTTTACAAACAATGAGAATGACTCGGATAATTATGACAAATGACAGAAATGGATAAGACAAAACTATGTTGGATTTATTACGAAAGACAAAATAACAAAACTAAAAAACTATGTTAATAAATACAATATTGTATGTATAAAACATAACACGCAAGAAATTAAGGACGTAAAAACAGGCAATATGGTCAAAAGACTATAACCTTCCCTTCGGAGTAAATTGAAAAAAAAACAACAATATTTTGTTGAATGTCAATCTGTATTCTGTCTGTCAGTCCAGTCAGTAACATAAAATTGGTGAAAATATCTTAGTATTTTTTTATTTTCTCTAGAATTATATTTCACTGAACAGTGTCGAGCGCTCTATCATGATGCCTATGTAATATTGGCAAAATAGCAGTGCCTCTTCTACGAAAGCCAAGTTGAAGTTACGTTGCTAAAGGTATTGATTATTTTATTAATTTTGTTATCAATGCAAGCGACTCAGAGTTACTTTGATGTGTCTTTAGTTCCGATACATACAACACACACGTAGAACTCGTGGCATTCAACAAGTACTTAATAAAATAATACAGAACAAAAACTTGAGTCTTCTAGAACGCTGCCGCCGGCTTCTGAAACAGTAAAAATATCCGCCGTGTATACGCACTGAAATCGTATTTAAATGATAGACTAACTTTTTTAGTACGTACTCCAACCTTGGTTGGTCCCGTAGAATTTTTTGATCAATATTAGAAACAGGATCGATTGGCATAAAAAAAATTGAGTAAAATGGCCATTTTTTTTGCTAACTGTTCATCTTTGAATGAAAATCTGTGAATGGAGATCAATATTTCACTAAAAATTGTGGATAGTTTCGTAAGACCATTTTCGTGTAGCTGCACCGGTTAAGATAGTTCCCCTTGCTGCCCCGCTGAAAGTTTCCACCCTGTATAATGTATATTATACTGTTAGGAATATCGTCATTTTACTGATGTAGATACCGTGAGGTTGGTCTACTTTAGTTACTTTTATAGAATTTGTCTGGTTACTTAATTTGTGGGTTTGACTGGTTAAGAATATTAACAATATGACTGTACCTTGTCAATACATCTATGTAAACATCAACTATTTAGTAAGAGATGACAGGCAAACCTACAATACTAGAAATAGGGACCAATTATACTCATCTTTCATGGGATACTACTCAGCTTTCTACAAATGAATGAGACAAAATTAGAAGCTTGTTTAACACGCACACTATGTAAGCAAGCATGTTATAAGTTGGGAGATTACATTGATGATAAAAATGCTTGGATCAATGCTGCTCCACAACCATTGGGGCAAACTAATTGTTTACCATGTGAAGTTATTGTGGAAGCTGCAGATGATTGTAATACTATCTTTGCTTTGGAAAGATTCAATCACTTAGTGTTATACAATTGCAAAGCACAAGTGTGAGTACTATGATGATTGTAGCAACTGTCACATCACTAGAAGAAACTAGTAGTCCCAGAAGTGAGAAGTGCCACCCTTATGACTCTCCTCGGACCGTAATGGCGTAAGTTTATGTATGTATGTCAGATCATTTATTTTTTAATCTAAGAATTTTATTGCAATATTTTCATAATGTTTGCTTTAACTTTTTACTCGGCCCTAAATGTCTCTGGAGGGTTTGGTGATATGGATAACATTGAGATGTGTATTACCCACAACTCGTCAAACATATTCACAAACATTCATATTTTGTAGAGATTTTTAACATGCACATAAAACTTTAGAGCTTTTTGAGAAATTCTAGAAAGTTCTATTGAAAACTATGTTTGTAATGTTTCAGAAATAATGAAGACGGCTGTGACGGTGCTGCAGGAGATGATGGTGAAGATGGGCCTGACACCTGAATATGAATGTTTGTCTCAGGTAGGCACGCTGTGCTCATGTACTGTTTGTACCTAACACATAACAAAAGTTACACTTTTACTAAACAACTAATAAAATTAATGAGTTTTTGAGTATCTAAACAGTATGTTTTCCCACCACTACCAAGCTGGCCAGGCAAAATTCCTCCTTGAAATGCCCTAATAGTATTCAGCTCAACCAGCACCCATGATTGAGATTGAGATCGCTCATAATTCCTTTTAAAACTACTTAATTTGTTTATTTTTACTTTGGACTCCCAAAGTATTAAGTATTTAAAAGAGTGAGTGCTGACACACAGTTTGCAGACAGGTCCGCAGCACCAAGCGATGTTCGACTACCGCTGCGTGGCGTGCGACGTGGTGGTGAAGGCGTCGGCGCGCTCCAAGAAGGAGGCCAAGCAGGAGGCGGCGCGGCTGATGCTGCTGCAGCTGTCGCGCCGCGGCCACTGCGTGCCGCCGCCCTACGCCGCGCCGCCCGGCGCCTGCGACCCGCCCGCGCACGCGCCGCTGGACGCGCGCAGCTACGTGGCGCTGCTGAAGGAGCTGTGCGAGGAGTACCGCCTGGCCAGCGTGGAGTACGAGCTGGTGGGCGACACGGGCCCGCCGCACCTGCGCCACTTCACGATGCGTGCGCGCATCGGCCAGCACGAGCGCGTCGCCACCGCCACCACCAAGAAGGCGGCGCGGCAGCTGGCGGCCGAGGAGCTGTACTCCTACCTGCGCGAGAACCTCGCGCGCGTCACCCGCGACTTCAACGAGGTGAGCGCGACCACCGGCCGCTACCCTCCACTTTGTATGACCGTGGAATACTCGTATCATATCTTAACATTACATCCTCCGTAACTAAGAGTTAACTTCTCTGATGATTTCTCTCCCTCACACTATTTCGTGCGTGGCGCATATAAGCGCGTGAGTGGAATCCATTGAACTTACGAAGCTACGTTCTGTCGCTGATGTCACTCGCTACTCCGCTCTGCTTTTTAGTAGTACAAAAAAAAACCGACTTCCAAAAAAGAACACTAAAGAAAGTGGAAAATAACTTTATTTTCGGAAGTCGGTGACTAATTTGTTTCATTGACTTTTTTGGCAACGACATCCGAAAGTAAAGTTATTTTCCACCTTTTTTAGTGTTTTTTTTAAGTCGGTTATTTTTTTTTGCAAAAAAGTTTTTATTATACCCTTTTTAACCGACTTCAAAAAAAGGAGGTTCTCAATTCGGTTGTATGTTTTTTTTTTTTGTGTTTGTTACCTCATATCTCCGTCATTTATGAACCGATTTGAAAAATTCTTCTTTTATCTGAATGAATCTACTTCCCGATTGCCTTATACGATAACTAAAAAAGTCAATGAAACAAACAATAGTCACCGACTTCCGAAAGTAAAGTTATTTTCCACTTTTTTTGTGTTTTTTTTTTTTTGGAAGTCGGTTTTTTTTTTTTGCAAATAAGTTTTTTTAGTTATCGTATCACACACAAATCCTTGTCAAGTATCAATTTCGCAATTTCTTTTACTTGGATGACATATTTTTTCTAGCTATTTTTATTTAAAAACCAAACTCCTAACCCGATTTTTATGAAATTTCTGTGGGACCAATCGGGAAGTGTATCATTTCAGATAAAAGAAGAATTTTCCAAATCGGTTCATAAATGACGAAGATATGATGTAACAAACACAACAACAAAAAATTACAACCGAATTGAGAACCTCCTCCTTTTTTTAAGTCTGCTAAAGTGTACGTTTCTTACTTTTTTTGCAATTTGCCGATCAGTGTCAGACTGTAGGTTGAACAAAATATGATTTGCAGTCGTCATACACATGTATTTACAGAATTATAATCATTGACATCAGCATTACAACCCGAGAGGGTTGTAGTTCATTTAATCTAAAATAAAAGTTAGTTATTGAATATTGTGCACTCGCAGCGT
Organism: Standfussiana lucernea; assembly: GCA_964057025.1. NCBI lineage: Eukaryota > Metazoa > Arthropoda > Insecta > Lepidoptera > Noctuidae > Standfussiana > Standfussiana lucernea. Next base: position 18,073,976 of record OZ059788.1, read on the forward strand.
ACAGACGTGCTCATTAGCAACATTTAATTGATACTGTTATAATAGTAACTTCCTTTAGAGTATTACTGTCGTAATGCAAAAAGTGATCTTGCTTAGTGTGTAGTTTTAGTGAACAATGGGCAGGAACTATATTGTGATAACTTTTAATAAAACTAACAAAATGGAAAACAGCCCCTTGTAATCTAAGGGGGGCAGCGCAACCCTCCGCCTCGCCGCCGCAGGTAACATCGGCCACTCCGCCTGAAATCCAACGATGGATGGCCACCATCCAGCAGTACTTGAATGATGTTTGCTCTATTGCCGCGGATGGGAAACTCAACACCGAGCAGAAAATGAAGATTAAGAACCTTTGCCGTAAAGTCGAATCTGGTACGTCACAAATAGCAGTCCTATACCAGTCGCTGAAGCAAATGCTATTCACGCGGATAACATGCTCGAGACCCTCAAACAACAGAGCGACCTGACAGAACATATTTCGGAGCTCAAGCAGACGATTCGGGATTCTAGTTCTGCGAGAAATGCTTCTTTTGCCGATATGGTGAAAAGAGGATCCGATCATTTCATTCGAGTTAACAACCTAGGCTCAGTCGCCATTTATCCCCATGATAAATTGAAAACAAGTGACGAAACGAAAGAACTGGTGCAAAAAATTATAAGGCCCGAGCCGATGAAGCGTTGCGTAGAGTACGTGGCGTTCGAAAAACGAAAAATAGTGGCGTAATAATAAGTAGGTACCGAAACGAAAAATGACGCTGATAAATTGAAGAACGCAGTCCAGCGCTCTACATCTGGACTTACCGCAAACGAACCCAACAAGCGCAAACCCTGGATCGTGATTGTAGGTGTGCCGACTTCCTTGGCTAAAAATGAGGTATTCAAGTGCATTTTTGAATAAAATGTAGCCAAGAAGTTACCCGAGATGACCTTGGAATCCTTCTTGACCGCCGTGGAATTAAGCCACAAATATTGAAAGAGAGATGCTGCGACCTGCAATTACGTTATTGAAGTTTCAACCAATATACGTAAACCCAAATCCCTCAAATCAAGGATATTCATAAATTGGTTGTCCTGTCACATTAGTAACGATGTGTTATAAATGGCAACAGTACGGCCATGCAGCAAAATCTTGCAGAGACCAATTCTACGTGTGGTCACTGTGGTGAAGAAGGTCATGTGATGTCCGAATGCGCGAATAAAACTCACTCCGAAATGCGCGACTTGTTCACGCTTTAATCAAATCAAATCAAAGCATTTATTTCAAGTAGGCCAATTACAGGCACTTTTGAATTGTCGAAACAAAGACAGCAATAAAAAATGAAGCTACAGTCCCAGTCACAAGACATAATATCTGTGAAAGTACTGTAGTTGCCCATTCCAAAGCGTGCATCTCTATGGAGAAGAATGGGCAAGAAACTCCATGGACACTCTTTTAAATCATAATGTTTTTACAAAAAATCCTGGATACATCATTCCTGTAGAGATGGTACATTATGTGAGAACGATGTAGCAAGACGTGCACGTTAAAAGTGTCCACAGTACAAAAAAGGCAATTAAAAAAACAAAATAATTAGTTCAAATAAACCGTGGCAACCAAGAGATGACCAGTCACAACTGACAACGCCCGTTCACGAACATGACGCATGGATCAGCCATCATTCAACTCAACCATTTTGAAGGGAACTAAATGACCCGACACACACGCCACCATCAGCGAGACATTTGACTCTTAACCGCCAGGGCACATTCAAGTCGAGAAAAAAAAAAGTAAAAAAGTAGGTTTCCTGTGACTGATAGCTTTCTAGTACATAGTACTCACACAATATAGGCTATGCGGCTATATAATACTAAAAAGATTGAATTTATACAATGCAAAGACAGTTGAACAATCTTCAGCAGCCCCAACAATACTATTTAATGCTATCAATTTATGCGCCCCTGTCCTTGTGGAGCAGGACCAGCATTGAGCCAAGCATTATTATCAGCGATATAATCGCCCAACTTGTAATAAGCTTGCTCACACAGTGTGCGTTTAATGCATGTTTTAAATTTCGTCTCATTAAGTTCAAGAATACTTTGTGGAATTTTATTATAGCATCTCAAACAGTACCCCATGAAAGATGAGTCTACTCTAGCGAGTCTAAAGCCTGGCTGAACTAATTGGTCCCTATTTCTAGTATTGTAATTGTGTCTGTCACCTCTTTTTTTAAAAAGATGCAGATTTTTTCTAACGTACATTATGTTTTCATAAATGTATTGGCTATGTACCGTCATAATGTTAATGTCTTTAAACAATTCCCTTAGAGAATCGCGCCTACGGAGGCCGTATATGGCTCTGATGGCTCTTTTTTGCAGAATAAAAATAGACTATGTCTGCAGCCCGTCCCCATAACAAAATTCCGTAAGACATTATACTATGGAAGTAACTAAAATAGACCAGTCTTGCGGTATCTACATCAGTGAATTGACGAATTTTTCTAACAGCATATGCTGCCGAACTCAGTCGCCCCGCAAGGGATGTTAAATGAGAACCCCATTGTAGCCTCGAATCCAGCGTAATCCCCAGGAAAACCGTTTTATCGACGAAATCTAGTTTCTCTTTATTCAAAACTATCTCACAATCATTACTTTTAACATTCGGTAAAGCAAATCTTATGCATTTAGTCTTTTTTTCATTTAATACTAAATTGTTTGCTGTGAACCAATTTTGGACCTGAAGTAGGGCATCATTCACGTCATCTAGATTTTGGGCCCGTCTACTTATCTTAAAAATTAGGGAAGTGTCATCAGCAAATAACACCATATTCTTAGGATGGTTTTTCAATAATGAACCCAGTGACCATAAAACCGGAGACGCTGAATGTCCTGCAGACCACAGATATATCAACTCCATCGATTATGACGGCGCCTAGTGCGTCATACAAGACCAGACATCCGTTTCTTTTTTGCTGACTCTACGATACCGCTGCCCTGCTTGCCATCAATTTGTTGCTGTCTACGCAAATTCTTGACTGCTACAAAAATGCCATGCTGTTTATAAATTCTGCTGATGCTATTGTAATATTATTGTAATTAATTAAGCGCATAATTGACATAGCCTTTATCTAGATGTTTAAGACGTTCATTCTTTTTGTTCTAATCTAAACTATTAAATAGAGTTTAAGTAGATTAGGTATATTATTATCATAAATTCACCAATTATTTCACTAATAAAAATATAAACTTAGTATGTTAAATAATGTTTAGAAAGCTGTTTTCTAAATAGTTATTATTAGAACACATATCGCCGACGATACAGGTTTATCCTAGTACGGGCATCGAACTTTGTCATACACCTACATTACTTCTAAGATTTGTGTTGTATTGTACTAATTTTTAATAAAATTTCCTTTTCTTTATTTTAATGGCATTGAATGACTTGTTCATTAAATATTAATTCAGTTATTGTAACTCTGTAAAGCCATATTTGTCACGGCCACGAATAATATTTTAATCAACACTAGTGACCCGCCCCGGCTCTGCACGGGTGCACGGGTGCAATGTAGGGTCTACCCTACAAATCACTCCGCAGAGATTCGTTTTACGAAACTACCCCGCATTTTCAATCTGATATCTTCTAAGATATTCATTTTAATTCTTGCCTGGGTTGGTCCGTGGATGGGTCCATGACCACCCATTACATACCAAGTTTCCTCCGTGCCTCGGAAAGCATGTTAAGCCGTTGGTCAGCGACCCGAAAGTCTGACAACCAGTCTTACCAAAGGGTATCGTATTACCTAATACTAACTGGATTGTGGAGGTCATATAGTTAAAATACTGGTATTCAGCTGCATCCGGTTAGACTGAAAGCCGAGCCTAATATAGTTGGGAAAAGGTTAGGCAGATGATGCTGTAAAGGGCAAAAGTGATCTACATTAAATACACAAGGTATCTAACATATTGAATTGGATAAGGAATAATATTGTATTGTTTAAAATAGCTCATTTTTTTATTGTAATAATAGGTTGGGGAAAAAGTTTCTTCGCATTTTTTAAGAAAATTCAAAACATTTTTTAATATAGTTTATTTACATTTAACTAAAGTATGTAGGTACCATTTTGTTCGATAACTTTTTCCCATCTTGTAGGTAGGGACATGATCCCATTGCTATAGAGATTTTGGGACTTCTGTTCAAAATACCGCGACAAATGGTTTTGGCAGTCCTCTCGTGATGTTAACCTGTCACTGCCTAAAGAATTCTGAAGAGACCGAAACAGGTGGAAATCTGAAGGTGCAAGGTCAGGATTATACGGCGCATGCATTAACACCTCCCAGCCAAACTCTTAATTTTTGCTGAGTGGCTAAAGATGTGTGAGGTCTAGCGTTATCATGATGAAAAACCACACCCCCCGCTTTCTCTCAACTTCTTGCTTCAATCGTTCCGTTCAGTTGTTCGCAGTAGAGTTCAGAATCGATGGTCCTGCCTGGTGGTAACAGCTGCAGCAACACACAGCATCACCTTGTTGCGAGTTAACCCGGGTTTCGCCACAGTCTGTGAAGCCTGACCGGCCTTTGACCATGACCTTTTTCGCACATTCTTGTCGTACGTGATCCACTTTTCATCACCAGTTATCAGCTTCATCAAAAATGGTTCGGTTTCATTACGCCGTAATAAAGAATCACAAATGAGTACACGGTTCATTAGGTTTCTTTCAGTGAGCTCGTGAGGTACCCAAATATCGAGCTTTTTTGTGTACCCAGTTTTTTTTTCAAATGCGCTAAAACTGTTTTGTGGTCAATTCCCAGTTTTTCAGCTACTTCGTAACTACTGATATGCCGATCTTGCTCCACTTTTTCAAAAATGGCATCCATTTTATCCGTAATACGACGGACGACGTGCATCTTTGACATCAAAATTTCCGGATTGAAAACGCTTAAACCAAGACCTTTTTTGTAGTAAAATTTTAAAATGTATCGAATTTTGTTCATTAGATTCACTCATCTTGACGGTACGAAAAACAAATGAAAATCACACATTTTCCTAATTTGAATTTGGAATTATGTTCTTTAAAATTTAAACTTTCAATGATACCAAAACCAGCCTGATACAAATAGTATAGCCAAAGAGATTTTATTACAAGTTCATATGTATACTATAAAGCGAAAAGACTTTTTCCCCAACCTAATACATTAAACATTGTAGTTATAACTTGAGGATATGGATTAATTTTATAAAGAAAACGTAAGTAATTAAAATTATTAATAATTTAAAAGGATACCCTCCAATTATTATAACATCTATCGGTTAGAAAGAGACATTAAGGTGGAAGCGCCAGGGTAGCCCGCGAAATTCAAATTTTCTTACTTTTTTGCAATTTGCCGGTCGTTGTCAGGCTATACAAGTATACATTGAACAAAATATGATTCGCGGCTGTAATAGGTATTTAGTTACAGAATTATAATCATTAAAATCATCATTAAGTTCACACAACCCCATGGAATAGCTATTTCATGAAAAAGTCATTCAATGGTGTTGTATGAACTTTGAGGATTGTATTGTAACCGCCGTTGGCCTCTATAACCTCTAAAAGACGAGACCTCATTGAACCAACAAGCCGTGAGCAAATATCGGTTCCCCGCATTTCCTCCCAGATATAATTACAGTGACTAATAAGAGCTTGTTTGGTTCTTTCATTTTGATGCGACCATCGTTGGACCATAAGGCCCCAAAGATTTACTATCGGGTTGAGGTCCGGCGATCTTGAGGGACACTGAATTACCCTTACGTCAGTGTGTGAACGAAACCAGGCTCTTACGATCCTCGCATTATGAATTGAACAATTATCTTGAACAAAATCAAATTGTGGCACTTCGTTCTCCGGGTAAACATTACGGACTGTCGGTAGCATTGCATTCTGAAGCACGTCGATATAATTTACAGCCGTCGCTCGAGGAGGTAGAGAACACAATTCTCCTACACCATCCGTACTCATCCAGCCCCAAATATTTACGGAAATTCGACCTGATTCTCTATTTGGGATTACATGATCATCTTTATAACGTGTTGAATTATATCGCCAAAGGTGAAGACGTCCATGCTGACTGGATTTAAACGTTTTTTCATCACAAAACACTGTATTAGACCAATCAAACTCTAAGTGCTCTCTGGCGAAGTTCAGACGAGCAAGTCTGTGAGCATCCGTCAAATATATTTTCTTGGCGTAATGCCTGTGGTGCAATCCCATGTAATGTAGATGATTCCTTATTGTTTGGGCACTCACATCGAACATCTCCGCAAAATGTTTTGTGGGCTTAAAACCATTGATTTCGTATTCCCGTCTCATGAATTCTCTATCGTTATTGGAGAGTGCAGGCCGGCGACCACTTCTTCTGTGATCCAACAAACTTCCCTCCTCTCCTTCACGACGAATCCAAAAGCGGACAGAACGCCTCGATATATTCAAATTCCGGGATATCGCACTGATACTGCTTCCCTCATTAAATTGGGCAATTATTTGTGCTCTTTCGGCAATGGTCAAGTTGGCAGGCATTGAGATGATTTTATATGCAGTTGATTGAAAAATAACACGGAAAATATATCGATTTTTTGCATATATTTGACAAAATGTCAATTGTCAGTTTTCTTTTTCAAATGGAATTCGGTTGTCTAAATAGTTTTTATTACTTTTGTTTGGAAACATTTCAATTGCTTTGTAGAAACTAATGTCCTTTTCATTTATACTAAAGGTTAAAATGTCATGTACTTATATGTGACATATGACGTATGAATACTAAATACATAGGTTTACGTCATGATAATGTTGTCTCTTTCAGTAATATCTTTTTATAACGAACCTTGTTGTAATTTTCGATGACCGGGAAACTAAATCAAAACTGGTACACCACTTTCTTGGCCGACCGTACAATAAAATACCGATAGTTATAAAAGAAGCAAAAAGTATGTCTCGTTTTAAAAAGAAGCTGAAATCGTACATACTGAGCAAATAATAATAACAATAAAAAAAGTAACTTAAAAAACTAAAAAACCCGACTGCGGTAAAAAACGTAAGTTAAAAAAAACACTAAAAAGCTAAGAACAAGAACATTTTAAATTTAAAGAAGTTGAAGCAGGCGGGAGCCATTCCATTTTTATATTTTCAAACTCAAATGGGTCCCGCCTGCTTCCAACTTTTTTAAATTAAAAATGTGCTTGTTCTTAGCTTTTTAGTGTTTTTTTAACTTAAGTTTTTTTACCACAGCCGGGTTTTTTTTTAGTTTTTTTAATAACTTTTTTTTTTATTTCCAGCTTTTTAGTTTGCAAATGTGAAAGATTTCGCAGACCATTAGCCTAACAAATTTTTACCGCCTTCACCGCGTGGAGGAACTCCCATCTTATGTTGTGTTCTGATTAAAAATTTATACCCGGTGTCACTTTCACTATTAATACGAATCTAACGACACCATTGAAGCCAAAATCCATCGAGCCGTTCAGGCTGCAGAGCGTGCCAAACATTTGAATTTGGCCCAAAAATCAGCCATTTAGTTTTTTTATTTTATTTTGATATACTCAGTGTCACAGTAAATACGAATCTAACGACAACTCTCAAGCTAAATTCCATCGAGCCGTTCAGGCCTCAGAGCGTGCCAAACAATTATACATACATACATACATACTCTCGAAAAACATAACCCTCCTTCTGGCGCAGTCGGGTAAAAATATATATGAGGCACTAATGACCGCAGGGAGGTATGGCAGAGCAAGGACCTTAACGGACGTTTTTACCGGGCCCTATATGGGCCCGATGTAGACTTCCTAGCTTCCGTATCCTGGCTGGGTTTCGGTGACCTCTTCGGGGACACCGAAGGTTTTGTCTGTGCAATAATGGACGAAGTTATGATGACGAATAACTATCAAAAATACATTGTGAAGGATGGCACGGTTGACATATGTCGGGCATGCCACCGTCCGGGAAAATCGATCCGACACATTATTTCTGGGTGTTCTCGTCTGGCTTACGGAGAGTACTTGCACAGACACGATCACGTTGCTAGGATTATCCGCCAGCAACTTGCTTTGAAGTACAACCTTGTGGCAACAGAAGTGCCATATGCGCTCGACCCAGTTCTCGATAATGGTAATATCACATTGTATTGGGATCGACCTATCGTCACTGCCAGGACTATTGTTGCCAAAATGCCTGACATTGTGGTGATAGATCGATTGGAGCGTCGCGCAATGATTGTTGGTATAACGGTTCCACATGACGAGAAAATGACGTGAAAGCAGAAAAGATAAGCAATTCAAGTATCTAGATCTGGCTCGCGAGGTTGTCTACATGGGACGTGGGTACAGCAGTCTTTGTGCCAATAGTCGTGTCGGCCAATGGTTTAATAGCCAAGAGCCTCGACCAACATCTGAGAAGGCTCTCGCTTGGTAGCTGGATCAAGGGCTTGATTCAGAAAGCGGTACTTCTGGACTCGGTGCGTATTGTTAGGAGGTTCCTCTCTCAAGAGCACCGGTAGCTCGGACTCTGTTCCCGGCGCCGGTGGGCTACTATTTTTTATATTTTTAAATGTTTTTTTTTATTAAATTTTGTTAATATGAATATTTAAAAATATAATTATTTTGTGTAAATAAAACTGAATAAAGACAATAAAAAAAAACATTATCAATTAGTATGTTATGTACAGGTATGTACCTAACATACAGGCTGTATTGCCACATCTAGTACAACAACACACATTTAGTTTGGATCCGTGTTTGCTTGGTTGGTGATTAGCTACTACTACTACATACATTTGTTTTTGTTATTGTGATCGCTTACCCTCTATTATATTATTTATTTTAATGTTTTTTTTTTTTTTACATATTACTTAAATTTAGTTACTCAGTAAGTGAATTATTGTTAATTAAAGTTAAAGTTGTAACAAGTGGTCTCCGCGCAGGAGGACGCCCTGGTGCGCGCACACGAGAAGGCCATGGAGCGCTACACCGAGTGCGGCGACGAGGCGCGACGCCCCGACCTCGGGCAGAAGATCTCCGAGTACCACCTCGGGCTGTGCGCGCACGTGCGGGCCGACGAGGGCGCGCGCGCGGCCGCGCTGGCGGCGCTGCAGCGCGCGGCGTCGCCCGGCGCCGCGCTGGCGGACGCGGCCGCCGCGCTGCGCCTGCGCCTGGAGCCGGCCGAGCTGGCGCCGCTGCACGTGCTGGCGCTGACGGGCTGCGCGCCCGACCTGCTGTTCGCGGGCGACGACCCCGCGCAGGCCGCGGCCGCGGCGCTGGCCTACGTGCGGCGCGCGCTGCTGGCGGAGCCCGTCCACACTGTCGATGCCATACCATAGTCACCAGCTAAACCATTATTATATCTACTAGGTTACTTAATGTAAAATAAGGAATGAGTTTTTATCAAATAAAAACATGTATAAGTACTATTATTTATTCATCATATTTACAAGTTGACTGTACAAGAGCAGTCCCAGAAACACCTCGTGCCTAACTAAGAGAATAAAGAAGCCTGAGGAGCCTAACTAAGAATACATAAATAATGTAAGTTATGTTTATTTATTCCTCTATTTAGTCCCCTTTTAAGAGCGTTTACGTCTATCGCTCGAAGTCAAGTTTAGGTAATTCAATGCATTTTTACGCACACAGAAGCGCGCGTGTCTGTGTGCATAGCGCTGGCGCGTTCTCTTGCGCTATAGTCAAACTAACCCACTATGATCCGCGAGTGCAATTGTTGTAGTAAAATTTAATTTGTATTAGAATCTGAACGTACACGGATTACTAAACTACGAGTGTATAAAATAAGTATTTAATAATATATTGCAAGTATAGCTATAATTATGATTAATATTAAAGTCGTTTTTTAGTTATTCAAACATGAATGTGTTGATCTAAACTTTAGGAAGAAACCGAACTTCGTTAGTTATTTATTGATTTGTGATTGATTAATAAATATTTCTTATTCTATTAAAATAAATCACTTTATACGGATTTACTTATGTTTATTTTATATTATATTTTAACCTGACGTGATGTTCCTCTTAGTGACACCTCATATGAGGGAAATACAATCGGTTGGCGTAAACTTTAAAAACAATTTATGTTCTTATTTACAAAAAAATAAATTAAATAAGTAAAAGTTTTAATAAATAAAATTAGTAGGTAAATATTTGTTGTCACTGAAGAATATTGTCAGTCATCAAAAATAATAATTAAAAAAAATAATCATCAAAGTACCAAAATTTTTCAATCACACTATAAACGTCCGCTATCCTTCTAAGTACGGCTAAGGTCAACTCAGGTCAGGCAGAGCGCCGAGCGACGTGTCCTCTCTCTAGAAAGCCTCGCGGCGGACTGATTTGAAATTGCTCGCGCGCAATGATTTTTTTTTTTTTTTGAATTGCATCTCGCAGTTCAACCTAGGAGGTTGTCGTCTGCTCAACCGGACTATCCTGTGGATGCCTTGAATTTAAGGCCTCCAGCCAGGGCAAAAAACTTACAAACCAAGCGACTACACGCTAAGGGCACCCCCTGTGGGGCTCGGACCTCGGCTTAGGGCGTCGCTGGGGGAGGGCAGCAAGGGGACAGGCTGGATCTGAGTGGTATTAATTAGGGGCTGGTTTAAAACTACTGGCACAGCATCGCGGACTGGCTCGAGCAAGGGTCGGGGAGGGCAATTACCGGGACGTCGCGACGGACCTCGACGGCGAGGGCGGAAAGACGGCGGTTTGGATCGCGGTTTACGCTTGAGGAGCGTACTAGTTTCCCTACGGCTCTCCTGGAGGAAAGTGATAGCGTCGTCGGGAGTTACGAGTGTGTGCCTTGGTCGGCGAACCTGACTGATACGCGAGGGGTCGTATCGGGCGGCCGATGCGATCAGGGGATTTCGGTGTTTTATTGCACGATCGAAGAAACGCTTGGTGAGGCGTTTCATGAACTGCAATAAGGTGGGCATCCTAAGGTCTACATGGAGACGTTCGTTACGTACGTAAAAGGGGGCACCCGTGACCCTACGTAAGTATCGGTTTTGGAGCGCCTGCATCCTGTGAATATAGCGAGGCTTGGTATGTGCGAACACAACACAAGCGTACGACATGATGGGACGGATCACTGCGGTATAGAGGCGCAACTTGCACTTGAGTGACAACTTGCTCCCAGCCGCTACCATAAAATGAAGCCTACTCATAGCGAAGGCAGCTCGGTCGCGAGCTGCTTTGATATGTGCCCCGAAGGACATGTGTTGGTCAAGTATGACTCCTAAGTATTAGGCTTGCTTCTCCCAAGGGATAGGCTTGCCGTACATAGTGATCGGACGGGACAATGATTTATAGTAGTTTTCAAATATTTATACAAAAATAATCACTGTAAATTAGTTGAAATTTTAAATTGGATGTTTTAATTTAAAGCATATGTTCTTCTATTTTATTATTGCTATTATTATATTAAATTAAGTAAAATATATCGGTGAAAAAAACATTTTAATTCCTAAATATTTCACATTATTTGAACTTTAATTTCTTATATAAAGATACCTAAATCAAAAAATCTTTGACATTAACTATTTTCCTTAGGATCTTAGCAATTTGTTAAAAATAAAAACTAATTAGGTTTGCTAGTGGTTTCCTATAATAAGATCTTCGAAACAGCCGCTGAAAAGGAAATTAAGAAAACCTCTGTTTAGTTATCTTGATAGAATTTACCAATACTCAATTAATTAAAATATTTTTTTCTACAACTATTGAGACAACGAAATTTGCTAAAGTTATTAGCAATTATCATTTTTGTAAGATAAAGGGTTGATGGTATTAAAGGGTTTGAAAAGTACTGTTTTGGAGTCAAACAGCGCATGGACGGCGTAAACAATCTGAACTCGAACGTAGATTTTGAAAAGCGCGGCTTTATTGCCCTGAATTTTTGCCTGATGATTCTGAATACATTCATTATTAGGCATGAGACATACCTGCAAATCTCAATAGGTACCTATCCTTGAAAGTATGGGTATGAACCAGGGTATCAAAATACTTCTAAAGTATTTGGATAGATGGTCTCATCCCAACATCTCCGCACACACACCTTACATGCACACGCCATTCACGATGAGTGCGGCGGGAACTGTGTGCGGCGGTGATGCGAACCCCAGTCAGTCGGGGCCCGGGGGTCGGGGCGGCGCGCGGCGTGCGGCGCTGCGTGTGCTCCGGTGCGCAGGGTGTGGTTATAATCACATGTACTAACTGTCAGTAACAAATAAAGTATTTAAATATTGTTTCTTATAAACTTGAATTATGTGTTGCTTGTTTGCTAGAAATTGTATCCATCAATATCATCAAAAACATATCATGACGCCTGTAATCCCCGATGGTGACCCAATTAAATTGCACCCACACAGCACACTTCGCCAGTTATGTTTAAGTCTCATGTAACAGGCGGCGAGCCTATTGCCATCAACTGTCCATAGCAACTACGGGGAAATACGTGACACAATACCCCAATAACAATTTGTCCGAACTAGGAATCGAGCCCACGACCTCATGCTAAGCCATCGACCTTGCGACCAGCAGACCATCGAGCCGAGGCATCGTCATGACATTCTTTAAAACCCAGACTCCGTGGCTGCCACTGAGAACATTCCTGATGGAAAAACCCCAACCCGGGAATCGAACCCGGAACCTCAGGCTCAGCAGTAGCGCTCGCGACCACTACACCATCGAGGCGATCAAAGTAACATAATTATAATCATAAATTCATCTAGTACATCAAATCACATGCATCTATCAAATCCAAAAATTTATTAATGTCATGTCAGGAAAATTTTAAAATAAAATATTAAAGGGGAATGGCCACGGCCCATACAAAAAAACCCCGGGCAAGTTAAACCCAGTAAAAGTTTTATATATTAGATTTTAAATTAGTACAGTTATTCTCAGTTGTGATCATTGCTGAATTCAGTGGCTAACATGTTTTTTGCCCATTAAAGTTGCGTAGGCGCTCAAGGAAAATAATGTTGTTTTTTTTAAGTTGTCAATAACTGACATTATTTCATATGATTATTATATAAGAGGACTGTAGAAAATAAACAATACTTTTATTAGTACTTGTTACGTCTAGCAACGCCATCTAGTTTCATCGGGCAATCGATAAACGAAGTGACTGCGAGCAAGATATTCAAAAATCGTCCGCCCGCAGCGCGAGTGTGCACATACTGACCGCGGGACCGTGCGTACGTGACCACACAAAACTTACTTGCTCTTTTTGTAATAAACGAATATACAGTTTTCTTTTAAAATCGAGCATTATTGAAGAAGCCCTGCCTGCTCCCTGTCTTCGATGCAATAACATTTAAAAAAAAATTGTAGTATCATATTTAATAAAACATTATTTAAAAAAGTTTTAAAATGGTGTTAAATAATGACTACTAATGACGACTAATAATGACATCATAATTACAATTATTACACAACAACAAAAGTAAAACAACCACCTATAATATTAGCAGAAACAGACTGAACAAGAAAAAGTGTTCAGTTAAGAGCGCCTTCACACTAGTTTGTCCAGCGTAGGCGTTCGACGAACGTATGTGCAGTGCAGACGCCGCGACAACGGGGCGCGTGCGTCGCGTTGTCGCGGCGTTTCCTCTACAGTTAACGTCATCGAACGCCTACGCTGGACAAACGCTAGTGTGAAGGGGCTCTAAGAGTTTTCTAAAGCTACCAATACATAGTCCAAATCTTCAGCAGGGTGATCAATATGTCCGTCGTTGTTGTCTTGCCCAACTCAGATAATAAATAACGCTCATGAAATGTGCACAACATCCTAGTGTTCTTTGTCCATGTATACATGAAAGTAGTATTATTTTATGGATTGTATGCCTTCAACGGCTGTGTTGTATAGCAAGTATGTGTAGGTTTCACTTTGCACATGCCGTGATTGCATTATTTTTTTTACATTTAAGTACTAAGTACTTTTAACTTTCTGCAAGCTTACATAATACGATAATCATAAGAAATAATGACAATTAGGTATTGATTATTGATAAGTTTTCCTAAAAAAAAGCATTGTTTGCCTTGAACGCCAGCTAAGCAACTATGCGCAAAAAATATTTTAGCCACTGAATTCAGCAATGATCACAACAGAATAACTATACTAATTCAAATTTAAAATCTGATTTATAAAATTTTTGCGCCAGGCCTGGGTTTTTTTTGGCCATTCTCCTTTGATTTAGTAATACTAGCTGCGCCCGCGACTTTGTTCACGTGATCAGTAATGAACCCCCTCAAGCACATAGCGTGATAATATACGGGGTGGAAGGGGACCGACGCGAAAATAATTGACCACAAAACAGTTTTGGCGCATTTGAAAAAAAACTGGGTACACAAAAAAGTTCGATATTTGGGTAACTCACGAGCTCACTGAAAGAAACCTAATGAACCGTGTATTAATTTGTGATTCTTTATTACGACGTAATGAAACCGAACCATTTTTGAAGAAACTGATAACTGGTGATGGAAAAGTGGATCATGTACGACAAGAACGTGCGAAAAAGGTCGTGGTCAAAGGCCGGTCAGGCTTCACAAACTGTGGCAAAACCCGGGTTAACTCGCAACAAGGTGATGCTGTGTGTGTGGTGGGATTGGAAGGGCATTATTCATTATGAGCTGTTACCACCAGGCAGGACCATCGATTCTGAACTCTACTGCGAACAACTGATGAGATAAAAGCAAGAAGTTGAGAGAAAGCGGCCGGAATTAATCAACAGAAGGGGTGTGGTTTCTCACGCTAGCGTTATCATGATGAAAAACCACACCCCTTCTGAGGTCTAGACCTCACACATCTTTAGCCACTCAGCAAAATATAAGAGAGTTTGGCTGGGAGGTGTTAATGCATGCGCCGTATAGTCCTGACCTTGCACTTCAGATTTCCACCTGTTTCGGTCTCTTCAGAATTCTTTAGGCAGTGTCAGGTAAACATCACGAGAGGACTGCCAAAACCACTTGTCGCGGTATTTTGATAAGAAGTCCCAAAATTTCTATAGCAATGCGATCATGTCCCTACCTACAAGATGGCAAAAAATTATCGAACAAAATGGTACCTACATACTTTAGTTAAATGTAAATGTACTATATTAAAAAATGTTTTGAATTTTCTTAAAAAATGCGAAGAAGCCTATGCCCAACCTATTACTTTCAATTAGAATTTGTAATATTAGTATGGATTCACTACATTAATACTTTCTTGATAGATAAGTACTTTAAAATTGTGGGAAATGTGCCAGCTATACAAACTAACCTTTTCGGTAGTATATTTTCGTGCTGTTTGGGATTGAAACTCTGGGACCGTGGGGTCCGTGTGCTAACTGCTCGCAGCCTTTTAAGGAAATTCCTAAACGCATAGTTGACGCTTCCTGAGACACAAAAGCTAGCTTTTATCTTGACCTGAGGCTAAGTATTGCCATACAATGTGGAAAGCCAGCCGCCAGTATCTTACGCACATTACCAGTTGTCAGCGTTGGGACTCGTCGGGTTTTTTTATATACTTAGTCTTAAGTCGCAGATAACTTACGCGATTTAGGAATTTATTTTGTAGTAGGTACATCACTTACCCCGGGGACCGGGGTCGATAGTACCTAGATAGATCGTCCATACCATCTGTGATGTTTTTTTGCCGGGCCAGTGTAAACTTGTTGCCGCATTGTTCACGGTGAGTCGGAACTGTCTGCGGCGATGATGCGAACGCCAGTGAGTCGGGGCCGGCGCTGCGTGTGCTCCGGTGTGTCGGACGTGGTACAACGCCGCGTTGTGGCTGACTGCTGGCGTTGACCGGGAGATTTCAAGCCCTCAACCGGCCGGAAGTGCAGTGTGCCTAGGTCGCTTTATGAGGCTGAGGGTACTGACCAGGAATGCGATTTCGCTGCATGCTGGTGGTCAGGGATACCCATTGGAAGCTGGCTGGAAAAGGGAGGATCCTCCGACCAGGCGGGTGTTATGTCTGGTGGGCTACTGGCCGACAGTTTTTTTTTTTTAATGTCATCTCGCAATTCAACCTAGGTGGTTGTCGTCTGCTTAACCGGTCTATCCTGTGGATGCCTTGAATTTAAGGCCTCCAGCCAGGGCAAAAAAACTTACAAACTAAGCGACTACACGCTAAAGGCACCCCCTGTGGGGCTCGGACCTCGGCTTAGGGCGTCGCTGGGGGAGGGCAGCAAAGAGACAGGCTGGTACTAAGTGGTGATATTATTTAGGGGCTGGTTTGAAACTACTGGCACAGCATCGCGGGCTGGCTCGAGCAAGGGTCGGGGAGGGCAATTACCGGGACGTCGCGACGGTCCTCGAAGGCGAGGGCGGAAAGACGGCGGTCTGGATCGGGGTTTACGCTTGAACGTACTAGTTTCCCTACGGCTCTCCTGGAGGAGAGTGATAGCGTCGTCGGGTGTGACTAGGGTGTGCCTTGGTCGGCGAATCTGACTGATACGCGAGGGGTCGTATCGGGCGGCCGATGCGATCAGGGGATTGCGATGCTTTATTGCACGTTCGAAGAAACGCTTGGAAAGGTGTTTCATGAACTGCAATAAGGTGGGCATCCGTGACCCTACGTAAGTATCGGTTTTGGAGCGTCTGCATCCTATGAATGTAGCGGGACTTGGTATGTGCGAACACAACACAAGCGTAGGACATGATTGGACGGATCACCGCGGTATAGAGGCGCAACTTGCAATTTAGTGACAACTTGCTCCCAGCCGCTACCATAAAATGAAGCCTACTCATAGCGAAGGCAGCTCGGTCGCGAGCTGCTTTGGGATGTGCCCCGAAGAACAGGTGTTGGTCTAGTATGACTCCTTAAGTATTTGGCTTGCTTCTCCCAAGGCATAGGCTTACCATACATAGTGATCGAACGGCTGCCCGACAGTTGTTGTTGGGTTCTTTATAGAGTCTTAAGTCGCGGATAACTTTACTTGCCCAATTTAGGAATTTGATGTTAGTTCTTCATTTTGGCCATAGATGACGCTGTAGTACTTTTTGGACTATATTGCTGTGGTACTTTTTGTAGTGCCGCTACAGGGTTATGATGCCATTTTTAGTGTGTTGTTTTATTGTTATTTTAGTTTATTTTATTGTTTTTATTTGTTAATGTATAAAGTTACATTCCCTTACTTTGGTATGATAAAAAAAACCTAAAAGTATGTATAAAAGTGTTTTGTAATGATTTGGAAATCTTAAAGCATAACAAAATGCGTAGTTACAAAAAGTATAAACAGGTTGGGGATCGAACTTAGTTTTTATAAATCTTACAGTATGCATGCAAAAAATCAAAATAATCACAAAAAGTGGATAGGTACTGGCTGGGATTTGAACTTTCAAACGATAGTTTGAATAAGGCGGTCGTTGAGCCGATAGGCCACTTACTTCAGTGACAACTCGTCTAAAATAGCCGTTCTATTCTCATACACAATACAGGAAACATCTTGAAACTTTTAGAATCATACTTGAGTGACCGAACCCAATGTACAGAAATCACCAGAATTTGTCCTATTACTAAATTGGAGATAAAATACATATCTAAACCAAGGCGCATAAAATATGGTGTACCTCAAGGTAGCGTACTGGGGCCACCCCTTTTCTTAATATACAACGTGTAACGGAAAGGGTATATACATACCAAGAGCAAGGCTTCTTTGGATGATAACAAACGATACGGCAAGGGTTTTTTAATCCTATCTCTACATGTTCGGAAATATGAGAATTTTTAATACATAAGATACCAGAAACCGAATTTTTCTAATTGAAATAAATACATCACTAGCACTTAGTCAGCTGATCGGTGTCAACGAACTATTTGCAAGTAAAAATAAACCTCTTACTCCTGGTATTTCTGAATAAAGGGTTCTGCATGTTTACTTTTTGTTTACAAAATAATACTGACTTTTCCTAAACTAAGATTATGTTTGTGAACAAGATACAATACAATTAATTTGTCTAGGTATAAAAATTTAACGAAATAATATTTAGGTAGGTACCTGCTTGAATTGTCATGTATCATTTACACACTTGTTTGGTTTTTTCGTAGTTTTTCCTTTGTAACAGGTTACTTTGTAGATAATTATTATCTACATAGTAATATTCCACCCACCACCCAAATTACCATCGTACCAACAACACAGTAAATACCTAATTTAATAACAATATTCCTGTAAATTTCCGACCGTTATCCTTTTTTGGTGGTCATAAGGATCAACGATGTGATGTGAAGGATAACCGATTTTTTATCCCGTGAATCCCGTGCTCTTGAATCGATCTTCTCAAAATTGATTCAAAAAACGTAAAATCAAAAAAAAAATTAACAACACTTTACACACCTTTATTTTGTGATATTTACAATTGCTAGGTAGGTAGGTATATCTAAACTTTAAAAAAGAATGATAACCTTTCCGGCGTAATTCGATGACTTTCATTCAGATGGTACCTACAGATTTAGTCGGTTATAATCACAATGACAACAATATCACAAACACAGAATACGACGCCGAGCGATAATTTATAAAATACAGCCATGTCATTCGAAATAAGAACTTCTATCAACTTCAAATGTTTCAATAAACAACTAACATAAACAATGCGGACAAGTTAAATAGTGTCATGTGCATGTAATTGATCTTGTTTGAAATATGTAGATAAGCCTACCTATTTGCTGTTTATTATTGTCAGCAGAATACTTTGGGCAAATATGAACTCGTATAAATTATTAGCCCTTTTCATAATAATTTTTACACGTACGATCCAGGAAATTCGATTCAAAGGTGAATGGAATTGGTGATTTAATCAAATCAAATACGAATAGTAAGGACTATTCGCATTTTATTTTATTAAATCAGCAAAATATTTACCATATTGAATCGATTTGCTTGAAGATCGCATTAAAACGAATTAATTCGAAAAATCGTCAGATCGTATATCATTGATCATAAAATCGAATCGTTACGTGCATACCAGGAATAAATTGCTTAAATAAACATAATTGTTTGCCATTAAAACTAAGAATAGAAAAAGGATTTAGAAACATAATTTATGTCCAACTGAACCCAAATCATCATCTTTAAGCAACTTATGCATCTCCTAGTATAAATAAAATCACAATGGTTCCGTTCATAATTTTTAAAATAAGGTTGTAATAGTTTTTTTCTAATACGTAATGATGACGAAAACGAAGTTTTCTTTTAATTACAAAATAATACACGCACGCATAATTACTGTCAGTCTGTAGGACTAATCGAAAGAATTATCGGAAGTTTACGCTCTGTCGGTGCTGTTTGAGTGGTACATGGGTTTTATTTTATTGATTTGAGCACGTTTAGTCTCTAAAATCCTAAGGAAGTTATAAAAAATGTCGCAAAACTGTATTGAACTGTGAAAAGAAATTAATAAATGGACCAGGACCGCATGAGTATCAGGAATTAATATTGCCGAGTTGAAAATCGTTTGTTCACACTGTTCACAGAACCCTGATTTCGTCCTTACACACACAATGTAATCATCATTGTGTGTATAAACGTAATGTGTTAGAGTTTAGGGTGCGCGAACCAATTGCTGTCCCTGTAGTTTAAATTACTCCTGGTAAATTCAACTTCTAATCCTAGATTTCAAAATAACATAATGTCTTTTGATCAAAGATTAACATAAATTTATGTTATTTTGAAATAAAAGCTCACGGGTTCAGATTCTTAAGTATTACAAACGTACAACACATGATGAAATGTACCACATTTATGATCTTTAATGCATTGATAAATGATTTTTAAATTTTGAATTTGAATTACGCAATTTATTCTTGTTTTATTTATGTTATGGTGTGTGATTTACATAAAAGATTATCGGAGTTTAGTTGAATAATTATAAGGACGTAAAATAATCTTGAACAATATTTTTAATAGTAGTGGACACATACATAAATTAGGACGGCCACCCTATTACCAGGATAGCAGGGAATAGGTTTATTTTGCATTATTGTTACCTATTGCTCGTCAGTCAGTCGTCAACTTTTCCGCGTGTAGTGCAGACTGCAGAATCGTTTCTGTCCGTGTGATACGCGAATCAGTTCAGTACGGCTACACCTAGTTGACTATTTTTTTATTGTTTGCAAAATGTCGTTAAGTAATAGCGAATATTACGAAATGATATTGTGTGTCGGAGCAGAAGATGGTAATTTGCGAGCTGCCCGAGAACTGTACCGTCACCGTTTTATCGAGGGTAGACCAGATGTTGAACGTCGACAGCTGCCTTCGTTGGCGTGTTTTAGTCGGATGGTACATCGTCTGCACCAAACTGGTTCTTTCCACGCACCTGCTTCAGAGGGTCGCCCAAGTACTACCGATCCAGAATTTGAAGAAGCCGTATTGGAACATTTTAATAGCAATCCACGCACTAGCACACGTCGAGCTGCATTAGCGCTGGGTGCCTCTAACCATATGCAGGTATGGCGTGTGTTGAGCAATGACGGTCAGCACCCATACCACTTCCGTCGCACCCAGGAGCTGACGCCGGCAGATTTTTTGCCTCGTGTGGCCTTTTGCGAGTGGTACCGAGGCCAGTTAGAAGCTTCGCCAGATTTTGGGTCAAGAGTGCTATGGACCGATGAGGCATCCTTCACGAGAGCGGGAATAAGTAACATCCACAATGAACATGTTTGGTCTCACACGAACCCGCATGCTTCGACAGAGTCGTCATTCCAACACCAATGGCGACTGAACGTGTGGGCAGGAATAATCGGAGATGTCGTCGTAGGACCAGTTTTCTTGCCACAAAGCTTAAACGGCCAAAATTATTTAAGCTTCCTAAGGAATGAATTAGACGATGTCCTCACAGTGCTACCAGTGTCAAGTTATGTGAATCTTGTGATGGGGAATAACTTCGTTTTCCAACACGACGGTGCACCGGCACACTTTGCTCGGGATGTGCGCCATTATTTAGATGCACGCTTTCCCCAGTGGATCGGGCGTGGCAGTAGAAGCGTGGCTTGGCCTCCGCGGTCCCCAGACCTAACCCCGTTGGACTTTTTTTTGTGGGGGTACATTAAAAACATAGTGTACGCAGTGCAGTGTGATACAGTGGACCAAATGAAAGTGCGGATTGAGGCCGCTTTCAGGACAATAACACCAGACATGCTACGCAATGTCCAGGTGTCCATGAACAAGCGAGCGGCCTTGTGCATACAATACCAAGGTCACCACATTGAACCCCATCTTTAAAAATGTAAGTCAATTTACTAAATTAAGCAAAGCTTTAAGATTTTACTGTTTATTCGGGAATAAGTAATAATATGGGATGAAACTAGATAGCCTATCTAAATTTTGTTTCGATTTTTTACGTAAGTTTTGTTATCTCAGTTTTTACGTGAAATTTCTGTCTTGAAATTTCGACGAGGAAACTGTAAATATGTAAATCAATAAATACCTACCTACGCAAAAATTTTTACATCACGGTAAAGTAGGTATGTTTATTGCGCGCCCGCGCACCGCGCACTCGCTTTGGCGGCGCGCGGCGGCATTTTTTATTTCGTAAGTTCGCGCCGACAAAGAACACCGCCTGCAGTAGGCTACTAGGCGGTACTAGGCGCGCAGATTTCCGGAAGAGATTTATCGTGATATTAGGCAAGTAACGTGGAAAGTTATTGACCCACGTAGTGCGGTGACATGTTTGTTATGATTTGAATTTAAGAAACATATGAAACCGAAAATTTGGTATCAATTCTTAGAGTATTTTATTTTGAGCTGAAACCCTTGCCATATCGTTTGTTATCATCCAAAGAAGCCTTGCTCTTGGTATGTATATACCCTTTCCGTTACACGTTGTATATTAATGATCTCCCAAAAACTATCGATCATAAAATGGTACTATTTGCAGATGACAGCACGGCTATTGTGGAATATACTAATCCTAATAAGTATCAAAATGACATAAATAATTCTCTGAGTGACATTATAAATTGGCTTGATAAAAATAATCTTGTAATTAATTTAGATAAAACAAAAATCCTTCACTAGCTAACATTGCATATAATAACTGTATAGTAGAAGTTACAAATGCAAAATTTTTAGGTATAACTATAGATAATAAACTAACCTGGAAACCTCACTTAGAGGAAATCTGCATATCTATTACTCCAATTATCAAAGAAAGTAAATACTGACACACTATTAACAGCATACCATGGATTGGTCGCTTCTATTTTAAGATATGGTGTTGTTTTTTGGGGACAGTCAACTAACAGAGAACTTGTATTCAGGATGCAAAAAAGATGTATACGATCAATGTGTGGTCTAAGAACAACGGATAGTTGCGTTCCTTACTTTAAAAAATTAAAAATACTAACCGTACCATCCTTGTACATATTTGAAACTGCAGTATTTGTAAAAGCAAATAAACAATTCTTTCAAAAATTTTCAGCAGTCAAGAGAACCCCAATTCGAGCACAATATGAGAATTAGTTATGTTCAAACAAGTGCAAAACTGCTTTATTGAAAAAGAGTTTCTTTGGTATCGCTCCAAATATTTATTATAAAATACCTGATAGTATTAAATGTATGCCTCTAAACAAATTTAAAAAGTCCCTTCAGGGGTTATTACTAGAGAAGTGCTATTACAGCGTAGATGAATTTTTAAAGGATGTTTTCCCTGTATAGAATTTCTTAAAAAGCGTATAATTTGGTTTTATTATCAGTGTGTATGCAATTTCAATTAAAATTTTGACATTGTATTTTTGAAATGAATTTAAATTTTGACATTGGGATTAAGAATTGGATTTTGATATTGTGATTTTTTATTTAATTTTTGAGATTGTAATTTTTTGTTTATCGTATATATTTTTTTGCATTGTTTGTCTAGTGCGACTAATTTTGTACGCCTTAAATGGCAAAAATGTAGCTACCTCATTAATTATAAGACCTTTTTTACCATACTCATGTTTTACAAAATAAATAAATCTAATTTAATCTAAACATGTCGTATGCTGTAAGGCAGTAACAATTTGTGTATTTACCTATCTGTGGAAGCTTGTAAATAGCAATTTAGTTATATATTACTGTTATTATAATTGTATTAGTCTGTAAGCTTTCCTAAAATGTAAACCATCTATATCTATATAGGTACATATAATAAATCTGTAGACGTGGCTTTTCTGTACATTGAAAATATTTAGAAAAAAAATAGTAGGGGTGTTAAAGGATAACAAACAGAACCGATTTCTACTATTTTTAAAACTTTTGTCTGTTTGTCTGCAGTCTGTGAGTCTTCGGCTATGTTTGTTTGTTTAAGTATCACGTGAAAATTACAAAACCAATGTGGTTAGTTTTATTCACAAGTATTGTGCGTAACTTAGAGAAGGTATTAGTTTTTGTTTCATTGCAATCCGTGCTCTTAATCAAAAGATATATGAATTTAAAATGTTCAAGAAGCAATCATCCTCATTACTTATGATACATACAACGACATCTATTGAATCAAACTGGTACTTATGAATAAAGATAAAGTTCTGACAAGATAACTTTAAATCGACTTATCGGGTTTTTCAAAATGTTATGATAGCAAAAGGTACTTTAGATGGCGCTGCTTTAAAAATCTTCATAGCCTATATTGTTCGTTCGATCGCTTTCCATGCATTAAATTTTAGCGGCTTAACTCCTTGCTCGATAGATGGCGTTGTTCATTTGACGTCAATTTCTGGGTCGCGGTGTTAAGATTTTCCGTGAAAGAACGACCCTCGCTGGGTAAACTGCATCGATGTCGGTTTTTAAAAGTATTTGGTTTCATATTTGATATATATTGGTATGGTATATATATATATAAATCTAACACAGTGGTCTAAAAAATTTAAACTGTTGTTGTAAAAGTATTTGGTTTCATTTATCTATGCTAATATTATAAAGCTGAAAAGTTCGTTTAGTTGAACGCGCTAATCTCAGGAACTACTGGTTCTAATTGAATCATTCTTTTAGTGTCGGATAACCCATTTATCAAGGAAGGCTTTTATAACATCACGCTGCGACCAATAGGAGCATTAATAAAACATGTAACGCAGACGAAGTTGCGCGGGTCAGCTATTTCCCGATTTTATCGAGGTATTAATTCAAATGTTAATGATGTGTCGGAAAAATTGCTCCAAATTAACATGCATTGGCTAATTAAGTTAGCTGAGGTAGGAATCTCTCCAGAAATAATAGGCATCTTCTCATACTGGTACAGTAATCAGAAAAATGTAGTAAAATGGGCAAATGTTTATTCGGACGAATACAGGTTAGACTCGGGTGTGAGACAAGGGGGTTTAACATCCCCAAGGTTCTTCAACTTGTATGTAAATCAGCTGATTGAGGGGCTGAGCAGCATGCATGTCGGTTGCCGCATAGATGACGTTAGTGTTAATAACATAAGTTATGCAGATGAAATGGTGCTGTTGAGCCCTTCAATTGGTGGACTGAGGAAACTTTTAAAATTCTGTGAGACTTATGCTGAGCAACATGGTTTAAAGTACAACGAACTCAAGAGCGAGTTTATGGTTTTTGTTGGTAAAAACAAAAAACCCAATAGTGTTCCTACGCTGTGCCTTAATGGAGTTCACTTGAGACAGGTGGCTCAGTTTAAATACCTTGGTCATATAGTTACAGAAACATTAACAGATGATCAGGATAATTATAGAAAGAGAGCGGAGGGCATTATCGATCCGTGGAAATATGCTGGCTCATAGATTCGCTCGTTGTACAGTTGACGTTAAATTAACGTTATTTAAAGCGTACTGTCAAAGTTTCTACACAGGTGGTCTATGGGCCAGTTTCAGGCAGCGGACCTATAATGCACTCAGAGTGCAATATAATAACATCTTCAGGGCTCTGGTGCGGCTTCCGCGGTACTGTAGTGCTTCGGGCATGTTTGCAGATGCGCACATAGATGATTTCTATGCAATTATGCGTAGGAAAACCATGTCCGTGGTGCGCAGTATGAGGGGAAGCCGTAACGGCATCCTGAAAATGATAGCGGACAGAATGGACTCGGCGGTCATGCGTCGCTTCACTAACCTGCATGTGACAGGTGCAGGTTAAGTGAATGAATTAGAGAGTATATTCGCATTGTGATTGTTATTTTTGTTGTACTAACATAGTTAATAAGATTTATGTTACTAACCTCTTCTATGGACTTATTTGTCTGAAAATAAACTATTTTTATTTTTTTTATTGGGCCATCACCATAATTCGTTAGTGCTGTTTCGTCCCTAAATTAACATATTTCCTTCGTCCTTTATGGATGCACACACATCTCTTGAAAAAAATTGGTCAAATTATTAGACATACTTTATCATCCATTTTCAATGTGGCTTTGGACGACCGAGCTTGGGCACAAGCAGATCTTCCCATTCGCATGGGAGGACTCGGCGTCCGAAAAATTTCTAGTACTTAAGTATTAGTTTACCGACTTTCATATGCTCGGTCCACGGCACTGAAAAAATAATCAGGAATATCCTGGCTTCCACACTGATTGATTTGATGTGCCGTGCTTTTCCGAGGCTATCGATGCTTGGAAACTCGCTTGCCTGACTACTGAAGAACCCGACAATCCATTTTCCCAGAGACGGTGGGACGAGCCGCTCTGCAGAAGAGTTCAACACAATTCACTCAACATATTGTCTGTTACTACTGCTGTGCGTGCGCGCCTGCTGGCTGTGGGTGAGTGGCAGTCGGGTCTTTGGCTTCACGTATTGTCGTCGTCGAGCATACACACTTTATTCGATGGCACGACCTTCCGCCTCGCTGCTTCTTTACGTCTTGGAGCCGCCTCTCCTCATCGCTGTCACTGTGGTGAAGCTCAACAGCCTGTCATGCAGCCGACGTGCGGGCCGATTTGCGCGGCACGTGAACAAACGACATCTTCCGACGAGTTCTTGTTACGGTCGGCGTTCCAGCTTTATTAAAGTCCAATGACTTGGCACGCGACGACGGCAAGTCTTTGTTTCCTTGCTATAATGCTGTTTAAATCAAACAATATGCATGTACGGTAGATCTGCTAATGCTGAAACACCGACCGGGACATTTTGAATAGAGATGGATAATATGGGCAAGATTAATTTTTCGAGGGTTTGTTGCTTGAGATTTTTCGTTGTCAGGTTTTGAAAAGATATTTTAACCGGGGCAAACACACAAGTAAATTTTATTTTCTACTTAGCGAGGCGTAGAAGAGTTTTCCGCTTGGTGGAAACGTAACTTTATATGCAAAACCAGCCGACCGACCGAGCCGGCCTTTTTTTTTCACGATATGGAAATCTGCAATGGATGTCCTCCGTCCTGGGGAGAGCGGAGGGAGGGAGGGAGAGTGCCGGCCCGCTTGACCTGCGGGCCTCGTCCCAGAGGGGAGTGAGGTGTACAAAACTCCCCCCGTTACGTCATAGAGGCGCGTGTGGAACACTACGCGCCGCCGCCGTCTCGGGTTCAGTGTGATAGGGGGCGACAGATGTCCCCGAATCCATCGCCCCTGAACCAGTTTAGGGGGGCCGGAAGAGGGCGTCATCTGCTCTCTACCAACGCCCGGTGCGTCTGCTGCGGGATGGTGGTGCTGGCGGGAGCTCGTCATCTCCCTCTCCCTTTCTGCAGCTTCCTTCTGCGACATGACGGTTTCGCAGAAGGACATCACCGCATCCCAGGATTCTGCGCTACCGACCATCGAGCGAACAGCGGTCGGCAGCGACAGGTCTCCCCCACCTCTGTAACGAGGGCACGGCGCGGCTCATCTCATGAAAACTAGCCGACCCGCACCAGCTTCGCCCGGTGACGGATTTGCAAGCGGATGACATAGGGATTGAAAGATTGTAATTTTTTTAAATCCGCTCTTAGTGGAATCCTACGTCATATCTGTTTGAATGGTCGATTAGTACAGTGGTTTGAGCTATGCGTTGATAGTCAGTCAAAATAATATAAAGTATAAATGAAAAACATTTGAACATTCGAATATTCATTCATTTATTGGTAATGTTAACAGTCAATTCGGATAGGATCTACAGCAATCTATTCAAAGCTATCAGCTCTACTTTGGGTGTGTTCAATTTACATTCTACATCATTCAGTTGGGCCCACGCGGTCAGGTATGCACGGTCGCCGAATAATGACACCATAGACTCGACCGACTCTGATAAATGAATATTGAGCTTATTGAGCCAGTAGTCTAGAATACCCATAAGATTTATGGTATGACTCTCAGTTAATTAATTGATTATCTATTCCATTTTCTAGGAAAATTTGAACAAGCACTTAAACTCCCACCCAAAGAAGCCTCATATCCGACTATTAATCACATTACTTCTTAAAAATACATATTATCAAAGTTAGAATACAAAAAGTAGTGAAATAACAGCTTCATTTGAATTACGCTTACCATCTTATTACAGAACAAGATTTAATTTTAAAAGAGTAACCATGGAGTTTCTAGCCGGTTCTTCTCCATAGGAAACGACCAACCCGAACCGTGCACCTTTTCTCGACGTTTTATGAGTGCCCATGTAGGCCTATGTGAAATAAAATATTTTGATTTTTTAGACACAGGTTTTAACCGGCGTAACACTTTTATATTAAATCCGAGTCAAAGTTGTAAAAAGCTTTAAGACTTCTGAAATAAACCAGTTAGTGACCAAGTCAGTTTAAAAACTTATATTCCGAAATAAAGTTCAAAATACAATACTAAGGTGCTATACTAAGGCTTGAACCAAAGTTAGAACTCGTTTTGTATTAAGACAGTTAGTGTTCCAAAGTTTAAGTTCGTTCAGTCAGAGTCGTCAATCTCAGACGAATCACGGCGCCGGGCCTTTGAGGCAAAGTTTTGTATCCATGTCGCAGTTTTCTGTGCGGCCGTTCGACGCGGGGTGCGACGCTCGGGAGTGGTAGCGACCGGAGACGGGGGCGTCGGCGTCTCTGGCTCAGCGCGTCCTCGGCCCCGTGCGCGTGCGCCCCGAGCACGAGACCCACGCCCGCCGCGTGATCCTCGTCCTCTTCCGCGTCCACTCGCCTCAATTTCCGACCTAACTAACTCCTCGTCACTAGATCCATCAACAACAATCTGCGCTGGCAGAGGCACAGCATTGAGCGCAGCGAGCTGTGCAACATCAGAGGAATCGATTTCGTCGCGGAGCACCCGCAGGCGGTCAGCGATTGCTTCGACTTCAGTGTCCGTGTTCGACTCAAGCAAAGTAGTGATACAACGCCTTCTATGTGCTTCTAAGGCATGCCTCAAGATTTCCTCATTTTGCTTTACAGTGAAATCACGCACTGCCTCTGTCATGAGCTGCACGGGCAAAGCGGTGAGGCGGCGCTCCGGTGGCAAGGCCTCATAGTAGGCACGCAGTAATGTCTCAACATCTGTGGAGTCAGCCACATAGTCTGCCATATTGACCTCATCTCCTTGTGTTTGTCGTTTCTCACGTATTTTTCGCTCCCGTTTCAATAAAAGGATATCACTTGAATTTGCAACTTGGCCAGCAAAATATTGTCCGAATCGAGCCCTATTAAAGACCTGATCCTCCCGGTCATAAAATACATTAATCCTTATCAATGGCATGGGTGGCTGTCTTGGATCACCAGATAAAAGACCTACAGCTTCTGCTATTGCTTCATTAACTTTTTGTTTAAGGAATTCCTGCACCTTTTCACTTTCATTGACATCCTCGTCCCCAAGATTTTGGTTCGATAATAGAACAGTTTTAAAAATAAATGGCCTCACAGTTTTTAAAGGCAAAGCAGTTAGAATGTAATCACTTTTATGTATCTGTAGTAATGCACAGTGTTTGGGTTTAGCTTCTCCTGCAGCTAGCGAGGTTGCTACTGTGCTACCAGGCTGAATAACATTAAAGTGATCTTTTTCACTACTACCCTTCATATCATACAGTTCACAGTCATGTTCATGACCCCACACAACTAAATCTAGGAATTTTGGTAACACATCCTCTCGGATAAAGTTACCAACTCCTCTGTCTTCAGCTCTGTTCTGATGCAACACAAGTATGTTAAACCAGTCATGTTCCTCATCCCGCAACATTTCAACTTTCTTTTCTTGGAATAAGTGTGCCAATCGCTGGTCTTTGAGATGGCTGAGACCATATAATGCAAGCTTGGTATCGCCTTTTTGTAACAGTACTGGTGAAATATGCACTTGGGTATAATCTGTCCATTTCCCAAAATAGTTGACCAGGCCTCCAGTGGACAGTATATCGAGGCTGCTTATGCCTTCTCTTCCAACAGGGTCATCATGATTGCCATGGATAGATAAAATTGGATATGACACATTCAAATTTGGGTCTTCATAATTAACACTTCGTGAAAAGTTGACCAACTGATCTGACAGTAACTCGATGCTTACCGGCTTATCGCCAAAACAGTACTTGCGAACGATCTCCGTGCACTTGAAAATACAATTGAGCGATGGTTTCGCATGGTGGAACAAGTCACCACCGAGCAACACCAGATCCACATCATATTGAACAGCCAGTGACAAAGTTTCTTCAAAAGCAATGAAACTATCCTCGCCTCTGACGGGATGGTCTTCTAAATAACCTAAATGGATGTCCGAAGCGACAAGAATTCTAATTGTTTCATCTTGCGACCAAACGCTTGTATCATTTCCAACCATTTTCCACGACGTATTAATGATATTGTATAGTTATGTTTTAGATTAAACTACTTATTCACACTTAGTCTCGCTTTCAATAAACCGCCATTATTCACAGTGTACACTACTTTGTTTGATTTGCGATCGTTCGTTTTGATTTTGCAGCGGCGGCGGCGGGCTAATTTTAATGTCAAAGTGTGAACTGTCAGTTTTATGACAGCAGTCAGTATCACAGAACTGCAATCAATGGATTTTGGGTGCATGGAACTAATAAATACAGAGGCCTGGGGTTCAACTCGTTCGCTTGGTGACATAGTGAAAAAAGTTCTTGAGATGGCATAAAGTAAATCGCCGTACACTGTCTGCCACTTTTAGCAGGAGGCGAAGTAAACACACATAGAGAGTGTGTGAGAGAGTGAATCCTATTTGCACACACAAAGAAAAACTACAATATTTTATTTAATAAAGAAACACACACCATTGACAAATTACCGTGTGTTTCTATACAATTATTGTCCTACAACAACAAACAAAGAGTGCTAGTGACACAACCAATGAGTGGTATTTCATTCGTCATCGATGAATGAATGAAATACTACTCATCATTAAAATTATAATTTTAATTTGTTTGTTGTTTTTGTTTGTTGTATAATTTTAATTTCTTGTACATCCTTATACTGTCTTTAGAATTTATTCAGGATTTATTCTGATAGACTCGGACATTATGTGGGCCTAAGATGGGTTTCGTGCAACAAAATCACACTGGACTTATCCATTTAAATGGTTTGATAAATTAAGGTTGATTATTTATATGTAAATTACGCTTTAAATTATTTAAATCAGACCTTTCGTTTAAAAGTTACGAAGGGTATAAAAACGCTCTGAGTAAGAAAAATGTTGGTATGAGCGAACTGCCCTACATTTAATCTATTAATAAGTAATTGGCACATTTTGGTTTTTTAAATGAATAAAACATTAATAAGCTATACAAATACGTGAATTTATTATTTGTGCAGTTTTATTCCATTTTGGGAAAGAGATGGCGCTAGACATCCTGAATAGCTCTGTCTCTTTCCCACACTGGAATAGAATTAAAACATTTCTGCATTAAGACATCATGGTACTGGCACTGAACTGAAAACATTTATGATAACATTCTTTCATTCCCGTTATCCCAGCCCTATTCCCGTAGACAGAGTATTTTAGAGACTGGTTAAATCTGTGTCATCGAAAGGGACAGAAAAAAGTACACCAATAAAAAAAAAGTGATATTTTTTGCCAATATAATAAATTATATTGAATAAGTCTTTATTATTATAGCTAAAACGGTTTGCATGCCTTAGTTAAGATAGTTAGTTAGGATCATTTTAAACTTAACATCTGTAACTGTTACCTACTTTCTGAGCAAATATAGAACTGTTATACCTAAGACATGGCTAAAAGGTCTCAGCAACCAGGCCATTAAACTTATTAAAAAAAAAAAATAGAACTGTTATAGTCTATTGATCAGGGTTACCAAGTGATGTACATTTTACCCAATATTCTTAACAAAATAAGGATTTTAAAAAAGAGGTTTATATTTCAGGTTTCTATGTCGAGCAATAAAAAAACGATGTGACTGCTTTTCGTTCAAACAAATAATTGTCCATGAAAAAGCACAAACCTATTATGAATATTTCTTACTTTGATTTTGGTTCAAAACATTGTTTGGTACCATGGTGAATACGAGTTTCGAAGAGAAGAATTCCTGCATTGATTTCCTATAAAAGGCTGACTGTCGAAATGGTAATTGTTAAAGATATTAATTATAATGGTAATTGTTGCGTGTGCATTCCCTGAAACACGATAATAATATAAGTCTTGGTATCAATTTTTTCTCATTATAAAATTAAATTCTTCAGTGTGAACGCGGTACAATCGATTAGCGATAATAATAAATCGATTTTCAGTTAATTATTTGGTCAATCACTATTTGACAACTACCGACAAGAAAGGTCGCGAGACTAAATTTGTAATGTGCTAAAATAGGAATAAATACGTGCTGTTACGTAGATATTATACTGTAGTTTATCATGAAGATATGAATTCCGAGGACAGCCTATCAAGTGAACTATGCATTATATCCATACGGAAAACAGTGTTATGGTGGAGAGAAAGTGTCGTGAAATCGGACAGTCGTCGCCTTCAATGATGTGGAAGAGGTCGATTGTGCAAGCGATGGCTGGGTGCGCGCGCGCCGCCGCGGCCCTGGCGCTGCTGCTCGCTGTTTGCGCGGTGAGTTCGCGAGATTTGTCACGCTTCGCCCGAACTACGGCGGCAAGGCACATAGGTCCGAGCCCTGCAAGCACAGTACTTAGTCACTGGCTGTGTTGTTGTTTATATAAACATAACATACGACATCAACAAGTCATTGATATTTATATCATCTATGTGGTAACTTGTGTTGCATGCAGTTTACATCAGCAGATATTCTACCACTGCATAGAAGTATTGAATGCTTCAAAAATTAAAAACTGGCCAAGTATATTATGTACTCAAAACTTACCTGTAAATGATTAAGGACATTGATCTTTTTGTTTACCATCTTTGTAGTGGTTATTTTGAAGCTCTTATTGGGATTTTCCTTACATCTTAATGATAAATAAATCTAATCCACTTGTTTTTAATAGACTAAACTATGCTTTACTGTATTGGTGGTTACTTATTGGTGACTAAATGTAGCAGGAAATAGTTTATGAAAGTGTAATATTGTTGTACATAGATAATTACAACTAAAGGCTTATGTTGGATTTCCCTGAATCTGGAGGAAAACACAACCATCATAAGAATCAAAATAAATTGTTGTCAAGATTTTGTACTTATTGGAATCAGATTTTATAATCTTGATTGTTTTCCTCCTCAACAAGTTTATTTGAGGAAAATAGTTATGGCTTCATTTAACTCATCAATTAATATAAAAAGGAATATATAATAAAAAATTCACATTCCCTACAATAATTTCAAGCCACATCCAGCTATTGCTTATCTGTGTTGAACGGAGACTGTGTTTACATATTATGATGTTTTGAGCATGTGTATCAAGCGAAAATTAAGTTGTTTGTAATTTTGTTTTTGTTTTTGATGTACCCACATAAAATTATTTTTTGTATAATTGTCTAGTTTTTGTAAAACTACAATATGTACTTCAGTTATAGTTTTAAGATTCTCATGTAAGTGAATTTTGTATCCTTATGAGAGGCTAGAAGTGCAATGGCGCTTCTAGCCATGATCATTATAAACCTAGGGAAAATTTGGAGGAACACTGGCATCCAACGGAGTACCAAAATACGATTGGTCTGTACACTGGTGTTCTCGATATTTTTGTATGGTGCTGAAACATGGTGCGTAACATTAAAAGTTGTGAATGAATGAATAAATTATATATTTATTTGCAAGAATATTGGTACCTTACATGAGATATATATACATAAATTATATGGGTTTCACTATATGAAAGAAAGAAAAAGTAAGATTAATGCTTTCGAGATGTGGTGTTGGTGGAGTGTTCGTATATCATGGACCACATTGAGAACGAATGAGTCCATACTGGAGGACCTCAACATCACCAAAAGGCTTTCCACAATCTGCCTGGAGCGTGCCCTCAGTTTTTTCGGACATATTATGTGTTCGCCTAGGCATTGTCCGGAAAGGCTTATAATACTGAGGTGCATAGAAGGTAAACGCGCTAAAGGCAGAGTACCAGCAAGATGGTCTGACGCGATCAAGAAGGCTGTTGGAGGCAGCCTGTATTAAGCGGTTCACACTGCAGAAGACAGCATGACTTGGAGACATGTCATATGTGGTCACGATTCTCAGCAGTGAGGGAATGATGAAGAAGATGATTATTATAAAATTTTATAAAAACAAATGTTACTGTGTATTGCACTTAACGAACTAGGACATTATAAAACATTGTTGGTAGTTAGCCAGCTATAACAATCACCCAGTGCAACCCATTCCAGAGCCAAGCAATAGGTGGGAGCGAAGTGAACGGAGTAGTGGTGTCTTTTGTTAGGTGGTAATTAATTAAACTTTTAAATTAGGCACAATTTAACATATTTTACTTATTAAATATTGTATCATGATAAATCATAAAAGTCAGTTCAAACTCATAAATGAAAAAAATAATAATAATAAGGTGGACACGCGGATACTGACGCCATGACTTCGTTCTGGCGCAGCATCTGGTCGGTGCCTGTCAGCCATAACGAGGGTGGACTCGGCAGGTCGAGCATGCGTGCGATCCAGTACCAGAAATGGGGGGCAATCTCTATCAGCCCCCAAGACGTAGCTCGTGCAGTCCGTCCGTTACCAAACTGGAAATCCCCAGGACCGGAAGGGCTGCACAACTTTTGGATCAAATGGTTCCAAAGATCGCACGCTGCTTCCCTGTTCCAGTCAGCCTTAGTGTCAGAGTCGCTGCCCAAGTTCCTGACAATAGGTATAACCCACCTGCTGTAGTACTGCGGAGCCCAAAAATTATAGACCGATTACCTGTTTACCAACAGTCTATAAAATTCTTACGTCCATTTTGAGAGCTAAAATTAGCAATCACATTCACGACAATTCGTTTATGTCCGCTTCTCTAAATGGATGTAGGAATGGGTCCCGCGGTACTAAGGAGCTGCTCCTCATTGATATGGCCATAAGCCAACAAGTTCGCCGTTCACGGAGAGATCTGTCGACACGTTGGATAGACTATAAGAAGGCCTATGACTCGGTGCCACAAATGTACATGGCTCATGAGGGTGCTACAGTTGTATAAAGTTGATGCACTCTGCGTACCTTCCTGATGTCGTGTATGGGGCAATGGAGGACAGTCCTTCGCTATCCAGGATGTCGGCAAATCCAGAGGAATAGCAAGCCGATAAGGATAGAGCGAGGTATATTTCAGGGCGATAGTTTGAGTCCACTTTGGTTCTGCTTAACCTTGAATTCTCTTAGCACGCTGCTGGAGGATTCAGGTCTAGGCTATCGGTTGAGGAGAGGTGGTCAGATTATATCTCACCTCCTTTACATAGATGACCTGAAACTCTTTGCCCCCAACGATTTGCAACTGACGGAGCTACTGAAGGTAACTGAAACTTTATTAGTGTGGATGGAATTTGGTGTGGACAAATGTGCGGTCATGCATGTAAAGCTAGGGGAGATTGTGGAATCTGTGGGAACCCAGCTCTCGGATTCCATAAATCTTAGATCCCTCTCAGCAACCGAAACCTACAAGTATTTGGGTATGTCGGAAGCGCTGGGCATCAATGTAGCTGACATGAAGCAATCGTTGAAGGAGCGCTTCTTTGGCCGCCTGAGAAAAGTATTTAATAGTCTTTTATCAGGCGGAAATAAGGTGCGTGCCTTCAATGGTTGGGTCATGCCGGTTTTGATGTATTCTTTCGGCATACTCAAATGGACACAAACCGACCTAGACGCCGGATAGGAAGGTCCGTACATTGTTGACGACATATCGAATGCATAACCCACGATCTTCGGTTATGAGACTGTATATCCCGCGGAGGTGCGGAGGTCGAGGCTTTTTAAATGCTAAGACTCCACAATCGCGAGATATGCAGTCTCAGGGGTTTCTTCCTAAAAACCGACGTGGGGATGCATCGGGATGTGGTCGCGGTGGACAAGGGCCTCACCCCGCTCTCCTTGGCTAAAGAGAACTGGCGCAAACCTGTAGTGCTTGACACTAACGACCGCAGGGAAGTATGGCAGAGTAAGGAGCTCCACGGACGCTTTTTCCGGGCCCTGCATAGGCCCGATGTAGACCTATTTGCGTCCGTAGCCTGGCTACGTTCCGGCTACCTCTTCGGAGAAACCGAAGGTTTTGTCTGTGCAATTATGGATGAAGTTATGATGACGAATAACTACCGGAGATTTATTGTTAATGACGGCAGTGTTGACATACACTGCAGTCCAAAAGTTTAAGACCACCTTAATTGAAGTAGGAAAATAAAGTAAAACACCAATAAAATATTAAATGTTTAATTAACCAGTTTAACTATCTAATCAATTAGTCACTAATTAGTGTTTTTTGACAAATTGTAATTAAAAAAAATAAGGAAATACTAACAGTCCACGCGAAAAACGGCTATAGTTAACTAAACTGATGTTTCATCAAAAAATCCTCCTTTACATTGTATGACTTTTTTCACAAGTCTCGGCATACGAGCAATCAATTTGTTGATGGTGTCTTGTGATATATTGCTCCAACTTTCGCATAAAGCATTCCACATTTCTTCTTGCGAGGATGGGCCACGATTACGGACGTTCCTGTCAAGCTCTTCCCACAAAAGTTCAATTGGATTGAGATCCGGGCTCTGAGGAGGCCAAACCATGTTTTTTAACACCCCTTGCGCCTCTTTCTCTTCTAAATATCCTCTGCATAATTTGGAGCTAAGCTTTGGATCATTATCTTGTTGGAATATGAATGCGTCTCCAATTAATCGCAACCCGGAAGGAACGGCATTTTGTTCTAAAATGTTTTTGTACTGTTCCTTTTTCATAATTCCTTCAATTTTGACCAAATCGCCAGTTCCTTGGCTAGAGAAGCAACCCCAGACCATAATTGAGCCACCGCCATGCTTGACTGTTGGGACTACACATACCGGCACCATCTTTTCTTGAGCATTGCGTCTCACAGCAGCAGCGTAACAAACAGCAATGCAGCGTGCAGTTCTTCGTTTTGAACCGAATAGTTCAAACTTGGATTCATCGGTCCAAAGAACTTTTTTAAAATCTTCTTCAGTCCAATCTCGATGGGCAAGAGCCCACTGCATCCGCTTTTTCTTGTTTTGTGGCCTTAGCAGAGGTTTTCGGACGGCGACGCGACCATACAACTTTGCATCTCTCAGTCGCCGTTTTACTGTAGTCAATGATAAAGGTTTAACTCGGGTTTTGTTTACTTCAATGCGGATTTCTGGTGCTGTTAAGCGTCTATTTCGCTTGCTGGTAACAACAATGAAATTATCTTCACTAGACGTGGTAGCTCTCGGCCTTCCCGAGCGTGGACGATCTTGAAAACTGCCTGTCTCCCTGTATCGAGTTATTGTGCTATGAACACAAGTCTTCGATAACTTCAGTTGTGAAGCAATCTCACGTTCGGATTTGCCTTCATTATGCAAAACAACGATGGCAGAACGCACTTCACTGCTAATTTCGCGTGCTTTTCCCATTTTAAGACGTCTTCACTGTAGAAACCACAAGTTTAGACTAACTGAGATTGTTTGTGAACAACCCAAGTAAACTCAGGTAAGAATAAATTGAAACTACGTGTATTCAGAAGCTAAATAATCCTTAATATTGACCAATGCCAAACAAAAGCAAAGTAATAAGTAATGAGCACACAATAAACATATTATTAGGACTCTACCACCTGGCTCTAGTGCAGCGTTTTTCGGTGATTGAAAACAATAGATGTTTATTGTCCAATAACTTGAAAGTAAACAAAAGAATGACTTCTTTAAATATTCTACATTAACAATGGAATATGCAGGTGTGCATTTCTTTTATTTATCTTATGGGACTTTATTACAATTGATAGATAATTATACTGTTTAAGTGCGGTCTTAAACTTTTGGCCTGCAGTGTATGTCGGGCATGCCACCGTCCGGGCGAATCAATTAGGCACATTATCTCCGGGTGTTCTCGTCTAGCTAACGTAGAGTACTTGCATAGATACAACTTTGTAGCCAGGATTATCCATCAGCAACTTGCTCTAAAATACATCGTTGTGGAATCGGAAGTGCCGTACTACCCATTTAAACATATAAAAAATAGTAGCCCACCGGTATCGGGAACAAGGTCCAAGCTACCGGCGGTCAGGGCTCCAGAAAGAGGAACCTCCTAACAATACGAGCCGTGTCCAGGAGTACCTCTTTCTGAATCAAGCCCTTGATCCAGCCGCCATTATTATTATGAGAGACCAGTGTAGGTCTGTCAACAAATAGGTACCAGGGTTAATGACCCTAAATATACCCAGGGATAAGTAATATGAAATGTTAAAATCCTAACATTGGGCGATTGAAGCAGCTCAATATCAAGCTTTTTGTCCTCAAGATGTTCTTTTCAATAGTGTTACCAACTATGACTATTGTAAACCTCGCTGTATTGTTTAAATCACCCCTGTCTTGTTTGTTATGCCTCTTTGCACACATCTGATCTAATCAGGGATGACTGATAACAGATGAGAGAAAAAAAATTAGCAAAAATACAGAGGTGGCAAAATAATAACACCCGCTCGGGTTATTATTTAGGTTAAGCCGCGCTTGCCTAGGTTGAACCGAAGATGGGTGACCACCCGTCCAGGCTGTCATTATAGAACTTTCACAGTCGTGACAGTTATTTGTATTGTATAACGGGCTGGTGTCTGCAACTACACGTCCAAAGCGCGTGACACGTAGTCAGTAGCCCTAAAGTCTGGCAGTCAGTCTTAGTGTTACTTCCGTGTTCCGTGTATTCAGCTGCATCCGGTTAGATTGGAAGCCGACCCCAACATAGTTGGGAAAAAGCTAGGCAGATGATGTGGCAAAAGTCTGTCATTAAACTACTTAACAACATACCATAATACTAATAAATAAACAAATTCTTTATTTCACATTAAAATATCAATAAAACCAAGAACATTTAAGGCTTATTACTAAGTCTCAATAATTTAGATACTCTGACTCCTAAACTAGGTGTAGGCCTGTGACTTAGGAGTCAGTGAGTCTTCGTAAACATACAAAACCATATTTAAAGTAAATCGGGGCGTATAGTAACAAATGGTGGCAATGAAAACATAATCTAAATGTAAATAAAGAGCAAAATGAAAAAAGTCACTCACCATAAAGTTAGTTAAACTTTGTGTGTGAGCGTGTGTGCAGTGAGTAAGTGTAATGGTAGGGTGGAAGGTGGAGTGAGAAAGTATAGGGCGTGATATTTAAGATATACATCTACACATGTTTTTGCAAATAAATGAATTTGAATTTAAGTACTAATGATTTCAAAATATGAACTTGATAATATTTGAGAAAGAGAGTTTGTACCACGTAGGATGGGCAGGGGAATTATCGGATACATCAGGTTTGAGCTAAACTTTTCAACTTATAATGTTTATGAGCTGATAGGTGGCTTCACCAGCATGCAAGTCGGCTGCTCCAATAACGGTGTCTTTGTCAATAATTTGAGTTATGTGGACGACATGGTACTGTTGGCGCCATCTGTCAGCGCACTTGGAAAGTTGTTACAATTGTGTGAAACTTATGACTTGATAGCTTACGATATAATGTAACCAAGAGTGAATTATTTATGTTGTTTTTAAAAGGCAATCTTGGGCCCGACTCTGTACCCCTTGAGATGTTGAATTGTGTTACTCTTAACAGGGTTAGTCTGTTAGTGAGTTTAAATATTTTTGTCACTTGGTGAGTGCCGAACTTAAAGATGACGCAGATATCGAGAGCACGGGGCGTTGACTGTCAGGGCTAATAAGTTGTTTTAGAAGATTTCCGTGTTCTTCAAAACGAGTCATAGTTACACTATATAAGGCATATTGTCAAAACTTTTATGGCAGTAGCTTGTGGACAACATCCTCTAGAGTCTAGACAACCTCAACACCTTGCGCGACCAATATAACAATGCCTTCAGAATGCTATTGCAGCTCCAACGTTATTGCAGCACTTCTGCCATGTTCTAAATGCTCGTAAAGACGGGTTTGCAGCTATTCTGCGCAAAAAAGTCGCCTCCTTATTGAACAGAGTTGGTGCTAGCAGGTGGCAATGGCATTCTGGCGGTTATTGCGGACAAATTTGACTGCCCTATTCTAAGTCATCATATTAGGGTGCTGACTAATACTAATTAACATAAAAATTGATGTAATGATCTAATTATTATTTGAAGATTGAAAATAATTAATGTAACCTAATCAACAAATTACTTGCTACTAACATAGTTCTTAAATACTTATTCATTATCCCATATGGACCTTGTTTTTCGAAATAAATAATTATTTGATTGATTTGTAGGAATAAATGCAGAGTAAAATATATTTAGTAAGAAATTACAACTTACGCAAATAACTCATACTCTGAATGGTTCCCTATACATTTCCATAAAATTTTAAGATATAATATAACATGGAATACCTTTGTTAATACTTATTATATTTACGCATAACAGATTTTTTCAAGCATAATTATTTGTCTAATCATAATAATGTTTAAGCATAACACTCGAAAGCATAATTTTATTTACACATAATGATATTCAAACATATTTTTTATAGGAATAACAAATACGCATAAAAATTTACTCCTAAAATGTTAGACACCAATACACATTTTATAATTATTTTTTTTTGTTTAACCTGAATATCATTTATAATAAATCTTTTATACCAGGCACAAAGCGATCATGAGGGGTACATAAATCTAAAAGTTTAACATACCTAACGGCTGACTTACCTAATGGTTCATCAATATTTTGTTATAAGGCGTAGTCGATGTAGCCCCGCTTCGCGGGGCTCCTATTTCTGTTTGGAGGGTTTACAGTAACCAAGTCCCGAGCTCGCTTCGCTCGCTCATAAATCCCGAGTTTTTTTGTTTTATTAATTAAAATAACCCTTGAGTGTCTTTAATTTTTAGGAAATTGCGTGATAATGCTATAAATACAAAGTTTTTAATTCAAACGTTGTTTTACGAAATTACTTGAATATAAAAGATTTTTTAGCCAAATAAAAGTTTATCCGGTACTTAAATATTTTTTAAAGTGAATATTTGCCAAGTTTGGCAAATAATTGTAGTAAGCTGATGAAATTACCAATCAAAATAAATACATGAAAATAACCTAAATTTGTTTGCGTTATTCCTATTATTTGTTTATGCCTTAATACTATAATGCTAATAGTCATTAGGCCTTTTAACATTATGCGAATTAAAATTATACCGAAACAAATTAGCCTACAAGATAGTTATGCCAACATAAACTGGATGGCAAAATCAGTTATGGCAAAGTATTATTATGCCAAAAAAGTGCTAAAATATATGAGGAAAAAAAAACATTATGCGAAAAGAAGGGATCCCATGAATGATATGTATGTGGACTGTGTTCAGAGCACATGGCGGGGCGGGGGCTGCGCCGACCTGGTGATCGAGATACCGGGCGGCGGGCCCGAGGCGGCGGACGGCGGCAAATACCGGCTGGACTACTGGCCGGCGCAGGGCTCGCCGCCGCCCAACCACACCGTGCCCGCACACCGCAACACCATCAACTTCGTGGGGCTGCCCGGCACCAAGTACCACTTCATGCTCTACTACTCCAACGCCACGTTCGCGGACCTTCTCACGTGGAATCAAACCATCATCACCGGTATTCTACACTTTGTTATTACATGTTTTTATTGCTTGTGTTGTTTTTATGTAATGCCTGCAGCTTATAAAATCATTGTTACCTTTACACTTACTATGACGGCTGTCTAATTCATTTTTTGCTAAAACAAGACTTATTTTCTTCTATAATGAGTCGCAATTTATGTCGGACTGTCGATGTCGGTCGTACACAAAGCCGGTGTTCACACGGGCGCTTTTACGACGCAACGTTCAAAAAGCCAACTCAGTCAAATACCAAATGGATTGAGTAAGTTGCCTGTTATATTGTAAGTATAATATAGTGTCACCTATGGAGCGCAAACGTGGTCATTAACAAAGCGTCAAAAGTCCGCACTCGGGGTCTGCCAGCGAGCCATGGAGC
Source organism: Standfussiana lucernea (assembly GCA_964057025.1). Taxonomy (NCBI): domain Eukaryota; kingdom Metazoa; phylum Arthropoda; class Insecta; order Lepidoptera; family Noctuidae; genus Standfussiana; species Standfussiana lucernea. The sequence continues at coordinate 18,115,337 of OZ059788.1, forward strand.
GAAGTATGCTAGGGGTCAAAATTTCTGACCGTATAAAGAACAGTATACTTCGATCCAAGACCCAAATCGCAGACGTTTGCAACACAGCCGCCAAACTAAAATGGAACTGGGCTGGCCACATATGCCGCATGTCGCATCAAAATTGGGCCAAAGTGGCAACAGATTGGGTTCCAAACAACAGAACCCGCCGACGCGGTAGGCCCAGAAGGAGATGGCGTGACGATCTGGACTCTTGGACGCTGGATTGGGCCCAAATAGCCCAAGATAGAGAAGAATGGAAAGAGGGAAGGGAGGCCTTTGCCCTGCAGTGGGACACATGAGGCTCATAATAATAATAATAAATAAATAATAATATAGTGTGTTGTCGCAGCGCCGGAGCCGCCCACGAACCTGACGGTGACGCTGGGCCGCAACAAGCAGGCGTCCATATCGTGGTCGCCGCCGGCGAAGGGCGAATATACTGCATTTAGATTTAAGGTACTTTTCAGTTTCATCTTAACTATGTGAATCCTTTCTGATACTAGCTATTTATACAAGCCAGGATGGCTTTCCAAGGTTCGTAATTTTACAAACGTCCACGTCTTTTCCCAAAAACAAAGGAATTTATACTCGTAACCTCAAACAATTCGAAATACCAGGACCAGCGTTTCCGAACCGCGGACGTGCACGGTCTTTTGATAACTGTGCATTTAGTAATAATGTGTTAATTTGTTTGTTTTTGTGTGTGTAAAAATCTCGCCGTGAGCAGCTACCCTTATAAATGATTAGTTTGCTGAAGTGTAATCCTAAACACCTAAAGAAAACTATAGAAAATACAAGGAAATAATAATAGGAAAACACAACATGACTAGGACTAGCTAGACGCTGCTTTGTAGCATAAAATATGTAGTCTCTTTGATGTTATTTCATAAAGTTGTAAGTATTTCTTGTAATACATTGATTGGTTCCTCCAATGTCACTCATTGTTTAAGAACAATGTGACAAAAAGTCGGCGACGAGTGACGACCATGTCGCATGGCGCCGCGCGCCGGGAGCGGGGTTCCTGCCGACGTGCTCAATGCTCACGCTTGTCTTAACAACATTGCAAGTGAGAAGATATTTTGGAAATGGCCAGTTTTGTTGAGAGCTTATCTCCATTAACACAAGTCTTCTACATAAATAGGTAGTCTATTTATGTAGAGGTTTTATTTATTTAGTTAATAATGAAAACTAACGTAGCTAGGTACGTATAACCTACTCGTAAAATGATAACTTTATTTATAGGTTTCATTCTGTGAAGAATTATGATTAATCACTTACATATTCTGTCGGATCCATAGTTAAAAGTTAGGCTTGAACTCTGTCCATTAGGTATGTTCAGCAAGATGAAACGCATGTGACCGAAACAGTGACGAATAAATGTGAAAGAAAAAGGGCTAATGAAAAAGACGGTTCACAGGGAGTAATGGAAGAATAAAACGTGTTGCGCCGACACCAAGTAACTTGGGACAGGCCGACAGGGGCAGGAAGATGATGAACATGAGCGTGTGTTGTATGGTCTGGGCTGGGTCGCAGGTGATCCCGCTGACGGAGCGCGTGGAGGGCGGCGTGCGCAACTTCACGGTGGACAGCGCCGGCAACTGGTCGTACGTGCTGCGCGAGCTGTCGCCCGGCGCCACGTACCAGCTGCACGCCTTCACGCTGCTGCACGACAAGGAGAGCGCTGCTTACGCCTCGCGCAACTTCACCACCAGTGAGTCACTTTACAATCATCATGAATGTAACAGATCAGAGGGATCTTCTTCGTCCACAAGTGTCACTTGAACCGTGTAATCAGTGGTTTCGGAGAGATCCCTCATGGTGCAGATATTAAGGGATGTTTCCTGTGCTTACCGGTATATTATAACATAATCTTAGATATTTTCTTACTAAATCTTATCGCATTCGGTTCCTGTGTTCAATAAAACAAGTAAGAATCACTGCAATGTAGATACATATCACCTCGGCTGTTTCTTTATTTACAACAAAATTGAGTAGAGTGGGGTTAGTAGTAAAAATAGGATCGCTACGGTTTATAAGTTCAGTGAAATAGTTCGCAATAGATGAATCATAAGAATATAAATATTCAAACGGCGGAATCCGTCGCCCTGGGCTCAGTGCGAATTGTAAACTAGATTATTGAGTAATGATGCCTTGACATTTACATGTGCGCCGCTGTCCAGGCGTCACGTGACCCTCGCCGAGTCACACCGCGACTGACGGCTTAAGGCGACTTTCATGATCATGACATTGCAGTGAAAATAATTTAGAATACCCCATAAAAGAGGATAACCTTCAGTGACGTGTGGTTGGTTGTGGGTAGAGCTGGTTGCAGCCGCTCGCTCGGGCGCTGGCATTTACCATTAAAGTGGAAGCCACTTCGCTGAGGTCAGCGGTGACCAGCACACCGCAACCGTAATACCAGGAAAAGCAAAACAAGGTGTGCTCAACTAGTAGAGTTGCTAACTTTGAACGCAAAACCAATGAAATCATATATTTTATAAAGAAGACCTTGTCCATAGCTCGGAGAAATAGATGAAAACTTTAAAGTACCTAATTATAACATGACGTAATTTGGTGGAAATACATCTATTTAAGTGGAGTATCAAATGAGAGACTGTTGCATGTAGTTATAGAGGGTGGTCACGGCACGCGGCGCGCGGCGCGCGGCGCGCGGCGGGGCTCACACTATTAGTGAATTAAATGTTAACTGGCTGGAGGATTGTGTGGCGTCGTGATTGAGTGCCAGTGTTGCAGAACATTCCGCCGGCGGCGTAGCGCCGCGGTAATCATGCAGAACTGTAATAACTGAGATATGTGAGCCATCACGCGCTTCATAGAAAGGTATCGAACTAACTCGATGACGGCACTACACCGAGACCTTAACGAGGAGCATGCTTTCACTCGGGGCGGTTTGTGTGGACGAGGGTGTTAGTGGCAGTTTCATGAACTGCGTGAAGCGCTTTGTGTGAGTGTGGACACTGTGAGGCAGCGCGTGATCTGCGCTGAAGGTCGAAAGGCTCGGCGCGCCGTCGCCGCTGCCCGCGCACTCACTACTCACATAAGGTCCGCGCGGACAGGCAGCGCGCGGCTGAAGCCTCGTGTTCATGTTCAATTTAACTTGACAAACAGTTGCGCAACCTGGTTTCCCGTAAAATTTATGCTGCTGGAAAAAATATTGCGCTACTTTGATCATGAAGGCGAAGCTTTTACATGTTGCTAGCAACACTGCGACATAATACAATAACAAGTGCCACTTTTGGTTCCAAGTACCAATGGATAATTGCAGAGAACACACTCAAGTGATGTCTGAGCGCGACACAAATCATGTATTCATTTATTGTAGTGCATGATGAGAGACGTGAGATCTTGCAGAACGTGTCACTGTCGAGTTGTACCTCTGCTGGTCTCGCGTGCTGTGTGTGTTTGTGACGTCGCGCCTCGAGCCTCGACACTACACTTGTCGCGTATTGTTCTATTCACCCATTGTTCCTTTTTCGGCGCTCCGCAGGGTAACGCGAGTTTTATAAATTTATTTGCAAAAATCATGCGGTAGTTCAACTATAAGGAAAGTACTAGCATAAAACGAATATTAACGGATCGCGACATATCTACTTATGACGAGACAGACACACTGCAGAAGCATACGTGTTTATTGTAAGCCGTAGAAAGGGTTCCGCAGCTTAAACCGACTTCTGAAGCTAAACTCATTTTTCACTTTTTGATGTTTTTATTGGAATTGGTTTTATTTTTTACAAAAAAGATTTTTTCCATTTTTAGTTGCAACATTCTATAAACATTTTTGCAAAATTAAATCATTAATTTTACATTGTTACCAATACATGTCTCTGTCATGTCACATTCTATAACCATGACATGTATTGTTGCGGTGTATGTTTGCTTATCCCCAATAAAATGGTACTTAAACATAACTGGCGAAAGGGGCGTTACACCTACCCCAAAGCATGATGTTATGACTGTTATGAGATTGAGTTAAACATTAACTTCCAAGCGATTGCAGCAATGTCGACAGATTTGCTGTCTATTATTGAAGAGTTCTATTGTGTATCTCCGAAGATCAGCATCAGATCGCGGAATAAAACTCTTCGAAACAAAAAAAGAATCATCGAAATCGGTGCACAATTGGCGAACATATTGCTGAACATAAACACAAAAAAATACTGACGGATAGATAACCTCCCTTTGGAAGTCGGTTAAAAAGAAATGTTACCGTAACAGATTGTTTACAAAGAGCCATCTAGTTCGCAGTGAGTAGGGCTGAGCTGCGGCCGGGCGCGGGCGAGATGAGATCACCGCGCTGACACGTCACCAACATAAACGATCTCGTCTCGCGCCGCTGCGCGTGTGAGCGTGAGTTTGTCTATTGGAGACAAATTCACGCTCAGACTGCAGGAGCTCCACCGCGGTCTCCGAAACACTAATATTGCATACGACCTAAAGGAGCATTAAATCCATAGATATGAAACTACGATGCATCAATGCCAATTAAGAAATTCGCGTCAGAAGGTCTACTCTCTACTCTAAGCACGAAACCCGTAGTTTCGGCTGAAGATACGGGCGTTTTCTACTTCGTATCACTTACGGACATACGATTAGTGAGGGACCCGAACTAAAAACGAATGACAACACTATTGGACAGTTGTCCCTACTCCCGATGTATTTTCAAAACTCATGAATCAGACAATAATAGGGCGTAGGGTTCATTTATAAGTTTCGATGTACTTTCGTACGGGCCCGTATTTTCGTTGACAGACTTAGAGAGTAGACCCCCAGTTCACGGAAACCTTCGAATGCAACGACGAAATACACGGAACCTGACCCAGTGTTGATGTCACCAGCAGGTAGTGACCCAAATCCTCACTGAACAAAGAAAGAAAAAAATTGTTATTTTCACGGGAGCATCGCGTGCGAAGCGCATCTTCTGAACGGCTTTGCAAATCACTTGACGAGCCGAGGCACCAGCAAGATGCATTCAGCAATGTTACAAATGCGGATGGACCCTCCCATCAAATGTGCCTTTGTAAAGTAAATAATTTGAAAATTATTACATTAATATTTACATTTTATCCTTAAATAAAAGGCGTTTAGTATCGAACCAAGCCTAACGCAATTTTACATCGTGTGTCACTCTATTAGAAGGAAGTTAAAGCAATTAAATATTTACATTGTCGACGAGGGAAAACTACAAATTGTTTAAAAGTGACTAGGTTTAGGTAGCATTTAGTAACACTTGTTTGTATAGATACATGTTCCACACTTATACAAATTTTAACTGCCTATTATATGAATATGTTTACAATAATGTATTGCCGAGAATTTTTGTTTGTGATCTATGTAGACAAACGCATACGATCACAATGTGGCCGACAATATCATACGTACATTTTTGAAAAATTCAGGAACATCCTTTAAATATGCTCCATCACCTACCTGCATGTACCAACAAATACACCGATCCCTACGTGAATGCTTACTCTGAACTTATATTTCCGGAGTGAAGCACTTGTCTCACTGAACCTCCGCGACACGTCGGACGTGCGCGTGCGCGGCTCAGAGCTGACGACGCGACGTGCTAATGTATGCTAATATAATATGCTTTTGTTTCCCCCTTGCGCAGGAGTCACAGGACACTGGTGAGCAGATGGCATGTTGTTTCTCGTCACTCCCTCATGTTACGCTGACTTACTAGCGAGTAACGACACCGCACTACCACTCGTGGATACAGCCGCGTTCATTCATATGGATACAATATCCATGTTCAAAGTAAAACAAAGGCGTACTTCTCTGAACACCGATATAAATCTGTACCTTGTACTTTTTATTGTAGTGCGTTGTTTTATTGTAGTCTGTATTAGGTACCTCTATGTCGTAGCCCGTCGAAGAACAACAAATTGAATCATATCTATTTCTTGATTTACCATAATGATAAACTAGTCAATTCGACGATTACGCAACCACATAGTTTAGTGTTGTATTTTCCTCTTAGCTTAATTTTCTTAGAATCACGCAGACAGAGCATCGGAAAACTAAATGTCACTTGTAATTTCGGTATCGCATCCCTAATGTTATTGTCGAGAGCTGTGAGCCGAGCTCATTGACGTCACGCCGGCGGCGGCGGCGGCGGGGCTGCCGTCCTGCGCGGCAGATGTGCAGCTCCAAGGGCTCCGACGCTCGGCTGCCACTTTTCCCAGGCGGTCACTGAGCTCATTTATGCGATGACAGACATTGATTAACTTTCTTTAAATAATAAAAAAGAACAGCTTGTAGATTTTCGTTCGTCGCGGAATATATTACAAGAAAGTAAGTCAGGCGTAACATGAGGGCCGCTTATACTCGTATTGTGCATGCTTTTCATTGCTTTCACTAGTAGCTGTCGGTAAAGAAGTACGGTCCTTCGTCAGTGCTCGTCCCCGAGCGCGGGCGCCGCCGCGCCGCCGCGCCGCCGCGTGACGGCGGATTGTACTGTACGAAGGTCGTTGTTTCTGAGCTCTGACAATGTTACTCCAAGCGCCCAGTGCGACACTAGGTACAACAATGTGTTCATTAACATCCGGTCATACCCAACGTAATATGCTATTTTATTATTCATTATGTCGATACTTAAATGTCAACCATTCAATAACAGAAATGATGAGTAACTACAAACACCAACACATCATCTGATCTAGTCGATATGTCGGAAAAAGGTAAGGTAGCTGGAAAGTATTCCGCACTTAATGGAAGTGTGACAGGTTGTTTGGGGGTAGGTACACTAGCAAGAGTATCCTAAGTTTTTGACCTCGAGGACCCTGTGCTGTACATGGGGGGGGGGGGGGGGGGGGGCAAAAACCTCAAATTTTCAGGCTTTTTTCATTTACATCTCTTAAACTAAGCAAATTTTATATACCATATTGGATGACAAAGTTGAGGAACATAAAATTTTCTAAAAGGTCGTTGATAAACCAGATTTGTATTTTTAAGAAACGTTTTGTAAGTAACCTTATAACTTGTAACCTTACTAAGAAGCCCATCGTTGTACACACAATATGATGTCACCTGAGGAGGGGAGGGAGGGGGTGTTGGTGGGGGGCGCTGACCGAGAACCTGTTGTAATGTTATTTCCATATTTTCATTACAGTAATTCTTTTGTTTATTCATAAGTGACTAGCGGATACCCGGCCTGTGCTACTACGCTATAGTGCCTAATGCATTGTTTTAATGGTCTAAAACCATCTTCGCATTATTGCCTTTCTTAAGAAACCGGTTTGGGGCACATCAGTTGGATGGTTTCAAAGTCTATAACGGACATAGGTAGAATCAATTTTTGTGATTTATAATAAAGATTGCAGGTGTTATTTACAGCCAAGTGACAACCACCTTTACACCATCAATATAAGCTGAGCTCCGATTTGTACTAAGTGCGATACAAAGATCCCTTGGGTCCAAAGTCCACGCTGTAAAGGTTCTAGAGCTCTTGAAGGTACATAATGTGATTTTAGGCTGCGAAAATCTTGGGAGCTTGGGGGCTGCCGGACTTTCCTCGTCGTCGTCGTCACAGTCCGAGTCTATGAACACGTCCTCCTCATGGTATTGATGAGTGATCAACATAATTCACATAGAAATGATGGTAACAAATAGTTGCGCTATTTCTACATTTTAAAAACTTTGATCGGCTGGATCTCCGTAATATTGGGCTCACAATTTTGGGTCACCAAGAAACGTTTTCAACATTTTGACACAAAATGTGCTCATTTCAAGAGATGTATGCGAACAACTAAAAAAAGGCGGAAAAAAAATGAGGTTATTGTCCACCCCCCAAGTTAGCACAGGGTCCTCGAGGTCGAGAACTTAGGATAGTCCACTTAGCGTACCCCCAAAAAGCCTGTTACAGTTCTATTAAGTTCGGAATACTTCCCAGGTAAAAGTCCATATCTACTGGACTATACATGGAAGTTAAACTAATTTATGTTTGATTCAAAATTATTAATCCCTGCTCATAAAAGTTCAAAAGTCTACATTGAAGATACAATATATTTTATAGAAATAGAAATCATTTATTTGCCAATAATGTGGGTATACAAATATGATGGTAATTTTGAAAATTATTTAATTTTATTTTGAGACACAATGATCATAAACACTCTAAAGACTATAAATTAACAATAGAAAAACAAAAAAAGGCATCATAACATTCCGTTAGGGCTCAGGCTATCAAGCAACATTACTATCACTATTAAAAATACTCATTATCATTCAAATACATTCCGAATCAGATACAATGTCACATATAAATTTAAAAAATTACAATAAATTAAACTAAAAATTTCAACAAATTAAATCACAAATGTCAACAAATTAAATTTAAAAAGTCAATAAATTAACTCAAAAAAATGGCAAAAAAATAAAATTAGACTTGCAATAAAACTAAAGATAGAAATGTCATTAAATTAAATCACAAAATTAACAAAAAGTTATGTCATCAATAAAATCTTTAATTTTTTTTAAACGTTAATTGGTAATTCTTTTAAATGTGTCGGTATTTTATTATATACTAGCTGACCGGCGCAACTTCGTCTGCGTAAAATTTTTGATTAATGCTCCGCTCCTATTGGTCGCAGCGTGATGTTTTATAGCCTTCCTCGACAACTGGGCTATCCAACACTAAAATAATTTTTCAATTCGAACCAGTAGTTCCTGAGCGCGTTCAACCAAACAAACCCTTTAGCTTTATAATATTAGTATAGAAGTATATACATGAGGACCCATAGTTATATTTTTTTTAGTAAGGACTGTGTAAAGTTGATTTTTATATTGTGACCGTTGGTCCTGAGCGTTGTGTTTTATCCACTTCTAGTATATACAACGATGGCAATGTAAGTATTTTTAGAGATTTAAAAACAGGTTGACAGGTATCTGTGGTTTTAAGACCTGTCATTGATCGAAGGCAACGTTTTTGGGCCCTAAATATTCTTTCTTTCTCACCGCAGTTTCCCCAAAATATGACACCAAATCTTAGTGAGGAAGCAACTAAACCATGATATGCTGTCACTAATGTTTTTATGTTAACTAACATATGCCGTTTTACTTAATTTATTGCACGCGTTTTCAGCATGATGTTTCCATGTCAGTTTATTATCAATATATGATTATTTATGAGAAGCTTTTATTAATATATGTATTATACATAATAAACACCGACAAAAAAACGCCTAAGTACCACAGATTCGGTACATCATTCTGTGCCACCCCCCCCCCCCCACATATAAATTTTTCATCTTTAAAAAAGCAGCTGTTCCATAAATTTTGACGTGTAGGTTATTTTACAATTACCGATTAAGAATTTCTATCAGGAATATGTGGTAAGCGTTTGTTTGTCGGTGTCCCTTGCATGAACAGTCACGTGTTTACTTATATTTACATAAATAATTCGGGTGTTCCCCTAACGAAGCGGTCCGGTACGCGCATGCGCGTGACTCAGCGCCTGAACGTATTCGATACCAACCAGTTTTCAGGATTAACGAAATTCAAACTTTCTTACGTTTTTAAGAATTTGCAGGTATGTAACTTCAAATTCATTTACTTTGTAAACATAAGTAAAAAGTAGATGGTAAAATATATAACATTCAGAAACTATCAATGTACATACATCAAAACAAAAACCATATCAATAAATAATAGCATTACAATTTGGTTCACTAAATAATTAAAATCATTAAATAACATTACATTACATAAAATGACAATATTAAAATTACAATATAAGTAAAAATATAAAGTAATATAGGCGAATAGAATAAAGCAGAAGAGTTTGTTTGTTTGGTTGAACGCGCTAATCACAGGAACTACAGGTTCGAATTAAAAAAAAATTTTAGTGTTGGATAGCCCATTTATCGAGAAAGGCTATATATAGGCTATATAACATCACGCTGCGACGAAAAGGAGCGGAGTATCCATCAATAATGTTACGCAGACGAAGTTGCGCGGGTCAGCTAGTAATAAATAAAATGACAACAATATAACAGTTTGTCATTTAGAAACTCGCTAACAGAATAATATACGGTGTCTATCAATAATAATTGTGAAAGTCTGTTTTTAAATTAATTGAGGCTTTTACACCCCTTAATTTGTTTAGGTATTTTACTGTACAATCTGGGTGCCATCGCAAATACACCACAATAGAGTCTATGCATAAAACATAAACTCTGTTTTAGTAGGCAATGTCGGGTTGTATTTTGATTAAAATATTATTTGCGACCGTAACAAATATTTTGTTCTTTGTAAAGCCATGGCTTTACTGAGTTAAACTCATCAACACAACCCTCAAGTTCATTTAATCCCATTCGATGGAGGATTACAGCGTTGTGTTGACGATTTCAATGATTAAGTACATACGTGTTAAGGTCGCAAATCATATTTTGTTTAACATACAGCCTGACACTGTCCTGCAAATTGTAAAAAAAAAACAAATAAATTTGAACTTCGCGGGATACACTGGCACTTCCGCCAACCATAAAATGCTCTCAATGTCCCATGTGTTCACAATGTTCATTATCCTGCACCCCTTGGCCGGATGAAGCAACAGGCTCAGCTGTCTAGTAGGTCACACAGTGGTATCAAATAGTGTTTGCTTAGTAGAGCATCCAGGTAGAATATCTTACGATGCCTATCTCTAAGGTTACACCGTTCATCTCGTTCACAGACCTGCTTTATAAATAATTAACAACGAACAGAGCAATGAACGTCGATTAACTCTGTTGGTCAACTACAATCATCATTAAATTGTCACATAATGATTCGAATATTATTCTGTTATCTTTTTAATATTTTGCTGAATTTATTATGAGAAACTGGAACTGACTGTATTAGTCGACTTTAGTTGCTGACCGTACAGTCAAGGTGCACAAATAAGTTCCAAACGAGATCGGGCTGACTACCATAGACTCTGGTCTAAGAAGCTTTATTGATTCTAGGATACTCAAATCACTGTTTGATGCTTTTCAATGGGGGTCATCGCGCTTGAATTCGCCGCTAGAGGCGTTCGTGTAGAGTAAGGTTTCAGAAATTTCAGAAGTCATAGAGAGTTCGCGTTTTTTGATCGCGTATTTTTACAAATATTCACGATTGTGGTCAAGATTGAGCCATTCATTATTAATTATGACTTGAAGCTTCAGGAAAATACCGGCCTCGTTCACCGACGCCGTTTGGACCGATTCCGCGCAATCTCTTTTGTTACATACATAGCGAGCGGGACCGTGACTTACGCCCGCTTGTCAGTTTCTTGGACTGTCATTTTCATTTAAAAATGTCAGCAATCCATATTTGGAAAAATAATAACGTACAAGTAAAAAGTGTTTGTTCCTTAAGTTACTATATCAACGTTTAAGACACAAACACTGTTTCATTTGGACGCATTACTCAAGGATGCTGCAACTTTAATAAATAGTTACAATGAATAATTGCGCAATTAGCAATCTTTCATTTGTCGCAGATCAACAAGGTATTCATTTTTACATGATGCATGTCGTAGTGTTGTTCAATTGTTTTAATTATTTTTATATTCCTCTGGTATATTGTACCTAGTAGGTACTGTGTGGGAATCCGAATGAAAAAACATATCATGAACTTGTCTGTCTGTAATATGTTTAATATTATACTGTTGAGCATGCGCAGAAAGTGTTCTATTTCGTTCGGAAGGCCACCGACTCTGTAGTAAGGTACATGTTGAGATAGCTGCGTGTTGTGTCTGTGTCGTGGCGTGTCGTGACGTAATGTGTCGTGTCACAGAGCCCAACACACCCGGCAAGTTCATCGTGTGGTTCCGCAACGAGACCACCTTGTTGGTGCTGTGGCAGCCGCCCTACCCGCCCGGCGCCTACACGCACTACAAGGTAAGTACCCCCCACACCACTGATCCCACCACCACTTCACATACTGTTCACTCATTGCAGAATAGATAGTACCTAATCTACAAATGACACGACAGATTGACACTTAATATACTGCTCTAAAATCTAGACCTGGTCCACATTTTATAGGCATTGAAATTAACTTTGATAGACTTTTCAAAGAGAAAGTGTTGTGGTACGTCCTGTCCACCGCGAACAGTACGCGCCGTTAATAACGCACATGAAGAAGTCGATAGCGCTGAGCGTGGTGCGGTCTGAGCGGCGCGTGTGACGTGCGCCCTTGTGCAGGTGTCCATCGAGCCGCCGGACGCGCGCGACTCGCAGCTGTACGTGGAGAAGGAGGGCGAGCCGCCCGGGCCGGCGCAGGCCGCCTTCAAGGGGCTGGTGCCGGGCCGCGCCTACAACATCTCCGTGCAGACCGTGTCGGAGCCCGAGATCTCGGCGCCCACCACGGCGCAGTACCGCACCGTGCCGCTGCGCCCGCGCAACGTTACCGTGCCGCTCGCCGACCTGCGCGAGACCTCCTTCCGCGTCACGTGGCTGCCGCCGCTCGAGGAGAGGTACGTACATAACATACGATGCATCGTACTAACTTGCATATTATTGTTTCACTTAAAAATGTAGTTTGGCGCTTGTTTGGTAAATCTTGAGCGCACTCCCTTACCGTTTACGTTATATTTATGTTACAGCGAGTTCGAGAAGTACCAGGTGTCGGTGAGCGGGACGGGCGGCGGCGCGCGGCGCCTGGCGCCCGTGGTGCGCGCGCGCAACGACACGCCCTCGTGCTCCTTCGAGGGGCTGGAGCCCGGCGCGCCCTACACCGTCACCGTCAAGACCATGTCCGGCAAGGTCACCTCCTGGCCCGCCACCACCGACCTCACGCTCAGTAAGTCGATCCTTCCGACTACATTTCTGTCGCAGCGGCCAATCTTAACGGAGCGACTCAAGTACGCAGGAAATATTACAATGCACAAGTGTGTACGCAAACACACGTGCACTCTCATAGTCCGATAGGATGGCAATCGACCAGGTTCAGACCCAGGAGCCCCGGCTCAGCAGTCGCGCTCGCGACCTAGTGGTCAACGAGCCGGTTAGTAGGGTGGGTGTAGTTGTGGTGTGTCATAGTGGCAGTGCGTCAGCGTGTGGTGTGTTACAGAGCCGCTGCCGGTGCGCGAGCTGCGCTGGGAGCACGCGGCCGGCGCCGACGGCGTCACGCTGTGGTGGGCGCCCGAGGACGGCAGCACGCAGGACGAGTACAAGGTATGGCGGCGAGCATAGAGTATATAACCACTAGAGAGCTTATAGGCCGATTTCTTCTAAGTACACGACTCACTACCGCGGGCCGGGGGACGAGGAAGAACGCGCGCCTGCAATTGGTCAGTTCAAGGTCAACTTGCATAGGTATGCATATAGTTAGGGCTGATCTATTTCATTAGGGGAAAACAGTCGATATCGATAAAATGGATTTTAATATTATGAAAAATACTCAATTAAAATCGTATAAAAATAATGATATTTAATCAAAAACAATCGATTACAAAAAACATGTATCCTGTTATTATTGATTTTTAAAATGAATTTATTTGGTAAATGTTTTTCGAATTCAAGTTTTAGGGTCCCGAACGTATAAATTGGACCTTATTTTTAAGTCGGTTAAGAGTAGATAGGTATTTTATTGCAGTATTTGAATTGAATAACATTTTTATTAATTTAAATTTTATTATTGTCGATATCAATTTCGGATAGTAAAGGCAACAGCACGGGTTTTTACTATAAACACACAAAGGGAAAGACACAATTCTAATTCTTTTATCCCTTATAAAAGAATTAGAATTGTGTAATGAAAGAACGAGACATTTCCAAAAGACATCAACGCGGAAATCAAAACGTGTAACCCAACCACCATTTTAACGAGACCTCTACGGTCGCTTATGATCTGATTAAATCAAAAATAATTTTCTTACTGTTTACTTACCGGTGAAAAGTCATGCCATCCTTTTTGTAACTAGATGTTTTGGAATGTTTCCCACACCACTTCACCGCGCATGAAGGCATTTTGATGCGTTATAATTGCATAAAATGTTTAAAAAATTGGAATAATTTAGCGTGCACACAGGTCTAATACTTAGTCACAACTAATATGGTTACTAGTACCGTAGCCTATATGTAGGCGACAAAACACTAATAGTTTTCGAGCATCGGGGCACTGTATGCGCAGTCAAGTGGTTATATAGTCTTTGGCGGCGAGGCACGGCGCCCGTGAGCGTCGGCGTCGCGCCGAGTGGCACTAACCGGCGCTGTCCCGCAGGTGTCGTACCACGAGGCGGGCCCGTCGCGCGACGACAGCAACACGCTGAGCACGGCGGAGCGGCGCGTGACGCTGCGCGCGCTGCTGCCGGGCCGCAACTACAGCGTGGCCGTGGCCGCCGTGTCGCGCGGCGTGGCGTCGGCGGCGGCGGCGCTGGCGCTGGGCACGCGGCCGCTGGCGCCCGTGCTGCAGTCGGCGCTGGCGGAGCGCGGCGCGCTGGCGCTGGCGTGGCGCTCCGACGTCAACAGCCGCCAGGACCAGTACGAGCTGCGCTACCGCCGCCGCGCCGCGCCCGACGAGCCCTACACCACGGTCAGTACGCCGTACGCAGTACGCCGCATGCCGCATGCATGCCGACGATGATGGACGTCCTTTTTATTTTACTAATCGATAGTACAAGTATACTGTTTTAAAGGAGAGAGTAGAATTCCCGAACCTTAAATATACTTAAAAGTAATTTATTATAATTTTATGGATTTTCAGCAAAATTCAAAAATAAAGGATGTAACAATAAGGGTTAAAATCTTGGGTTAGTTTTGAATTTCGGGTTTTATTTTAATTTTTAATTAGCTTCTTTGTATTTACAACCCTAATTTTGCGAACCCGACTCGCTCTTAGCTAATTTTTAAGGGTATTTCTCGACCGAGCCTGTTTTAATTGTCCACCTAATACAAATAGCTGTACTGCAGAGGAACATTGACACCGCACTCACATAATGGTGTGGTCTTAAGGTGACGAAAGTGGTTTTTCTATAACTGTACGGTACGTAGGTACGAATAAACATGTGTCAGTAATGCCACCTATACTTACACTGCCACTGATAACCTTCAAAGCGAAAGCAAAGCAACGCTGCAACAGAAATAGCTGCGAACGTAATACTGCACTGCGCGCACATTCAGCGCTGAGAACACGTAGTTGTGACGGTGCACGGTGGGCGAGGTTAATGACGCGGAACGGTGGGTGTTGTAGTTGACGACGACTGACACCAGCGCCAAGCTGGACGGCCTGGTGCCGGGCGCCGTGTACCAGATCCAGGTGGCCGCCGTCAGCTACGGCCTGCACAGCGAGCGACACACGCTGCTCAAACCAGTCCGTGAGTATACTATCCTACTTACTGTTTGATCTGTCGGCTACCGAATGAAACTACCGTTGCGATTGGATGCTAGTTTATTACTGCCATTACAACGTAATGGTGCAGGCACACACACATACTACACACATATACATCACTATTACTACGAGTATTATAAATTTACTTTGTCGAATTATTTTGTATGAAAAATTTTAACATAAAAACAGTAATAATTGAAAACTAATTCATATGCCAGTCGATTCTTTGATATGGTCTCATTCATACCCTAGAGTTATGGGATATAAAAAAAACACCTTGTATAAAAAATTATATACAACACATGTTACATGAAAATAATCAACAATAAATAAAATTACCTATCCATAACTTTTTGAGAAAATACGATCGAACCGATCTAGAAAATACGGTGCACACAGTTGGTCACTTACTGAACAATTAAAGTCAAAAGCAATGGAGCGCAGCATAATAGCTGTTAAGCGAACAGATCGCATCAGAAATACCGCCCTTTTTTTTTCGGATGGGAAATCATCAAATGACTTCTCCCGCTCTGGGCTGAGCGGGAGGGAGTGTCAGACTTTTACTGACTAAACCCACCCATGTTCCTTCATCGCCCTTTGTGTTCCGGGGCCGCGGTATCTCTTTCGAACAACCCGCAGCACCCGGCAGGCATAGGCCCTTGCGGGCCCCTTCCCTATGCTGACATCTCTTTGAAGAAATACCGCCCTGCGCTCCATAACTCAGGTTGCGGATGTTGGGGAAAAAACAGCCAAGTTATACTGGGAGTGGGCTGGCCACGTGGCACAAATGCACCCGGAGAGGTGGACACGGATCGTCAATCACTGGATACCTGATGGAAGAAATCGCCGCCGAGGTAGACCGCGGCGACGGTAGTGTGACGATCTTATCTTGTTTGCGTGGCGAACATGGCCAGATATCGCACAAGACAGAGATGTTTGGAAGGAGAAAGGGGAGGCCTTTGCTCAGCAGGGCGATACTTGACAGGCTAGCAATAAAAATAAACGAGCTGCAATCACAGTTTTCGGAAAAAAAAAGTGGGCTTATGTTTAACGAACCACCAGATAGAGTAAAATGGAACGGCAAAAATTACTTTATATTGCCAAAAATAGAAAACGATCACCAAAATTAAATACCCATCTTAGCCTGAAATTAGAACCAAAAATTTTACAACTTGTGATGCTACTTAAAGCAATCAACTTCAAATTATGATTGTACTAGATGAAAACCCGGCTTCGCTCGGGTGAAATATGACTCATACATAATACACATGTCGTTACAAAATGTAGGTAGATATCTATGTAGTTATCGGTTCTCAAGGAATATTAAAGGCAAAGCAAGGCATCGATTCGTATCGATTAGGAATTATATCAATATAATATATAATATCATTTCGTGACCCATTAACTACAACTGGTAAGATCTGACGAAAATCTCCTGCGAATAATAAAGTTTTGCCTCCAAAAGGTAATTTATTTTTTATTACATCTTGAAGCAGTCGATCAACTACAACAATATCATGAAATTTAGTCACGGGTGCTTCATCCCAAATTTTTAAATGAGTTTCCTTCAATAACGTAGCGGCCGGCGACCCTAACATATGAGACGAATCTACATCTGAATTAATTGGAATTTTAAATGGCGAGTGAGCCGTTGTATCACCATCTAACAGAGTTGCTGCAATACCAGAAAACGCTATAGGCGTTTTGTTTTCATATCTTAAAATATGTAAAATAATACAAAAGTTTTTCCAGTTCTTCCTGGGCCGTCAAGTAAAGCAGCTTTCTCTATGTTGGATTATTTACAGCGTTCAGTATTGTTTCGCCCACATATTTTTGTTCCGCTTTCAATTTTTGGTATTTTTCATGCTTTTTCATGTCCACAGCCATAAAGCAGTCACAGTCATAAGTTTAGGGCATTTTGTACGTCCTTTTATACTGGCAGTCTGTGGATGGATTACACGCAGAAACAGTACAGAACTGTATGCGTCCAATACAACAACGCGTTCAGGGTGCTCTTGGGGCTGCCTCGCTTCTGTACCGCGTCGAGGATGTTTGCCGAAGCGCCTATGGATTGTTTCCACACTATCATGCGCAAGCGGTGCACATCTCTAGTGCGTAGGGTGCGGGCCAGCCGCAACAGTATCCTGAGCGCTTTTGGTGAACTTTTCGACTGTCAGTACGTGAACCACTGCTGCATGATTCACGTACTGCCTAATGTCGTGATATTATTCTAATCTTAGCATGTTCTTTTAATTTTGTCTGTCCATTATAATTTCAAAGTTAAATATTAATGTATAATTTTCAATTTTAATTGTAATGTAAATGTAATTCTTTGAATTGTTATGATCCATAGATTATTGAAATATATAAATAAAGTAAAAAAATAAATAAACGAAATCAGATAAGAAAACATCATTCTGGAAGGCCGAAACGTGTTAGTCTCTTTCCGTGGAGTTTTAATGTTTCATCAATTTCTTGTAAAGCCAACTGTTTAGATAATATTTCAGGGCGTGATCTTGGTAAAGTCTTCGATAAAACGTGATGCAAATTTTTCCCAAAGAGCATTAGGATCAGTTGGTTCACAAAATACGCAAATTAACAGCTGTCGTAATTGCCGAGGGGGTTTAAAACCAATTGCTTCATCCAAACATCTTTCCCATTCTTGATCGTCAAGTAGGAGCCCCCTTGCTTGAGCAGCTTCTCGAAATGAGTTGTAAATAATATTTTCATAAGTTCTAACATCTCAGAAGCAAGTCGGCCCTTTGACGTGAAGAAATAATAGCCGGAGATAATATCGTTCTCGATCAGAAAAGGAATAATTATACATTCTTGCAATTACTTTATCTACCGCTGATTGAGATATTCGTGGTTGCCACTGTCCATTGATAAATCTGAAATGTGTCGGAATTTCAGTGTAAAGATATTGTCGAGTACTTTCGTTGGTTTTGTTTAATTCAAAAAATGCTAATCATGTTGATTTTTCTGCTGATCTAGCTGCTTCTTCATGAACATTTTGATCTGTAAATACGACTGTTTGTTGGTTTTCCAAATGAACACCTAACTGTATAATTGTGTGACTCATTTTGTGTATTGAATTCGCCAAACTGCTTCAGGAGCCGAAACATATCTGGTATCAATGTAAGCCTTAATTTCGTCACGAAGTTCGTTGCTTGATGTCGATTGATCACTGGACTCTTGGGGCGCTACCGTGATTTGCACCTTTGCTCGGTCATGACCTTTATAAATATATTTATTTATATATTTCACACTTTTGACAGTTGAACAAATTTCCACATTTATGTGAGCATTAAGTTTTTTACATAGATGGGGATTGTAGGGCACCATCCATCTATTATCACACTCGAAATCCTTCTTTTTTATTGTTCTTCAGTCTTCCCTTCTTCTTGTTATAACATAACCTCCATTTTGGGTACCATCTCTAGTATCTCCGCAAAATGTCTTTGGGTAGTTTTTAGAACATTTAGATCCAGTTTCCATCCATCATTTTTTATGCAGGGTGAATTCAAGTATCCCAGGACCACATGACCCATGGATCATGTTTTTTGACACAGTCTGAAAAAGTTCCTGGTCTTTATCTGGATCAGGTATTTCTGCATATACAAATTTATCATAATCTTCTGATGATCTTGGTTTTTTCTTAGAATAATAAGCATATGAGCATGTGGTAGCCCACGTTTCTGAAATTCGGTAGTGTAAAACCCCGCACTCGGTATTCCAAAAATGTGTTTGTATTGTCATCTAAAAGTTCCTCCAATTTAAGTTTAAAAATTCTGGCAATTAAGTCGGGTCTATGTTCTTTTTTTTGTATTGTCTTGTAAATTATCTAAGATTTCCTGCCAATTCGGATTGCATGTAAATGTTATAAATAAGTCTGGTTTACTACACTTGCATACAATCGCCATGGAATCCTGATAATTTTGCATCATGTGCCGGGGACTTCCCACATAAGTTGAGGGCAATATTATCATTTTACTAATGCCTTGACCCGATTCGCTATCATTAGGTATTGTACAGGCTATCCATTAAGTTATTATAATTTTCGGCTCTGAGCTGTGTTTGATTCATTCGAAGAAACAACAATCTTTGAGATTCAATCCTAACATAGGCTAAAACACAATATTCATGAAAAAGTTTTTCGGCGTAAAACAATGGGCTAAAATTTTTACGAACAGCAAGTCTATACTGATAAAATTGTAGCATTGTAAGGCGGCTTCGAGCACTTCGCCTCTCTTCTCTGTGTTGAAGATTTTAATGTCATCCGAGTTCTCCATTAGGAAAAAGTAAAGGAAAGGCTAAAGGGTCAATATTGGGACTGGTTGATTTTAGTATAGTTAAATGTTGAGAATATTCTTGTACAGAGAAGTCTATATTTAATGGAGGTTCGCCGTTTTCTCCTACAAAGACGACCGCTACCTCATTATTTGATGGAGTGTTATACCGACGCAAATCAAGAGATTTATATTTACAAAACTGCATTGATACCGAATGTTTGCGTCGATTTTCTGAGGCTGCTTTTAATTCCTCTTCAGCTAAAATTGCAGCCGCCCTTTTGTATATTTTGACAAAAGGATTGGATACATTGGGCATTGTTTGTCAGGACCTCATTATATTGCTTCTACATATATTATTTCTAGAATCAGATAATCGTTCATTTAATGCTGCTTCATCTTCAATTATGTACAATTGGTTGTATTGTGGTTTATGATCTCGCAACGGAAAGAAAGATCCAGTTTTTGTATAAATTTGTCCTTGTACCCTATAAGTGAAAACTCCTGGAGGGAGTGTGGTCAAGTTAGAATTTATGGATGCCATTGCAAATGCTGAATTATAGTGTCGTATCGTCGCCTTAAAATGATTAGCATCAGACGTATTGCTTTTGTATAAATCAATTAATCTATCTGCGTCTATATACACCTTCCCATCATGACAACAATTTTTAAAATGATTTTTAATTTTTTCTCTTAAAAAATGAAGTGCTTGACATTGAACCATTCATAAATCATAGAACTAACTGCATGTACTGATATTTGAATGGTGTTATTTAAAAGCGCTAAATAGATATAGTTAGTCCTAGGGGGTTGATTTTCTGTACTAAATCTGCTTGAATATTTATGCTTCTTCTGTGGTCTGCCAGCTATTTAATATGTTCTCTTTCTCCTCTTCTTCTAAAGACAGTCAGTCAGTCAGCTGTGATTCTTGGAGCTGCGTCAACTTTTTCTCTTTGTCCTCTTTGTCCGAAGAAACATCATCAGTCACCAGTGACTCTTCGATTAGCTTCAACTCTGCGTTATCCACCTTAAAGGAGACAAAATATTAAAAAATATTCAAATAATAATAAGTATTGTGTATGTATGTATATCCTCACGGCTCTATCTGGTAATAAGTATTATTTTTCATTTGACTGTACTTGGTGACCTGCACCATTAACTTACCTGAAAGTCATCAAATAAATCTTGGGATTTGTTAGGTTGTACTGTTGAGGCAGCTAATGATTTAACAGATGAATCAGGAGCAGCTTGATTTTTTGGGAAAAGGTTTGAAAGTGCCCGAGCCTTGGTTATTCTTAACTGCCTATTTGTTTCCAGGCCACAGCATTCACAATAATTGAAGAAATTATCTGCAAGAACATATTATGCAATTAATAATCATGGACTGATTCAAACACACAGTGTAGTGTGTAATTATGTAATATTTACACAAAAATAACCACACTTAGTCTTAAGTCATTGGTACTTTGACGCAGGGGTCCCAGGTTCAATTTCCGGCAAGGCAGGTATTTTAATGTTCAAGTTAAATATCTGTTCTGGGTTTGGGTGTTATTTATATATGTTTCTGTATGTGTCCAAGACACCTCAACACAGGCTATGCGTGTAGTCATTTATTATTATTTGTCGCGTCTTAGACAAAAAATATTGAACCGCTTACCTAGTATAATGTTGTCGCATTCCACACATCGACTGCACAATTGCATTTGCATGCAGTTTCTTGCAAATATTTTGCTATTACAAAAATTGCATGCCACTGGAAGTTGATAAGTACTGATTTTATTTGAATACAGAAAGTCTTAGAATCCACACCATAAAAAGAAAACATAACTACTGAAATAATACTCACCATCTTTACGAAGAGCCCTTCGCTGCATCCATTTTCCACAATTGTGGCAATGTTTACCAAACGCAACTAGATTCGGCTGTTAACAAAATGATGTAGGTATCATTAAACAAAACAATGATGAAAGACCAATGAAAGACATTCATTTTATGAAATACGTACGATTTTCGGCATGACGTGTAAATCACTATGCAAAACTTAATGAATACTGAAAAATGTACATTATAATTTTATTTTATACATATGTAGGTATATTACATAAATATATATTAAATAAATAAATAAAATAAATAAATTACGAAAAGAACTTCAACTTTAAATCAAATAAAATAAATATAAAGTAAAACATACGAATTCAGCATAATATGTAAATATCACGTAATTATTATTCAAAATAAATAAATAAACTAACAAATTTTTAACTTCTCAAGAAATGAAGCGTTTTTTTTTTCAGTTTGTGTAAAATTTTAACTTTGTCAGTTGTACTTTTTTCAAATGTAAGGTTATGGCCAGTATTCTTTTTTCTATGGTTATGTTATGGCAATCGGCCAATCTCAGGTTTTAAGAAAAAACACTTAACACAGAGTAAATCCTTATGGCGTGTGTACTACTCAAGATGTCATCCGGTGTCAGTGACGTTTCGCTAGAGTGGCCAATATGGCGACTTCGATTTGTCTGTCATCTCCATTAGAATTTAACAAAATACTCGACTATCCGAATTTTGCGGATGTATGTTGTCGACTCGAAATCTTTTTTTTTATGTTTTATTTTTCAGGTAATGTTTCGATCGAGTCTACCGTACCCCTTGACGAAATTATTAATATAGTTAATCCAAAAATTGTTAATGACCACCAAAAATTTAACAGTATTTTAATATAAAATGACATCATATATATGATACATCATACATATATTATGTAACATCTTCTTATCCTATAATAGTAAATTATTCCAGATAAATCATTACATATCTAAATATAGTAAATAAACCCCTAAAGTTCGACCCCATGATATTGTAAAATCATTACTAAAGTCTGAGCTTTTTATTACTCTAATTATTAACCACTACTAGGTAACTAAGTAGCTATTTTCTATTTCGCGTTTATTTAATAAGGTTAAGAAATAAACAACTCGTATGATAATTTTCGTTTAGTCTACATTTGACAGATTCTACTTTTGACATCATAGTGTACTATTGTTAGATTCTACAAGTGACAGCTTCTACATATGATTAGGCGCACCCTGCACAACCCGGTCGAGGCTCCTGTTACTGGGTGGTTTCCAAAAAATAACCAAAAACAGAATGCCCCGCCATCTCCTTCTAACCTAACCTGTCCGAGTCGGGGTGTCTCAAGTCCCGAGCTCGCTTCGCTCTCTCTTGTATCCTATGTGTATTTAGTTCCGTGTATTTAGGAACAAATAGCGCAATAATTTGCTCATTAAAATTTGGTGATCATTTACTAAATTTGGTTGCATAGTACAAATTAAAGTGCAGTCATTACTAAAATAGCCAGAACCATTGTAATTGTAGGTTTCCATTTTTTGGTTTAGGTCAAAAAATCAAAATCAAAGCATTTATTTCAAGTAGGCCAATTACAGGCACTTTTGAATTGTCGAAACAAAGACAGCAATAAAAAATGAAGCTACAGTCCCAGTCACAAGACATAATAACTGTGAAAGTACTGTAGTTGCCCATTCCAAAGCGTAGATCTCTATGGAGAAGAATGGGCAAGAAACTCCATGGAGACTCTTTTAAATCGTAATTTTTTTACAAAAATCTTGGATACATCATTCTTGTTGAGATGGTACATTATGTGAGAACGATGTAGCAAGACGTGCACGTTAAAAGTGTCCACAGTACAAAAAAAAAGACAATTAAAAAACAAAATAATTAGTTACAATAAACCGTGGCAACTAAGATGACCCAGTCACAACTGACAGCGCCCGTTCACGAACATGACGCATGGATCAGCCATCATTCAACTTAATCATTTTGAAGGGAACTAAATGATCCGACACACACGCCACCATCAGCAAGACATTTGAGTGAGCATGACATACTCTCAACCGCCAGGGCACATTCAAGTCGAAAAAAAAAGTAGGTTTCCTGTGAATGATAGCTTTCTAGTACATAGTACTCACACAATATAGGCTATGCGACTATATAATATTAAAAAGATTGAATTTATACAATGAAAAGACAGTTGAACAATCTTCAGCAGCCCCAACGGTTTAATTTATTTGCTGATTGGTATATATTTTAGGTGATAGAGGTTATGGTCACAAAGTTATTTTTGGTGGTCATTATATTTATCCCCAAAAAAGTGTACAGTCAGCAAAAAATAACCAGTTTTCACGAAACATTTTTTGATGCCTTTCGGTCCTGTTCCACCAAGGCTTGCATTTGCTTAGTGAAGAGCAGCAGCAAGTTGTTGTACCTGTGATGGAGGATTTCCCAGCAGGAGTCGTAGTTGTTTTCGGAAATGGATAAATTTTGCACGAGACGTTCAGCCTCCCCTTTTAGTTTTCCTTTCAGGTGTTGCATCTTCTGCCCCTTACAGAAGGAAGGGTTGTTATGAATCGCCGCAATGTATAGATCGAGGAATGCTGGCCACTGCGTGTAGTTACCAGAGAATACTGGTATTTCGATCCTCGGCGCGCTGTCGCGTTGTTGGACAGCGTGGTTGAGCTTGCGGTTAAGATCTCGCTTTGTGATCTCGTACGTTTCTTCGTGCTTTGAAAATTCAAGCTCGTAGTTTACGTCGCTGCCGACGAGTATATTGTCGAGCTGCCAGTGTACTTCGTCGATCACCTTCCATCGAGATTCGAGGGTCTTGAGTTTATCTTGTATGTCCCATTTCTCGATAGTATCAGCGATGCTCAAGTTGCGGGTGAAACAAGAAAAGGCTCTGAAGTTGGTAGCTTGTTGAGTTTTGAGTTCGTCTGATTTTGAAAGGACTCCAATGCTCTTGCTATCCTCGCCTTGGTTGCTCTCGGGTTCCGCAGAATAGGTAGGCCATGTTTGCAGTTTATGTCGTATGCTTGAGTATTCTGCCTTGACCCTGTCGTACGCTTTAGTAGTGTAGTATCCGTCGGTCAGGTCGGTGGCGCTCTGTAGCACGCCATGGTTCGTCTCAAACTCGTTCCAGTGCGCCTGAAAGTTATCCAGTCTAACCTCAATGTACGTTGCGTTCTTGTGGTCAGGGCCATCCTTTCCGAAATTGACATCAATTTTCCGGATGCCCTCTGCGATGATCTCCTGCCGCTTGAGAAGTTCTTGTTGTACTAATAGCTTCCGAATCAAATGTTGATGTTTCCTGTAGCGATTGCCGGGTCCGAAGGAATTGCTACGTACGATATTGTGTGCCTTCTCAATCTGACTGGGGCGATCCGCTTGTGGAAGACCAGCCAAACCGATTCGCTATCGTAAATAGAAATACTTCGTACCTGTGAGGCTTGCAGGACTGTTTGTTCCAGTAGCGGCGATCCGGCTCGAAGGACCAAAATGTACGGGCAATTTGTCCGTGCAGGGAGATGTAGTATGTAGACTGTTGATGGATACGAATCACACAGGATGTATACAGGAAATAAAATCACTGTTCTGTGTCCGTTACTGATTGATTGATTTATTAGGTAAAATGTTAAATTATATAATACATAAAGTAGGTTAATTGTGGTATGCGCGATAGCTTATTCAGCGAATGTAAACAAGTAATCGGCGAATAAGCAAATGCTTGTTAAGGTAAAAACTAACACAATACATTTCATGTGGTGATGCTCGTACAATGAGAAAAGTAGCAGATTGTAAAAAAACTTTTCCATAAATATTGTAGAAA
This sequence comes from Standfussiana lucernea, assembly GCA_964057025.1. Classification (NCBI taxonomy): domain Eukaryota; kingdom Metazoa; phylum Arthropoda; class Insecta; order Lepidoptera; family Noctuidae; genus Standfussiana; species Standfussiana lucernea. The sequence goes on from OZ059788.1 coordinate 18,140,647, forward strand.
ATTTCTCAAATAGGTATGGATAGTCTCCTAAACGTGAACGAAAGTTCAAAAACTACATCAAACGTGTCCTTATCAGGAAAGCATACTACAAAATTCAGGAATATATCGAAGACAGCGCGGTAACATAATGTGATGTGTGCAGGCCCGCTACCGGCGCTGGCGCTGAACGTGTCGCGTGCCACCTCCAACAGCGTCACGGCGCGCTGGCAGCCCCCCTCCCCTGCCGCCTCCGCCCTCGGCGGCTTCGTGCTGCGATACCGCACGCGCGACGCCACGCGCTGGCTGCAGCTCGCGCCGCTGCCGCGCTCCGCCAGCGAGGCCGAGGTACCAACACTTACAGCGCGCGTGCTGCAGTTCGCGCAGCTGCCGCGCTCCGCCTTAAGGCCCTTTACGTACTTACACCACTTTGAAATTCAGATGTATCATCATTCTCGCCTTAGCGATAACCAACACCAACTTGGATTTTGGCATGCAAATTAATATATAAGTACCCAAACTTTACAAATTATAAGTAGCATTGCAATAGTAGCAATCAACAATAACGCTTGCCGCTCACTCCCGCAGATCAGCAACATGACGCACGGCGAGCACTACCTCATCGAGCTGGACACGCTCAGCGAGGACGCGGACGGCGACGCCGTGGAGAGCGGTCTGCCGCTGCACGGCGAGCACACCGTCCGTACGTATCGCACACCACACGCACCAATGCCAATAGAGCATAACATAACATCACTTCTGTAATCCCCGACGGGTCAGGCAGAGGCTGCAAGTGCTGTTGTGTTAAAACATGAAATAGTCCAAGTATGTATGTGGCTTCCATGGCCTAAATTGCCTCAATTCGAGTTCCCTGCTAGAGCTTTTATTTAGGAGTTTACCTCGTTATTTGGTACCTGTTGACAGGGCCGCTTTCTCTTTTTGGCTCTTACCTACCGTCGCACAGTGTGTTATAGGAGCTGAGTTGCGGTCATGTCTCGTTTATGTGTCTATTAAATAGATCTAGTCATTGCTAAAAATTCCTACACTATTTGTTTGCTTAGTTATTTAGATATGAATTTTTCAGTGAGATTAAGAATGGGGACAATGACATTAAGAAAATCTTAATTTCAAGATTACTCAAAATACTCAGAGGAGGTTGTCATACAAGACGTAAATAATCAATATAAATTACGGTACCTGGTCAATAATTATAAAGGCTGTTTTTTTTTGTTGTTTTAATTTGCACTATTTAAGAATAAAGCCCTTTTCAAAAGAGGAGAATCACCCGATTATCGAATAAACGTCTGCGTTTGTTTGTGTGTGTGAAAGCGTGGTTATAGGGCTACTATTAGACGGGCCGCGTTTTAATACGGGTGGTGTACACTTATCGATTACCGATATTAAGAAAAAAACATAAAAAATTACCTACCCATTTTATTATTGATTCGGGTCGAGAATAATTAGCACAGTTACCTCCTTGAATTTGACGAGGATGCAAAGCAACACCTTGTATATATATTTTTATAAAACTATAGCGATGTAGAATTTTATTTTTTTCACATAATATACTCACTAATATTATTAATCATATTCTAAAAATTCACAAACTTAAGTCACGCGGCAAAGGAGATAAATAGTTTCTATGTATCTTAGGAATTTCTATGGAAATAGGGTTGTCAATTTTCCTAATCAAAAATCATAACATAAAATTTAAAAAGTATTATTCCATGATGTCATCATCAGAAAAAGCAAAAGTTTCTTCTGATGGCAGTGAAAGGGGTTCATCATCTGTTGCCATTTCCCTGGTATCATCATCTATGATAATTCGTCAAAATGTATGCAACAGCTGATTTTTTTTTCGCGATTTCAGCTTTGGTTCCATCGTAAAAGTTGTTTATAATGATGAGTACAATGACCCCTTAAGAGGGTGTGCGTTAATTATGTTACATGTTGTATAAATGTTACAATCACTTACTTTGTTGACAACCCTAAGAAAATCTTAAAAAAATGATATCTCTGGTGCAAAGCCTTTGTAACGTCTGATTTTTTGTATGAATATACTATGAATGTACTTCATATAAATATACTGAAAGAAAATGAGACCATGCAAAGTTTCGCCAGAAAAAAAAATTACGGAATCACATAAAAATAAATGCTTATAAGAGCTTGATTAATCAGTTATTTATATTTTAATTTGTTCTTTTAGTCATAATCTATTATACCAAAATCAGTTTTTAATAAAATAATAGATAGAATGAAAATAAACATTTTTTTTTGGTTTCTATGGACTTGTCTCGTTTTTTTAAATATCTCAAAAACTACTACAGATAAAGTCACGGGGATTTTTTAAATGCTATTTTCCAAGAATATCTTTCTAATGAGTATTGAACATGGTGATGACCGCAAGTCGGCTCCCATAACACACTGTGCGTCGCTACCTACTACCTCTAGGGAATATCCTACAACTACAACGACCATCAGCCATGAAGTTGAGTGTAGAGAATACCAGAATTCTCTGCGCTCAACTGAATCTGGAATGTATTTCTCTACAACAGCCAATAACGTATTTGTGTGATTTTTCTATAAATTTATGTTAAAAAAAAAACATTTATTATTGTAGTAATCATATGTATATTCATATATAAAAACATAATCACTACATTTCTTGACTAGTTCTAAATTGATCAAAAATTATTGCGATGCTTAGGAATATAAAATGCACATTGTTATTTATGAAATATAGCGAGCCCGAGAAAAATTCTATTTTAAGAAATCCCTTCCGTGTTTTTGTACCCTTTGTCGGGACAAAACGTAAATTGAGGTAAATAAATCAATGTCGGACGTTTACATTCGAATATCCGATCCCTCCGATTCGGTCATGGGACACGCGATCAACGACTTGTAAAGTTTTTGTTAAACCCGTAATATAATATAAAATAAAGCGGGCTTTGTCCTATTTGTTGGCATTCCTTATAACTATATTGATTATTTTCTTAATATTGAGCAATCCCAAGAGGGAAAAGCGCGAGATTCGTAATAAAGTGGGTGGGTGTATGCGGCGCAGGTCCCAACCCGGTGAGCAACGTGGAGCAGCTGGTGGACACGCGCAACCTGACGCTGGAGTGGCCGCGGCCCGGCGGGCGCGTGGAGTGGTACCGCCTGCGCTGGGCCGCGCGCGCGCCCGGCGCCGCGGCCGGCGCGCGCGACCTGCCCGCGCCCGCCGCGTCCGCGCGCACCGTGCGCGCGCAGCTCGCCGGCCTGCAGCCCGGCCAGGGCTACGCGCTGGAGCTGGAGGCGCACTCCTACGACCTCACCAGCGACGTCTTCTACATGGAGACC
>OZ059788.1:18144161-18519536 GCA_964057025.1 Standfussiana lucernea
ATTGTATTTTATTTCGCTACAGTTAGTCGATTGCAATTAGACAAAAATACTCAAGGGGTGGAACGAAAACGAAGTTTACCTAAAGTGGTCGGATTTTCATGGGACTTTTTTGTTTAGTTCCTAGAGACGAACGAACGACGAATTATTTTTTACTTTCTTCTCCACTCTTTGAACTCTACAAAAAAGTCCCATGAAAATCCGACCACTCTAAACTTCGTTCCACCTTTTTGTCTAATTGCACTCGACTAAGTCTGTATGAAAGATAAAAAAAATGTCCGTATGGATTGAGGAGCCACTTTTCGTATCTTTATGAAATAAATATAGTTATTTAGTAGTAAGTTTAAAAAAAAATGTAGGCTCGATCCTCGATTTTGTAGTATACTTAATACTTCAAAAGTTATATGAACATAAAAGTGGCTCCTCAATCTAAATGTTTGGATTGAGGAGCCACGTCAGAACTAAGAACATCATGGATTAATATTTATCATAATTTGGTATGATTTTGTAGTATTTGAGAGTAGTTAGTGGACAAAATCTGAGCTCGGTAGTATAATAAAAAATAATGATATAATTTAAAAAAATACCATACATTATATGTGGCAGTCAGACCATACATACGACTCCTCATTTTTCAAAGAAGCTGTAGTTCAACTAATGATAGATTTGTAGGACCAGAGTCAGTAATTATAAATGAGTGAATTGGGAGATATAGCACATTTTAACTGGCTCCTCAATTGAGATGCTTCGGTAAATAGATTTTCCTCTAATCAACTATACTTGTGACGAAATTTGGAACAAAAAAAACATCTTATTTTGTATTTTATACTAATTGTATGTATAATTCTAAATTGCTCCCATTGTTCGCTCTTGTATCCTGCATTCTCCCTTTTTCTGCACAAGTCTGCGTTCTCTCATGTATTTTATACAAATCTACAAAAGGGAATCTAAGCTTTCTGAAGCAGGGTGCTAAAAAAACCTAATAAAACTAGAGCCCTACCTATCCGAGGCGCATTGCAAATATTTTCGAGCTCACACTTCATTCTGCATTCACATATTTCTTAATCTGTCTGCATGAGTCGACTAAGTTAGTCCTGTAATAAATACATTTTTAATATGAACGCGCAAAAAGAATTAAAGAACCTCTTGCGCTCTAGCTTTTAACATTTGCTGTCATTACTGTTGGAATGGTCGGTTATGTGATCCCACCACCCCCCCCCCCCTCCCCCCTGTCTGGAAGGCTGTATCTGCACTCGATCCGACGGGCAATATTAAAATTTTATCTTCTGATCATCTGTTACGAGCTGGGTAAGGGATAAATTGAAACACTATCAATTAAACACCAAATATCTTTATTTAACCCAAAACACTTATATAGGTCGCGGAAAACACCTAGTAAGCTTATAGGTGTCATGAGTTTAGTATGAAATTACCGATGTATACTGCAAAATCAAAACTCATTTTTTTCCAAGATGTAACATATTTATGCATCTAATCGGAAGTTCAATTATGCCTTTGCGATAGAACTCTGGGGAGCTAGATTCGAATCTCGCATTTTGTACTGTCTCCTGGGAATAAAAACGTAGAAAATTGTCCAAATCACGAAAAAAATGGTAGTCAGTTAGAGCAAGGTGTGGCGAGTACGGAGGATGACGTATATTTCTAACTGCAGCTCCTGTTGAGTTACAACGGTGCCCCGTGCAGTGTGAGCTCTTGCGTTATCATGGAGCAATAATGGTGAAGATAGATTCACGAGTTGAGGCCGTTTCACTGCCAGTTACGCCATCATTGTTCGAAGTTGGGCACAGTAAACGGCTGCTGATATTGCTTGACCAGAACTGAGAAAGCTATAATGAATAACACCATGAAGAAACCACCAAACAGTTACTATTACCTTTTTATTGGTAAGCTTTGCTTTAAGGCACTGTTACGGCGTTTGACCTGGGGTCAGCCATTGCATTTCTCGCTTACGGTTATCGTAAAGAATCCACTTTTCGTTACATGTCACAATTCGATCCAATATTCCGTCATTACTGTACCGATTCAACAAGGCAGCGCAAGTTTCAACACGCGTTTCTTTCTGCAGATCAGTCAAATCATGAGGCACCCATTTTTCATATATTTTTTTATCTTATTGATTTGATGCAAATGAGTCAATATTGTAGGTAAGGTAACGTTAAACCATGCTGCTAATTCCTGGGTAGTTTGACTAGGATCGACTTCCACCATCTCCTTCAATTCAGCGTTATTCACCTGTATGGGCGGTCTTCCACGTGGTTCGTTCTTAAAGTCAAAGTTTCCATTACGAAAGCGTTTAAACCAAAAACGCACGGTGCGTTCATTAGCAGTCTCCTCTCCAAACGCATTGATATTGCGAGTCGTTTCTGCCGCATGAGTTACGCGTCGGAACTCGTTATTCAAAAATTACTCGGATTTTCGAAATATCCATCTTTTCCGTCTAAGCTGAATAAAAAATACAATTGAAATTCGAAAATTGAATGTTGCACATTTTTTAAACGAAAAATCTCATAGGTATAATTGAAAAAAGCTTCACTCGAATATCTCACACCATGAAGGTTTAATGTCAATTCAAAGTATCTATTACTATAAAATGGCAATTTCATACTTTAACCCCTATTACTTAATTGATTCGAGTAACGCAGTTTTCACATGTTGTTAAAATAAAGTCGAAAGGACTTCAACCAAAATGGGCTAACCGTGAACAACCCTATTGGGAAAGAAGGAATTCATAAATAATTTAGTAATAATATTTACTGAACATTGGTCCCTATTCGGGAGTGTCAACATAAATAATATTAAAAACGAATAAAAAAGATTTTTAATTGATTTGTATTTGTATGGTGACAGTGGCGTTGAGTTAGGGTTGCCTAAAGAATAAAAACACAGAAAAAATAATATCGATATTTTTGATGTTTCGATTCGAGAGCTTCGAAAAATTCAAATGTTTTCCTGGAAGACCAAGCTTTGCTCTGGTCGTTGGAGGGTTCATCACCAGCATCACCATCATCATCTTAACCTTACATGAATAAAAAGATATACTTTACGTAGAACAACATTTTTTTTTGAGATGGTAAAATCATCCATTTATTTCTCCCGCTCTAGGGTGGAGCGGAAGGGCGTGTCAGACTTTGATTGACTAACACTGTTCAAAGAGGAGACTTACCGCCATGATTATAGCATGCCCACGTAGAACAAACGTTGAAAGTCTTTTAGCCTATATCGGGGAAAAATAGTAAGAATCGTTCGTAATTGGTAATTCGCCTTCGTTCGTTTGGGTTTTGTTCGTCGTGGTAGCGGGTATTATTAACACGTGCTTTTCTTGAAGATTCTTATTGGAATGCGGCGTGGTCCATAACCAAAAGAATTACGCAAAACAAAACAGCACAACACGATGGAATCGATTTCAAATCGAGTGTTCGACTGACAGTGCAGAGAACTGGCAACACTGACCCAGACCCGATTGTCAAATTGTCAATGTCAAAATGTCATTCGCTTATCGCTTTGCGTTTGCGCTCTTTTTCGTATCGTATTATGAATATTATTTCGACTTTAGCTATTTTTGACGACTTGTGCTGTTCAAAATGGATTCTGATGATTTTCTAAACGACGACCCCGGCTCACTCTCGGACTCAGTACCCGCTTCAAACGTTAACCCTAGCATTTCTCCGAATAATGAACCCGCTTTACATGGACTTATTTATATTATTTAACCAATTTGATACAAAACTTCTTATATATATGTTGTCTTCCTACTGTAAGCCACTCAATAAAATCAATAATAGTGCAATATATTTATGTTCATGTTCAAGCCCAATCGCCATACAAAGTGGTTGATGTCCTTTAAGAACCTGACTTAAACCAGAGCCGCGCTCTTCTGTCCATCACAAAGTTGTAGTTTGGTTGTGACAACCGCGCTACGCTGCGCCTGCCGGTTGTACGTAATGCTAATGTGTAGTAGCGCGACGTAACGGGTGAGCATGCGTGCGCAGGTTCAGCGAGGAGTTTGAAGAGCTGAAGCACGTGGGCCGCGAGCAACCGTGCTCGGCCGCCGACCTGCCCGTCAACCGGCCCAAGAACCGCTTCACCAACATCCTGCCCTACGACCACTCGCGCTACAAGCTGCAGCCGGTGGACGACGAGGAGGGCTCCGACTACATCAACGCCAACTACGTGCCTGGCCACAACTCGCCGCGCGAGTTCATCGTTACGCAGGGCCCGCTGCACTGCACGCGTGACGACTTCTGGCGCATGTGCTGGGAGTCGGGCAGCCGCGCTATCGTCATGCTGACGCGCTGCGTGGAGAAGGGCCGCGAGAAGTGCGACCGCTACTGGCCCTACGACACGCGGCCCGTGTACTACGGCGACATCGCCGTCACGGCGCTCAACGAGTCGCGCTACCCCGACTGGACCGTGACGGAGCTCATGCTGTGCCGCGGCGCGGAGCAGCGCGTGCTCAAGCACTTCCACTTCACCACGTGGCCGGACTTCGGCGTGCCCGACCCGCCCACCACGCTGGCGCGCTTCGTGCGCGCCTTCCGCGAGCGCTGTCCGCCCGACTCGCGGCCCGTCGTGGTGCACTGCAGCGCCGGCGTGGGCCGCTCCGGCACCTTCATCACGCTGGACACCGCGCTGCAGCAGGTCAGTCGCTAACACGCGAAAGTGTCGTCACTCCATTGCTTGCTTGTCAGACATTGCCTGGAAGTTCACCACGAAACAAATTGCATTTTCGTAATTAGCTTATGATGTTTCCACTGCTAAGACAGGCCTGATTCTCTTTTCTGGAAGGGAGTGCTCCATAACCCACCACTCGGTTCTAGTGTGGTGCGGTGGATATCACGTCTTCGAACTTTTCGCCCCATGATAATTTAATACAAATGCCTGTCCGACTTACAGCAGTCGGCATCTGCTGAGAGTATCGGCCGGGGCGACACCTACAGGGTGTCTGGTCGTCAGTGTGCTCGAGTAGTGCAGCACTGTCAGTACAGTATGTTGTGTGTCGCAGTTGGCGAACCACGCGGAGTTCATCGACATCTTCGGCATGGTGCACGCCATGCGGCGTGAGCGCGTGTGGATGGTGCAGACAGAGCAGCAGTACATTTGCATCCACCAGTGCCTCGTGGCCGTGCTGGAGGGACAGGACCTGGCCGCGCCGCCGCATAACAACCACAACCACCACCTCAACGCCGCCTTCGAAGGTACGCAACCCTCTACTTCTCAACTCTACATTACAATTTTGTACTATGTCCACTTGTGTGTAATAGCCGTGTAGTAATTGGTATTTCAATTTTATTCTGATCCTTTTTTTTTGTTTTTATCGTACGATGTCTGCGGGTAACGATGTGTCGGTAGAGGAGGTTAACATGTAAGTGTGAACGCTAGGTGGAGGGTAGGGGAGGGTAGCGCAGTAGTGCAGGTCGCGGCGGCGGAGCGACAACGCGTGAGTGTGTGTGGCATGCCGCATGCCGAGTGTAACGTGCCGCGTGCCGCCGGGCCCAGACTCACGCGCCTTTCTGTTGCAGACGACGAGGGCATCGCCGAGTCGGGCATGTGACGGCCGGCGGGCGCGTGACGCCGCGGGGCGCGTGAAGCTGCGGGGCGCGTGACGCTGCGGGGCGCGTGAAGCCGCGGGGCGCGTGACGCTGCGGGGCGCGTGAAGCCGCGGGGCGCGTGAAGCCGCGGGGCGCATGAAGCCGCGGGACGCGTGACGCCGCGAGCCGCGCGACGTGCCCACCGCCTTATGTACTTAATTTATGTTTTCTTTTCCCGATGAGATCGCTTGTATACAGTAGTGTTAAGTTTTGTACTAATATATTTTTATAAAAATGTATATTAATAAAAATGGACCAATCGTTAATTGTATAATAGACTAAGTTTTAATAATGAATTTGTTATTTTTTTACGTTGGTAATATAATATATCAGACAAAGTGAACGCAACGAGCGACTTCCGGCCTCGGCTCGAGAGTCCCGCGCTGCGTACACTACGTATTTATTAGTGTATTTTGATATCCATGTTAAATGATTTTAAATAATAGATTTATATTTACACAATTATTATAAAGTAAGTATGGATTATCTGTTGAATCTCAAAATTGTACTTAATTTTTATACAAACTTAAATATATCTTTACTGCACATTGCTCAATTAATCGTGAACTTCGAAAGTAACGCCTAGCTTGAAGTCATGTTCGTCTGAAGTCAACTGTACAACACTACGCCCAATGATGACGTAACGCCGAGCCGAACGTAGGGGAGTGTTATATGATGACCTAGCCAGGAAACGCGGCCAGTAATGAAATCGTTTACAACATCCGGTTGATACGCTGCTTCCCAGTGCTTCCCCCCCGTATTCTTATATGTACATACATATAATCAAGAACTAAAGAGTGAACGAGTTTCGTTGCTGCCTGTTCCTGTTGCGACATCACGAGGACGATGTTTCCTATTTGTTGAAGATGTGATATTTTGAAAAGTTCATAAGATCCTTAAACTAAGTGAATTACATTCCTGATAGCGAACAGTTTAAATAATAAATAAGTTGTACATTCGAGTGTATTAAAAATGCACCGTTTTTTATTTGAAATTAATGCAATAAATAGAAACAGAAAATACAATAAAATGTTCTATTTTTCTTATATTTTTATTTCCTTGTTGCTCGTTCAGCAGCGATCAATGGAGACAACCATGGCACATGGTGTTTCTTACCTGACTACACTGACAAGAAACAGTCTGAACAAACTCAGTATATTTTGTTCATAACTTTCCTAAAGACTATCTTATAAAAATATACCTTTACCATGGGGTCTCAACTCGAACAAATTATAATTAGTCTTGTAAAAAAAAATCATAGATGGCAGCATAGGTAACAGTTAGGAAATGAACAATCACTTAAATGCGTTAAACGGTAGATTTTGGATGAAGTAAGATTAGTAAAAATCAAAACTTCCTTATTTCATGCTAATTTATCTATTTACGCTCATAAATCACGTAATGTCAACAAAAAAAGATAAATTTATCCTTTCACTCCAAATCGAACTCATGGAGTCGTAAGAGTTGTTAAAAGTAGCCATCTGTTAATCATTTTGTTTAGAGCTCTTTGCAATAGATGGCGTTTTACTTAATTTAGTTTTGATTAATAATGAAGTTGATCTAACTGATAAGTAACAATTATAGTTGATTAACAAAACTTATTCTTTTGACCACACCAAGTCTTATCTCCAAGTGATTTTTTATATGATTTAGTAAAAAAAACTTGATTTATTTAATGATAGCATTGGCGTAATTCACAAAATCAATTTGTTGTCTGATTTAGTGGAAAAATTTAAAACAAATCTTCCCAATGATTACCATGATTTTAATCACATTGATTTTTTAATTAGAAAATTATTTGAAGTGAAAATATATGATAACTGTAAATCGAGAAAGAAAATGATTGCTCCAAAATCAAAAATAAAAATTCTACAAAATAAATAATTTAATGGCCTGACAAGCTTGAAAGCTACTAGACCATTTTTTTAGCTAATCAACCAGTGCGATTCCCGAAAAAGGATTTTTCAAAATTCTAATGTTACTTTATTTAATTCTAGTTTTAGTTTTTGACAAAATCAAAGGCTTCTTCTTGTCGTATCGATGTTACTTCCTTAATAAACAGTTGTGTGTGCCCAGTAGGCCACGTTTAAATCAAGGGCTGAACCCCTTCGACGACTTTTCTCTATTCCATGTAGAAGGCTATCCCAAAACACATACTGTATATACAGCGTCAAATTAATTTAGCTAGCGAAACTTTACCCTCGTGTTACGTATATCGAAAATGAAACAAAAAAAAACTTTTTTTTCGGATTCTGACACGTAAATTAAGGCAACCAAAGGATTCTTGTGATATGGTTTAAAAAAAAAACCACCAAAATTTAAATATTGTACAAAAGCAGTTGGTACAAACGCGGACGCACGGCCGCTCGACACTCGCTGACCGATTGCGGGCATTGACCTCAACGCTCGCGGTGCGTTTTATGGCGTTTGGATCAGCTGTTTTTGTACTGATCACTGTAGTAGTAGGTACTTGACCGTTCTGTATTAAAATATTCCGTATGTTTTATTTATTTATGTACCTAGTACTTACTTGTATCCTCCTACTCCTAGTACCCCTACCTACCTATTTCATTAATTTCTTTGCCGCCGTAACTACATTAAAGTTTAAATTACCGCTAAATTACAAGCAATTTTATAGATTTGAGTAATAATCAGTGATCGGAATAGGTAGAACTAATGTCCCTAAAGTTCAAGGAACAGAAACGAAAAGTGGGGACTTCCTTACAACTAAACATTTTTTTCTGAAACTCGGAAATATCTCGGAATCAGTTAAGTACATTTAATAATAATGTTATTTATTAATCAGTACAGTAAACTAATTGAATTCATTATTTTTCTTTCTTAACCGACTTCGACAACAAGGAGAACGTTCTCAAAAAGCCATTAGATACGTTTTCTATTGTTATTAATTCAGGTAAAGAAGCTGGTATGAAAATTAAATTAGCTTCCGCACTTACTTACGGCGTTCAAACGAAGATAAGATTAGGTACCTTTATTTTTTAAACAATAAAAATCGTGCACTTTTTTTTAAACAGAAACAGTATTTGAATTCGATAGTTGTTTACCTTTATTAATTTTAGTTGTACATAAGTAATGTTCCGACATTCGGAACAAATATTAAAAAAAAAAACTGTCGTAAGGAAGTCTCTTCTTTTCGTTTCTGTTCCTTGAACTTTAGGCATATTAGCTCTACCTATTCCAATCACTGGTAATAATATTTGAGTAAGTACATACTGCCCAAATATTAGTTATTACTCGAATCAATAAAATCTGCTATGGCGGCTCGGAACATCTAACGTAGAGCTGCGCAAATAGCGCATTAGTCTATTTTCTTACGTTTTTTTGCAATTTGCAGGTCAGTGTCAGGTTGTATGTAGGTAGATTAAAATATGATTCGCGACGGTAGGTAACAAATATGGCTTTTTATATAATATATGTCTAAAATAAATGAATTACTTAATAATAATAATTCAGCGCCAGTCAGTGTCTACAAGTATGTGCCCGACCCAGTTCTCGAGAAAGACCATGTCACGCTGGACTGGGATCGGCCTATTGTCACCAATAACCCTGATATAATGGTAATAAACCGAACAGCGTGCCGCGTAATGATAGTCGATGTTACCATCCCGCATGGCGAGAACCTCGTGAAAGCTGAGAAGAGAAAGAGAAACAAATAAAATATTGGCACACGAGGTTGTCGGCATGTGGAATGTGAACTCTGCTAATATTGTGCCGATTTTCTTTACGGCCAATGACCTGATGGCCAAAGGCCTGGACGAACATTAGTCGAGAGCCTCGCTTGGCGGTTGGATCAAGAGCCTATTTCAGAAGGCAGTATCTACTCTTCGATACGGCCCGCATTGTGAGGAGATGGAAATATCTTGTCATTGTAGCCCTAACCACCGGGAGCTTAGACCCTGCTCCCGACCCGGCGCACCACTATTTTTAATATTTTTTAATGATTTTTTATCAAGAAATATTTAAACAAGTAGATAATAAGATGAAATAACGAACACAGGACACAATAATACTTTGAGTCTCAGTTCATTTAATCCTATTGAATGACTTTTGCATGAAATAGTTATTCAATGGGATTAAATGAACTCAAAGGGTTGTATTGATGATGTTAATTATTATAATTCTGTTAATTCATATGTGTTACGGTTGCGAATCATATTTTGTTAAACACACAGGCTGACACTGACCTGCAAATTGAAAAAACGTAATAAAAAATTGAATTATGATAAATATCAAAAGTACAAAATCGGAAATGAATATAACCTCCAAATAAAATATGCCCGTAAGGAGCCACTTTTCGTATCTTAATGAAATAAATATAGTTATTTAATAGTATGTTTAAAAATTTTGTAGGCTCGATCCTAGATTTTGTAGTATAATACTTCAAAAGTTATATGAACATAAAAGTGGCTCCTCAATCTAAATGTTTGGATTGAGGAGCCACGTCAGAACTAAGAACATCATGGATTAATATTTATCATAATTTGGTATGATTTTGTAGTATTTGAGAGTAGTTAGTGGACAAAATCTGAGCTCGGTAGTATAATAAAAAATAATATGATATAATTTAAAAAAATACCATACATTATATGTGGCAGTCAGACCATACATACGACTCGTCATTTTTCAAAGAAGCTGTAGTTCAACTAATGATAGATTTGTAGGACAAGAGTCAGTAATTATAAATGAGTGAATTGGGAGATATAGCACATTTTAACTGGCTCCTCAATTGAGATGCTTCGGTAAATAGATTTTTCATCCCACCATCTCGGAAAGAGTATTTTTAATCTTCAATATCTGAGTGGAAAAGCCGTTTTTATTCTCTAGAGGATAAAGTAAATTGAATTTAGAACATCGTGTGCACTAAGTTTGTGAATTAAAAAAAACATTAAACCTATTTACTGCTACCTCTATGGTGCCGAATATATCATACAACTTTTTTTTAATTTGTTAAAAACTCAGACTCGGAACCTTCTTGGTGTTCTTTTTTAACCGACTTCAAAAAAAGGAGGAGGTTCTCAATTCGGTTGTATGTTTTTTTTTTTTTTTGTGTTTGTTACCTCATATCTCCGTCATTTCTGAACCGATTTGAAAAATTCTTCTTTTATCTGAATGGATCTACTTCTCGATTGGTCCCATAGAAATTTCATCAAAATCGGTTCAGCAGTTTGGTTTTGAAATCAAAATAACTGGAAAAAATGTCATCCAAGTAAAAGAAATTGCGAAATTGATACTTGACAAGAATTTGTGTGTCATACGATAACTAAAAAGGGTAAAATAAAAACTTTTTTGCAAAAAAAAACCGACTTCCAAAAAAAAAACACTAAAAAAGTGGAAAATAACTTTAGTTTCGGAAGTCGGTGGCAAAAAAGTCAATGAAACAAACAATAGTCACCGACTTCCGAAACTAAAGTTATTTTCCACTTTTTTAGTGTTTTTTTTTGGAAGTCGGTTTTTTTTTTCAATTTGCTTTGTACGCGGTTCTTTACGCGGCATTTTTTCACGTCATTGTTAAACCTTATATTAAAAACAAGAAACTTGAAAACAAATGAAAAAACTAAAATGAGTGATTCTAGCGACGAGTTAGTTTGCTTGACGCCAACAGAATTGACTGAAACTGTTAATAATGCGCAAATGAGCTTTCTCCCTCAACAATCACGCGAGAAGTATTTAAAACAGTACGATATGTTCAACACGTGGCGACTAGCAAAAGGAGCCAAAACTTTCTCAGAAAACGTTTTGCTGGCATATTTTATAGAATTATCCGAGAACAAGAAAGCAAGCACTCTATGGAGTACGTATTCGATGCTAAAAGCAACAATAAAGATGAAAAAAGACAAACATATCGATACCTATCCTAAATTAGTGGCATTTTTAAAAAGAGCCTCATCTGGTCATCAACCAAAAAAATCGAAGGTTTTCACAGTATCTGATATTGAAAAGTTTCTTAACGAAGCACCCGATTCCGTATATTTGGCGGCAAAAGTAAGTCAGTTGCACATTCAGTATCTACTTAAGTATATTAATCTCAATTAAATAGTATACTTAGTAGATGTTGATAGGCATAATTATGCGTTCATATCAATTTTATTCATTTATCTACTACAATACTCTTTACGTTACAGGTTGTTCTTATTATTGGAATAAACGGAGCATGTCGAACTAATGAACTAACACAACTTAATGTCAAAAACATTGAGAAACATTCAGATGACTTACTATTAATTAATTTACCTAATACAAAGACAAAAAGAGACCGCAACTTCGTCATTCGCAAGGAATACGTAACGATTGTTGAGAAATATCAAGCCTTACGCCCGCCTAACACTCCAATCAATCGATTTTTTCTACAGTATCGCAATGGAAAGTGTGTTAGACAGCCTATGGGTACTAATAAAATTGGCAGTATCCCACGAGAAATAGCAACATTTCTTGAACTTCCAGAACCCCTGTTGTACACGGGTCATTGTTTCCGACGAACTTCAGCCACACTTTTGGCTGATTCCGGAGCTGATCTCCTGTCCCTTAAGCGCCACGGAGGCTGGAAGTCCAATGCAGTTGTAGAGGGATACATAGAGGATTCCATCCAAAATAAGTCTAAAATATGTGAAGGCATCGTAGGAGCCATTACACTGAAAGAGCCTCAATCGGATCCTTGGACTGGCCCTTCTACATCAAAAATAAGCCGTTATGAAACACCTAACCATTTCCCTCTCTCTCCAACATTCACGCCAAGGGAATCCGATGAATCGGTACAACTATTAAGTATGACAGATAGTTTACCGAAAAACAGTACACAAGTGACTAACACCAATATTACAGTACCAAACAAAAATATTACACTCAATTTAAATAACTGTAGCAACGTTACTTTAAAATTTTCTTAATTATACCTTAGTATTATTTTGTTATAATTTAAAGATTATTCTGTAATACTTAGGTACCTGTCATAATGTAGTAATTAATACCTAAACTGAAATAAAAGTGTACCTATCTTGTGATTGTAAACGTTTTTTTTTTGCATTTAGTCATTTCCTCGCTGAGGTGGAATGAAAAGTTACGTGTTGCACTCGAGTGCAAAGATTTTTCACCTCGTGCTCTTTTGATTCCCTCGCTAACGCTCAGGATTCTAATTTTGAATCACTCGCTGCGCTCGTGATTCAATTTTAGAATCCTTCGCTTGCTCGGTCATCAAAATTGAACACGCGGTTAAAAAGCAACTTTGCACTCTTGTATAACAAATAACTATTCCTCTAATCAACTATACTTGTGACGAAATTTGGAACAAAAAAAAAAATATTGTATGTATAATTCTGCCATAAAAAGTAAATATCTACGAAGTTATTAGTTATCACTGAATTTCCTAACAAATCGCTTTGAAGGGTGTCCTTGAATAAATTATATAATAGTACATTAAATCCATGACCGTTATTTGAAGCTTACTGTTTGAGATAGGCCCTATCTGTTTTCCGGTTATTTATGTCCTTCTTCACTCCTGTATATCTATCTCGCTCGCACAATACCCACCAGGCAGGCCCGAGCGCAGTCCGAAGGCTCGCAGGCATTCAGGAATCATTGGCGTCTTGTTTTCCGGCGAGTACGGTTGTCTTTACCTTCACTAAACCGTAAATAGAAGTACCACCTGAGTTCATCATCTAGTAGCAGCCCTTCTTCGTCAAGTGATTCCACGGATTCCGCGAGCTCTTCCGACCGAAAGAAGAAACGTGGCCGTCACCACAAAAGAAGGGGGGGGGGGGGCAAGTATAGTCTCAAATCACGGAAAGACAATCGGCAGATGCACAAGTTATTCCGAGAGGCGAGTGCATTACGTGGGTAATCAAATTGCTTTATCATCATCAGTGCCATGTGGCGGTGCGGAGCCCGCGTCAGTTATAGACAAAGACTTGTTGATTGATGACAGTGTTAGTGGCATCTTGTACAATGATGCTAGTGACGCGTGCGCGAGTGAGCCTACTCAGGTTCAACTGCCGTTCAATTTCGATATTGAAACAAAACTGAAAGAGCCTGCGGTTCCTAAAGCACCCGATAATTTATTGAAAGCCCTTCAGGATATACAATATTTTAATAAACGTGAATGGAGTGAGGTCAGGTACTCTGAAGTACAGAAATCATATTGCCATACGCCTGGTTTTATTTGACCTAGAAGCTAATGCGGAGATTCGTGCGTATGATCAGTTGCGCCATTTGGCTTATGCTGATAAGGCTTACGCCGCTCTTACATTTTGTGCGCTGGAACAAAGGCAGGCGTTATCATCTATTTTGACAGAACTACTATCCTGGGCTCATGCAGAACAGGGTTTAAATTTTAATAGCTTGCAGTACAAGATCACGGAGGTTTTTTCTAAAGGTGATTTCCACAAAGCGTCTTCAGATTTGTTGCAGCTTATCTGTGGACACAGCCTGTGTCCACAGATAAGCTGTATAACTTCAGCCCTGTGTCACACAGGGCTGAAGTTATACAAATGCGCCGAGATGGAATAACTAATCACGTTCGTGATCCTTTAATAAAGGCAACGCTACGCAAGATCCCACCATCTGACCGCCATTTATTCAAAAGCGAATCGTTTACCGCTGCCCTTGACATTCATGCCCTTAGTTAAACCTACAACTGGCTCTGCTTCGCAAGCAGGACCAAGCAAGGCTGCACGCCACCCCCCGCAGGGGTCGGCTCACTATCATGGACCCTCGCAGGGTACCAGCCATGGATGCTGCGCCTCTTTGCCTCATCCACATTATCAATACCGCCAGTCCTCACAGGACTGCTATCATGAACGTCCTCAGCGACAGAGCAACCAGAGTGACCGTCGCACGGCGTCTACAAGCAACAACAGAGGTTCATTTCACTCGCGGGGTGGCCGCCAAAGCTACAAGCCTCAGAGTCAGGGCAAAGGAAACCATAAACGCCCCGGAGTCTCCTCAGACTACAACTCTGGGAACAAAAACCGTAAGTACTGCCTCGACAGAATTCAGGGCGGGTCAACTAGCACTATTTTACAATCGATGGAAGGAAATGGGAGCTCCAAACTTTCTGTTTTGCATAATAACAGGGTATCGCATACCCTTTCTTCTAAAACCACCTCTAATGTTGCCACATTTGAGGAAAGGACCCTACACCACACAGGAGTCCGAATCGATGTCGGCACTCATCAGTCAGATGAAAGACCAAGGTGTATTAGAAGCAGTGCGACGTTCCCCGAGCTTCCTGTCAACATTGTTTCTTGTGCCAAAGAGCGATGGCTCCTACCGCCCAATATTCAACATAAGAGCTTTAAACGACTATGTAATCACGGAACCCTTCAGCCTGATAAATGTATTTCGTATACCGGAGTTCCTCCAGCCAGGCGACTGGCTTTGCAAAGTAGACCATTATCAAGCTTACTTTCATTTACCAATATCTCAGGCACACAGAAAGATTTTTGCGCCTCATTTACCAAGGGGAGCTATTAGAAATGACCTGCTTGCCTTTCCACAGGGCAGACTACTTACATCACCGGTCTCTGCTCAATTTCCTAAATGCATCTCTAAATATGCCAGTCAGGAAGGAGATCCACTTACCAGACGAAGTCCTAGAAGATCTCCAGTGCTGGCTTCACAACTGCCACCAAACATCTGCAATCCATCTACCACCACCAACTCACTTTGTGACCACAGACGCCTCCGATCTGGCTTGGGGAGCTCAGGTGGATGGTTACGCAGTGTCAGGTGTGTGGACTGCTCAAGAACAACATCTACATTGCAACCTAAAAGAGATGCTGGCAATCTTAAAGGTGCTCGAAACCCACGGTCCTCTACTGTGCAAGTCCACTGCTCTGTTCCAGTGCGTCAATCGAACAGTTATGGCCCACTTGCGGAACAAGGGCGGCACGAGATCGCCACCTCTGATGGAAGTAACGTACAGAGTCTTCCGCTTACTAGATTGTCATCAAATAAATCTGACAGTCAATTATATACCCGGCATTTACAACGGACATGCGGATCACCTCTCCAGACAAGCTAGTACCAGAATGGCATCTTCTGCCCGCTTGCACGGAGAAGGAATTTCACAAGTTTGGCACTCCGGTAGAAGATCTATTTGCGTCCAGTCGAGCAAACGTGGTAGCCAACTACGTGTCTCTGGATTTAACAGATACCCAAGCGTTATTCCACAATGCCTTTTCCCGGCAGTGGAACTACCACCTTGCGTGGGTGTTCCCACCACCATACCTGATACCAAAGGTGCTGGCCCACCTCAACTCGGCGACCGTTCTGCCACCCCCCAAGGTTCAAGAGATGGCGCTCGAAGTCGAAGATCAAATACAATTACTTAAGTCCTCGTGGCGTACTTCGACTCTTAAAACCTATAAGGTCGCATGGGATCGATGGGTATCTTGGTCTAAAAAATATAATTTGGATCCTTTTCACCCAACAGGGCCCATCGTTGCTAGATATCTAGCGGACCTACATCTACTCGACAAGTTTTCTTATAACACTATTTTGCTTCACAAATCGGTGGTGGCTACTCTATGCAATGCCGAAGATGCTGGACGAATAAGTTCGCATACATTAGTAAAACACGTCCTGAAGTCTATTGCTTTAAAGAAGCCTGTCGCCCATAAGCCTCCTGTATGGAATATATGTAGATGCCCTGACCTCCTTTTTAAGTTCAAACACTGTAGATGAAAATAACCCTTTTGCCACTTCTCGACATACAGCTCCTCCTGTGCTCAGGCAGACGAGCCCACGATCTGACATTGCTGCTAGTGGACTCGGAGCATTGCATCGATGACGGCTGTAACATTATTTTAAAGCCAGTATTTGGCTCTAAAACCGATAGCGACACTCATAGGTAATCGGGATGGAAGTTATTGCCTAATACGAGTCATAAAAATCTGGATCCTGTATTTTGGGTCAGAAAATTAATTGATCTTCTTAAAGATAAAAGAGATTCGGGTAATTGTCCAAACTTATTTATAAATATCAGAGGACAAGCAAAGGCGGCCTCTCGCACTGTGATTGCGGGATGGGTTAAAACTGTACTAACAGAGGCTGGTATACCCGCTACACCTGGAAGTCTACGATCAGCAGTATCTTCAAAAAATTGGTCTGATAACCTACCTCTGGATGAAATTTTGTCCAGAGGAAATTGGAAGTCCAAAGAGACTTTTACACGCTTTTACAGACGAGAGATTCTGCCAGCCTCTGCTAGCAACAGCATTACTAGAATGTTCAACCCAGCTGATTAAATTTTTATTTTCTGTATTAATCTTCTGGAACACAGATTATACTAATAGAGTGACTGTTGTGATTACAGAATTGTTAATGATTGGTTTTTGTTGTATAAATTTATTTCTTGCACACTCCAAAGCTGTTTAATATAATAATATATTATCTTCCAAATAATGAATATCTATCGCTTAATCCGTAGGTATAGATTATTTTCCTGAAGTCAATCAAACTTACTTCACATTGGCGTCCCCACCACCAGGCGATAAGAAACACGTCTCAAACAGTAAGCTTAAAAAAAAACCGACTTCGAAAAAAAACAAAAAAAGTGGAAAATAACATAACTTTCGGAAGTCGGTGAAACAAACCTAGGTTTGTTTCATTGACTTTTTTGGCACCGACTTCCGAAAGTTATGTTATTTTCCACTTTTTTTTGTTTTTTTTGGAAGTCGGTTTTTTTTTGCAAAAAAAGTTTTTTTTACCCTTTTTAACCGACTTCTAAAAAAGGAGGAGGTTCTCAATTCGGTTGTATGTTTTTTTTTTTTTTTTTGTGTTTGTTACCTCATATCTCCGTCATTTATGAACCGATTTGAAAAATTCTTCTTTTATCTGAATGGATCTACTTCCCGATTGGTCCCATAGAAATTTCATCAAAATCGGTTCAGCAATTTGGTTTTGAAATCAAAATAACTGGAAATTTTTGTGTTTGTTACCTCATATCTTCGTCATTTATGAACTGATTTGAAAAAATTTTCTTTTATCTGAATGGATCTACTTCCCGATTGGTCCCATAGAAATTTCATCGAAATCGGTTCAGTAGTTTGGTTTTGAAATCAAAATAGCTGGAAACAATATGTCATCCAAGTAAAAGAAATTGCGAAATTGATACTTGACAAGGATTTGTGTGTGATGCGATAACTAAAAAGGGTAAAATAAAAACTTTTTTGCAAAAAAAAACCGACTTCCAAAAAAAACACTAAAAAAGTGGGAAATAACTTTACTTTCGGAAGTCGGTGGCAAAAACGTCAATGAAACAAACAATAGTCACCGACTTCCGAAAGTAAAGTTATTTCCCACTTTTTTAGTGTTTTTTTTGGAAGTCGGTTTTTTTTTGCAAAAAAGTTTTTAGTTATAGTATCACACACAAATCCTTGTCAAGTATCAATTTCGCAATTTCTTTTACTTGGATGACATTTTTTCCAGCTATTTTGATTTCAAAACCAAACTGCTGAACCGATTTTGATGAAATTTCTATGGGACCAATCGGGAAGTAGATCCAATCAGATAAAAGAAGAATTTTTCAAATCGGTTCATAAATGACTGAGATATGAGGTAACAAACACAAAAAAAAAAACATACATACAACCGAATTGAGAACCTCCTCCTTTTTTTGAAGTCGGTTAATAACGGTTGTAGCAGCTCATACCTACGTATGGTCATACACAGTTCGGAGGAGCGCAGACGGCCTTCGCCACCGCGCCACAGATTACATATATGTAGCACCGCGCGCCCGCGCATACTGAGCTAGCCAAACCCAAGGCGAAAGGAATGTGGACCGGCCGGAGGGAGCGCGGCAGATTCTACCGTCATTACTAAATTGTGTTAGCTTTAAGTTTTGTAGATGTACCCTTTATATTTTGATTTTTCTTAACTAGAATTGTATATAAGCAGCGCTTACTAATAAATGACACAGATCGTTATTCGCCTTCTCATTTGTAACACCTAATCCCTAAACGGTCATGGATTTAATAGAAGCTTTTTTCCTGAAATAAAACGCATATTAAATACTTACCTTAATTGAAGCTTACAATTAATTTCTGCCTGGTATTTTCGACTCAATGATTCGTGAATGCCTGCGAGCTGCGAGCCTCCCGAGTCTCCCGACTGCGCTCGGGCCTACCTGGTGGGGATTGTGCGAGCGAGATAGATATACAGGAGTGAAGGAGAAGGACATAAATAACCGGAAAACAGATAGAGCCTATCTCAAACAGTAAGCTTCAAGGTAAGTATTTAATATGTGTTTTATTTCAGGAAAAACGCTTCTATTTTCACTTTGCTATTGCGGCCGAGGCGGAATTCACACACGAGCCGCAGGCGTAGGTGTTATGGAGCCGAGAACTGCAGTAACAAATGCCCACGTGTATTAAACGACGGTTTTCAGAACACTTTCGAAGAAATATAATAATGGAACTAAAAGTATTTTTGTCATGAACTATTAGGAAATTAAATGATTAGCTTTTTTTCCGCCCTTTGCCTTCGCCAGGTTGAAGGAGAGGATAAGGTATGTAGCCGCTAAACAGCCTAATATGATAAATAGAAAATTGAAATACATTTTAATTTAGAACCCAAATAAATGTAAATTTGTTGATGATAAATGCAAATTATTTTATAAAAATTAATGTTTATTTATGATATTCTGTTCATAGCACAATTTAATTTTTTATTAAATATGAAGGCCTTAAAAACATGCGCCTCTTTGCTGTGAAAATAAAGCAATTACTGCCGACTATAGAATAGTTGTTTACTTTTATCTGTGGCAAAATCAGGCCAAAAACAAATCGTTTCGCGGCTTATAAAAACACAAATAAATTTTTCAATACACTTACATTTAAAAAACTAGTCATCCTGGTTTCATTCACATATAACATGGTCACCCTTAAAAGTGTATTCTCAAGGAATACTGAATTTCAGATACCTAATTTATACAATGTTGATTTGTACATATGTATGTATTTAGTAGACATACTAAATGTTAGTGTCTCTGGTTTTTATTCCGTTGTGATCTCAGGTAATTGAAGTGGCTCAATCTATACGGACATAGGTTCAGTAACGTCTGGATTCAGGAGCCAAATAAATTGCCTTTATTTGCTAAATTCAGTCAGTTTTACTACTTTGTCCATATCCAATGCGGAGAAAAATAAAATTAAAAGAAAAATAGATACTCATAGTGAGGATCAGATGCAGAAAGCATAAGAAGCCATAATAACACACAAACATTAGGCAAGCAGCTGCAGAGCATCACATTGCCTTTTTCACTTTACAGAGATATAACGGAAAATAAAATGTTTATTTATTTATTTATTTAAAACACATAAGTACCACTATCATCACAGGCTTACCTAATACAATAGTGTAGTTATAGTTATTAGCTTACAATTATACTATCTCAACAACCAAGAGTAATTTTTAAAAATGCGGCCCGTGTGAATTCACTCAGAGAACAATTGAAACAGTCGATCCGTTGTGACACCATATTGAGTGCACGCAGCGCCCGCGTCAGCGGCGCTTGCTGCAGCAGGTTAGTGCGAGCGGGCATGCTGTGAGAGTCAAAGTGGCGGGTGTACCATAGCGAATCAAATTATACCAAATACCAAAAAAATGTACCTATAATGTACTATTTTGTACCTAGCTCTAAGAAATTTGTACCTCCTTCAGAACGAAATTATTTCGAAATTAAGTTACACCCGCCATATTGATGTCAATATGGCGGGTGTACCTTAATACTTTATTATTTAACCATTACTCTTAAAATATAATTACATCAAAAAAATGTACCTAAAAAGTACCTCAAGTAAAAAGAAACACACTTGATCAGTGGGATAGATTTCTTAAAGCTAGGTACAAAATAGTACATTAAAGGTACGTTTTTTTGGTAATTGGTATAATTTGATTCGCTATGGTACACCCGCCACTTTGACTCTCACGGCATGCTGGCACTTGACACACCAAATTATTCCGTCAGTAAAAGTTAGAGCTGCAATGTCTTTCGGACCGATTGGGAAACGCAGAATGATTTATTTTAACATCATAGATTAAACCGTCATCGTTTCAGCGGAGAAACAAGTATCGAAAACTATTACAACGGTACAACACTATTCACATGACTATTACCATGACATGTTATTGTAAACCAAAGACATTAAAATATTTACAAGCGTTGTAAACAAACGAAATACGTTACATTAGCCATAATTTCATGATCGCGTAACAATTCTTTCATCGAATGTGTTTTATGGAATGAACTATTGCATGAAAACCGGCTACCTACTAACCTGTGCAAAAACAATTGAGGCTGATTTTTACTCTTTCCTGCACCACACTTCACAATAATACAACACAAAGGCATGCTGAATTGCTGTTTTCTAATATTCACATGCAGTTTTAAAAGTAAACTCTTCGTAGTTTTCTCGCAAACTTTAATAATATAAAAGTTAACAACAATTTAACAGCAGAACTACCACCGAAGACCACAAGATTAGATTATACCTTTAGGAAGAGCCAAAAGAGGGCCGACTCGCAAACAATTTAATTTCAAGCTACCGGCGGTCAGGGCTCCAGAGAGAGGAACCTCCTAACAATACGAGCCGTGTCCAGGAGTACCGCTTTCTGAATCAAGCCCTTGATCCAGCTGCCTAACGAGAGCCTCCTCAGGTATTGGTCGAGGCTCTTGGCAATTAAGCCATTGGCTGAAACGACTATCGGCACAATGATCGCCGAGTCCACTTCCCACATGTCGACAACCTCGCGAGCCAAGTCAAGATACTTGATTTGCTTATATTTCTCGGCTTTCGCGAGGTTCCCGTCATGCGGGACCGTTATGTCAACAATCATTGCGCGCCGCACTGATCGATCTACCACCACTATATCAGGCTTGTTGGCCACAATAGTCCTGTCAGTGATGATGGATTGATCCCAGTACAGTGTGATAATGCCATTTTCGAGAACTGGGTCGGGCACATACCTATAGTACGGCACTTCCGATTCCACAAGGATGTATTTTAGAGCAAGTTGCTGATGGATAATCCTGGCTACAAGGCTGTGTCTATGTAAGTACTCTTCGTCAGCTAGACGAGAACACCCGGAGATAATGTGACGAATTGATTCGCCCGGACGGTGGCATGCCCGACATATGTCAACCGTGCTGTCATTCACAATAAATCTCCGGTAGTTATTCGTCATCATAACTTCATCCATAATTGCACAGACGAAATCTTCGGTTTCTCCGAAGAGGTCGCCGGAACGTAGCCAGGCTACGGACGCTGATAGGTCTACATCGGGCCCATGCAGGGACCGGAAAAAGCGTCCGTGGAGCTCCTTACTCTGCCATACCTCCCTGCGGTCGTTAGTGTCAAGTACTACAGGTTTGCGCCAGTTGTCTTTAGCCAAGAAGATCGGGGTGAGGCCCTTGTCCACCGCGACCACATCCCGATGCTTCCCCACGTCGGTTTCTAGGAAAAATTCCCTGAGACTGCATATCTCGCGATTGTGGAAAGTCTTAGCGTTTAAAAAGCCTCGACCTCCGCACCTCCACGGGATATACAGTCTCATAACCGAAGATCGTGGGTGATGCATTCGATATGCCGTCAACAATGTACGGACCTTCCTATCCAGGGCGTCCAGTTCTGTTTGTGTCCATTTCATTATGCCAAAAGAGTACATCAAAACCGGCATGACTCAACCGTTGAAGGCACGCACCTTATTTCCGCCTGATAAAAGACTATTAAATTCGTTTCTCAGGCGGCCAAAGAAGCGCTCCTTCAACGATTGCTTCATGTCAGCTACATTGATGCCCAGTGCTTCCGACATACCCAAATACTTGTAGGTTTCGGTTGCTGAAAGGGATTTAAGATTTATGGAATCCGAGAGTTGGGTTCCCACAGATTCCACAATCTCCCCTCGCTTTACATTCATGACCGCACATTTGTCCACACCAAATTCCATCCTGATGGCGCTACTGAAAGTTTCAGTTACCTTCAGTAGCTCCATCAGTTGCAAATCGTTGGGGGCAAAGAGTTTCAGGTCATCCATGTAAAGGAGGTGAGATATAACCTGACCACGTCTCCTCAACTGATAGCCTAGACCTGAATCCTCCAGCAGCGTGCTAAGAGGATTCAAGGCTAAGCAGAACCAAAGTGGACTCAAACTATCGCCCTGAAATATAACTAGCTCTATCCTTATCGGCTCGCTATTCCTCTGGATTTGCCGACATCCTGGATAGCCAAAGACTGTCCTCCATTGCCCCATACACGACATCAGGAAGGTGCGCAGAGTTGCATCAACTTTATACAACTCTGGCACCCTCATGAGACATGTATGTGGCACCGAGTCATAGGCCTTCTTATAGTCTATCCAACATGTTGACAGATCTCTCCGGGAACGGCGAACTTGTTGGCTTATGGCCATTTCAATGAGGAGCAGCTCCTTAGTACCGCGGGATCCATTCCTACATCCATTTTCTATCTATTATTATTATCAGCAACGTTTAGGTAGGCAGGTATTATAATGTAGCTATATAATTTCGATTAGAATCGGGTATTTGGGACAATAAATAAAATGAAACAATTTTAAATCAGTAAACTGTCTTAAATATATTTCATTCTTGTTGTTTTTATGTTTTAGGCACTATACACCATTCACTTGTGCGGTTTTTTTTTTCAATAATTTATCTTCAGTTTTATACACATTTACACAACACTACACCAACTATTTGTTAAAACAATAATGGTACCTATTTTATAAAATATTCTTTTAGCGTATCCTCCGAAATCACACAAGATCTCCCATAATAATATTATAATTATTATACCAATAGATATTACTTTACTCTTTGTACTCTTTGCACAAGATGTTTGACATTGACGTTTTATTCGTTCGTTTTCGTTCAGAAATTATTATGTCCTTTATTTATTTTTCAAACTTACTAATTACATTTTTAAATATTCCTATATAAAATTCAAAATAAAAAAAAACGTTTAAAAATATAAAAATAATAGCCCACCGGTATCGGGAACAGGGTCCAAGCTACCGCCGGTCAGGGCTCCAGAGAGGGGAAACTCTTAACAATACGAGCCATGTACCGCTTTCTGAATCAAGCCCTTTTTATGGAATTAAAAAATATCTAATCAAAATATTATCTAAAATTATAACTTTAGATAACTAGAGAAGTTATGCTTAAATAATTATCATAAACTGGAACATTAACTTTCATTTTTAGTTTATTTTAAAGCCGATACCTGCCCCATCTAGTGAGGTTTGTTAAGACTTTTTAGCTGCAAAATCTTTTGGAACAGAATTCGAGATGCCGCCACGTTCTCACAATAATTACTAAGTACTAAGCGTGACCCCCCTGGCTACCACGACACTTGTCGCAACGAGGCACGTACCTACATTTGTCATTAATTCACGACAAAATGTTGCCAAAATGAGAAACAACTCAATATTGTAGTCTTTATTCTCAAATACGATTTTAATGTGAAAGAATGAGACATCATATTTGTATAACCAAATGTATTGTATAGAATAACGCGGCGCCTCCATATTATTTCTACCTCAATGATATGTACAAAGGTACAAAGAGCAGTACAGGGGGGAGACAGATAAAACAGGCACCACTTCAGTAAAGAAAGCGTCGCTTTCTACATTACTTAACAGAGAAATTATCGATAGATGTCTCTGCAATCCCAACTTTAATGCAAAAAACAAAATCGTGTGACCATTTTGTGTTTAATTATTTGTATTTGGGTGTTTTATCTACGTCAAACGTGGAGTTGAGTTTCTCCTCCGTCCTGCTTGGATTACTACCCAGATATTAATATTTTCACATCGTACGAGTATGTTGATCAAAATGCAATTCGCGATTATAATGATGGCTCGTTTACTTACTGAATCACGATCCTTGAGATACCTATTATAGCTCCTGCAATTATTAACTTTTAATGATCGTAATTTATAAATGTATCATCATTATATTCGCAAATCGCATTATGATCAACATACGACGTAAACATAGCTGTTATCAGCAAAAAAAATAATGATCACCGATATATGTAAACAATAAATAACAAATAAAAATAAATAACAAATGTAAACAAATATTGACCTATACGTAGGGAGAAGGTATACATACATTCCTATCTATCTATAGCTACCTATACTGTAGAGTCTTAGTTCCTGTTAAGAAATCCAGATGGCGTTTCAAATCAGTGTGCTTCGAAATGGCACAAGAGGGCTCTCTTCTGCTTATTATTACACTCTTTGAAGCTGTTGCCGAACCGCTTTAATGTTTTCCTTGCTGTGTTGCTAGCTTAAATATAGTGTACCTACTCTTTGGATGCAAGTCTAGCAACCTAATAAAGAGCAATCATGATATTATTACCTACACATTGTTGTGATTTAAACAAGTTCATTTTTATGTAATAAAAACAATAATATATTTTTATACTTTTCTGATCACTATTAACAATTTTTCAATAGTGTTACCATATGAAATGACAAAAGTTACTAGAATCATAAGTATGCATGTAACACATTTTGAAAAAAAGCCCGCAAATGTCATTGTATTGGACTAGGTAATACTGGTAATATTCCTACCTCAATGTTAATACATTTGGGGTGTAAGGGGTTCTCAGTAACAGCCAAGGAACTCAAGCCAACCTCACCTGCTCGTGGTACACCCTGCTTTCGACCAACGAGGCTCTGGCCACCCGCCAACACGCACTGGACCAGCGCGGCGGGATATGGTCCAAACCCCCCATTAATGGAAAGCACTACGACAATATGTCCCCAAGTGCCCGGCGACTCCAGTTGTTCTGCTGGCGTTGACGGGTGCCAGCTCGGCACTGGAGTCAGGGGCGAGGTGAATCTCCGGGCGAGATCGATCAACCGTCAAACGACTTCGGCTAAAATACAGGACTCCGATAATCTTAATATTCTCACGTATAACGTCCGTACACTAATGAGAGAGGAGCGTCTAATAGAGCTGGAGAACGCTCTGAAAGACATAAGTAAAGTGGGACCGATGGGCCAAAGTCGTCACGCAGTGGGTGCCAGAAGACGGGCGTCGTCGCCGAGGGAGGCCTAGAAAACGCTGGCGTGACGACTTGGAGGCGTTTGCGAGAGATTGGCCGGAGAAAACCAAACGGAGAGAAGAGTGGAAGGCTATGGGGAGGCCTTTGCCCAGCAGTGGGACAATATAGGCTAATATAAAAAAAAATGTTAATACTTTGTGAAGTATTAACATTTTTTTCATAAACAACAATGACAGTGAAGCTTAGAATAAAAACTATAGCTTCGCTTTTTATTACTCTAAGGTGTGCCTTAGAGTAATAAAAAGCGAAGCTTTAGTTTTTATTCTAAGCTTCACTGTCATTGTTGTTTTGTCACCTCATTTACATGTATGGAAACTAATGGGAAGATGTAGTACAATTAGAATAAATTGGCTACGTGCAATCCGGATAACGGGCAAACCATGGACGTATTATGCAAACCTCAAAACGAACCATAAATACAAAAATGGCTGCGGTCCGGTTTGCGTGCCATTAACTTAAAGAGGAAAAACAACTGTTGTTAATCAATGAGTGTTTTCCACTGGCAAAACCCTGGTACGTCGCATCACCGATTCCTACAACGCGATACCCGCTATCGCACTGTAGGAATCGCCCGGGAGCCACGCTTCGTGAATAAATTCATGTAGCTTATGGTCTTTACAAATGTCAGATGTCATAGAGTGTGCTTCTGTATCACGTATTTTTACTAATATTCACGATTGTGGCCAAGATTGAGCCATTCCTGATTAATAATGACTTGAAGATTTTTAGTACCTAGCAAATAAGGATTTAATTTGGTGGTAGGTATTTGGAGGAAGAATGATTTTTAAATGTTTCACGCTTGCTAATTTTGGGGACAATGACACTATGTTGTCATACGTAATAAAAAATATTTTTATGGAGTTATTGATACTTTAAAGTATGAAATAGAATATTAATGACAGGACCTTCCTCGCCAGTGGCGCCATCTGGTGAGCTCAAAAACGATAACCTCATTCGGTGACGACTTTTATTCAGACATTCTACCTTAATCTTTGCAAAAAAGCACGTTACGTATATAGACTCTTGTCTTACACGTAACAAAACTATTTGTAGAACTGCTTGTTCTACATTGTTTTTTTTTTGCTATTATTAGATAAACTGAACGCATTTTGTTCGAACGTGTCCATACCAATTTAATGCAACGTAATGTTGGTACATTCGTCATTTCCGTTAAAACTATTAAAAACCTTTTTTATTTTAAATGCTTGTTAATAGGTAAGTTATATAATATATCTATAATAATATGATTGCAATATTGTATACATATTTGAATAATTTTGCACAAAAACAAGTTTCTAAAATAACTACTCCAGTTGTTTAAAAAAACCTCAGTTGTCTATAGCAGATCGGACGTCGGTCGGACATAGCATTAGCAAATAGCTAGCAACTGTCAATTTGTACGTGTGAGTTATTCAGTTGTATGTGTGCAAAAGGACACGCTTGTCGTGTTGCGGTACGTGTGCTTTCTACGAAATTGACTTTCATCGCCTCGTAAGTTTGTGAATTTCATTTATTATGGTGTATCTAGTGCATATGTTTCTGAACAAAGTCGTGTTCGTGCAAAAGTCCTATTAATCGAGCAGGAAATAGCCCGAGATCAACTAAGATCATTCGATTGGATCGTGTCGATGCGTCACCTTTGTGAGCCATTTTATTCAACTTCCACATTATCTGTAGAATGAGATACATCTCGCACGTTCTACCGTGACCTCACGCGAGGTCAGGAGTAATGTCAAAATGCAAGCGGTAATTGGTTGACGAGGTAAAGTGCATTCTAACCTAGTCGCTACGATTTGGTATCGGTGGGCTGCGTTAGCGGGCCACGGCCGCCCGCAGGCCGCCGCCGGTCGCGTCCCCCGTGTTACCTGCGTACGTGCCTGGTGTTCGCGGCTCCTCACATGCATATTCCGTTAACTGTAGACAACGATAACTCCTGAATCAATTTAATCTGCGATGTCATCCCATGAAATCGTTATATGCAATAGTTAGAATTAGTTAACACGCTTGTTGTTATGTTTTCATGAATCTTTTGTTTAATAAGACTACCTATAAATATTTATCACTTTTGGTAGGTAAATAACATTGTTTCTCTTTGTAGATCATCTAAAATTCTAAATTAAAAAAAAAATACAATTCATGCAGCTAATTCGTAGATCGTATTTAACAGAAAAACTGAATAATTATTTTTTAAATTTTTGACAGTTACTTGAAATTTACATTCCTGATTATTGCATTATTAATTATTATTAATGCATTATTGCATTTCAGATGAAATTGTCTTATTCATAAATTATACAGTTAAAATGAATACATTTGACCTTCAAAGGCTTCCTAATTTCACTTCTGTTTCAAAGAGTATTTGAACTTCTACATAGAAATCAACAAAAAATTGTGTTGACTTCGAATTTCCACCCATGAATGAACAAGTTGTGGTGCTTGCACATTTGGACATGCTGACCAGCTACACAATTCTTTTGTGTTCTTGTTTACTTAAAATTAACAAATAAACCATTTGAAATGGTTGCTAGAAATACAATCATGATCTATGTTAAATTACGGAGTAATTATACATAACTTAATATTTTACTTGTTCCTTTGTGAAGTGCGGGCGTTTCAGGGGACTGTCTTGTGTAATTGACATTTAAAAAGCTGATTTCCAGCGTAATTTGAATAAATGACATTTGATTTTGTCCCTCACCCATCTCTTAGATTAGATGGTTGGAAGCAGCTATTGCTATTTGTTGATATAGGCATACAGAGAGTGCAAGCAACAAAACCATCTGAGTATTCTGCACCAACCGTAGTATGTTTCATTTCTTTTCACTGACATAAAAATAATATTATTTTGACAGTGTTTTAACAACATTGAAACCAATGAAAGCAGCAGACAAACTTAAAACAAAACAGCCAACTAATAATAGGTACCTTTCTGAGCATTGAGAGCAAACAAAGGTGTGCAAGGACTTCTTAACATAGATTGACTCCAAGATACTTTCACCAGCAAAATACGTAATTCATTGCAGGCAAAATAGGTACTTCATACTTACAAACTGAAATGGCTGGTTTACGATTAAAGGTTGGCTTCCTTCAAATCAGTTACTCAGAAACAGGAGCCCGAAGTGTGTCTTCACAGTAAACACATGATGAAGCACTTTGATGAATGAATATTTTATTTTAGTAAAACAACCTGCAACCTCCATAACATTTGTAACCCAGGGGTGTACTGCCATGCCTGCTGAGAAATGAAAGCAGGCTAAGACTGAATTGAATTCACCTGCCAGGTTCCATAGTTACCTTGTAAGAAAAATATTATTATTTGTTATTTTTTTTTTTGTGAACATCAGAAACTGGGATGGGTTTTTGCTGAATACTAGAAGCTGTGCTAGTTTAGTTTTATTTTATTTTATTAACACAAACCCCCAACAAATACAAACTTATTTTCAGATTTTTCATTTTGCAATCTTAGGAGTTTTACGGATATGTTTCCTATAATCCCAATCTGTCCCAAAAGTAGGAAAAACTGGATTTTTTAAAATTTTACATCCTCTTTGCCCCACTAATCGATATATTGAGCTAGTGGTTGGCAGTGTTGAATTTAAGACAAATAATAAATAATGTGACTAAGAATAAATAACTGAAATTTAAGAAAAGTCCACTTCAGTCATCAACATTACAAGTTCTATTAAAATCGTTTTCTACAAGCAATGCGATTTTCTACTAAATTTATTAAGTTTCCTCAATTGCCGCCGTCATTAACGAAACTTAATACATTTAGCAGAGAATAACATACCTACCTAACCAACGTTATTTTGAATTTTTGGGGTGGGTTTGGACAGAGAACCCCCTTTTTTGTAATTAACAAAAATTGATCGTTTATCTTACTCATATTATACTAAACGCGAAAAAAATATACCTACATTAAACCCGAAAGTTTGTATGTATGGATGTTTGTTACTCTTTCACGCAAAAACTACTGAACGGATTTGGATGAAATTTGGTACACAGATAGTTTATAACCTTTTTTTTTTTTACGCTGGGAAAAAATGCATTACGCATATCCTCCCGTCGGGGGACGGGAGGGGTATGTGGGACTCCCCGGGCGGACCCGGTATACCCACTAAAACGACCCAGCGCATTCCCGCTTCGTCAGAGTGGCGGGGGACTGGGAAACCGGCACAGCCTTTACTTCCAGTCCTCCGCCGACGATTACAAGGCACACACCCTCACGGGTGTGGGGGGGTCGGGAATGACCGACGAAGGTGACGGGTGCAATGCGGGCGAAGGCACCCCCGCGCCTGTCGCCCGCCCGTCACCATGAGGAGGGAGGGCACGACGCCTTCTCCCCCTTCTTCGTCTGCGGAGCGGCGCAGCGAGAGGGTCGTCCTCCCGCGCGCGCTCCGCCTCCTCCTTTTGCGACATCACGTCCTCGCAAAAGGAGGCTACGGCAGACCAGGCCTCTTCACTCCCCAGCATGGCGTCGACCACGCCGGGAAGCGAGAGGTCCGGTCCGACCACCGCGGTCAGACCGCGGCGCAGCTCGGACCACGCCGGGCACACCTCGAGGGTGTGCTGCGCCGTGTCCTCCACCGCGCCGCAGTCGTGGCACGCCGGGGTCTCCTCCCTCCCGATCCGGTGCAGGTGCGATCCGAAACAGCCATGTCCGGATAACACCTGCACCAGACGGAAAGAGAGGAAACCGTGGGACCGCTCGAGCCAGCCCTTCAGGACCGGACCGATCGCGTCCAACGTCCGGCGGCCAAAGGCGGCGAGATAGTTTATAACCTGGATTAACATATAGGATTTGGATTAACATGACTTTTTATCCCTGTAGTACGACCCCGTGGGACAATAACCAAACTCCACACGGGCAAAGCCGCGGGCATAAGCTAGTTGTGTATCATTTTTCATTACCAGGCAGATACTGAGTTGCAAATTGCAAAAACGTAAGAAAATATAAATGGAGCGGGCTACTTTGGCACTTTTACCTGGAGGAACAAGTCTTTATACCTATGTAGTAATTCAATAAACGTCAAAAAGTATCCAATGAGGCAACATGGCGTTATTGGGCAGACAGGAAGGTTTAGTAGGTCAGGTAGGCGGCACCGGGTCAGGCCAGGGCCTTCGCGTGGTAGTTGTTCTGTGCCGCGGTGCGCGAGCGCGGGGCCGCTCCGCAAATCTGGGTCAATGGTAGCGGAGTGGCACACAGGCGCCGGCCGCTCTTACCACCGCTAGGGACACGGCGCTCCATCGAGCCGCCGCCGCCGCTAAACTGGGTCGTGCGTCCCGGCCTCTCCCCGCGCACCCTCTACTCTTTTGTGCTTTTATAACAAATCATGCTTGCAGCTCACTTGAGCGTACATACGAATCAAATATTATGTATTCGACTTTTAGTTGGAACTGTTTATTTTTTGCAGTAGTGCTACATCGGTCTCGGAAGCATTAAACCGCGAGATACACAGGTGTTGCACGGCACAACACGTTATTTTATCTTCCATCCTCCCGTCAGCTCTCTTTTCTTTTACGCCAACCTCCAAAGAACCCATCTACTTATCTTTTCTTTGGTTTCCTCTGCTTCTTCATAAACATTTGTCAAATAGTATTAACTTTTTAGTCATATACTATTCTGTCAAGAAAGTACCGGGAAACGATCAATAATACACAAAATGTTAGTTATTCATTTATAGTTATTTTATAGCCTTCAAAGTATGCTCCTTCAGAAATGATACACTTACGCCAACGAATAATCAAATAAACAAAACAATGAAAACGGGTGCCACGAATTGGTAATTTGAGTTTCGGAAAAAGAAAGAAGTCGGCTGGAGCCATATTTGGTGAATAAGGAGGTTGTTCGATGGTATTTGTTAAGTTTTTGGTCAAAAATTTGTTCACTACTGGCGCATTATCGTGATGCAAAATCCAAGAATTTTCTTTCCTCAAATCTGGCCTTTTTCATCGAATTTGCTCTCTTAAACACCGCATAAAGCTCAAATAATATTCTTTATTTACTGTTTGACCTTCTGGCAAGAATTCCGAGTGCACAACACCGGGATAGTCAAAGAAACGGTCAACATGACTTTGACTTTTGATCGATTTTGGCGTGGTTTTTTCGGTTTCGGTTCTGTTGTGAGGCGCCACTCCGAAGCTTGTTGACTAGTTTGCATGTCAAACTCGTAAACCTACGTCTCGTCACCAGTAACAATGCGTTTCGTAAATGTTGGGTCGGAATTGACTCGTTCTAGCATGTCCTCAGCGACTCCTATACGATTGAGTTTTTGGAGAAAATTTAGGTCTTTTGGGACTAGCCGAGCGGCAACATGTTTCATACCCAAGTGATTATTTAAAATGGTACAGATCGACTCGTGGGGCACAGAAAGTTCGGGGGCTATCTCTCTCAAACTTGAATGAGGATTTACAGTCACTATTTCCTTCACTTTTGCGATGTAAAGTGTGGTATTTGGCCTCAAAACGTGGCCAAAAATATTTTATGTGTCTAATAGCTACCAATATTTATTTGAATTAATTAAGGTGATAAATTTATTAAAACAATGACTTAGCAACAAATACAACCATTTATTCTTCACTACTGCTAACGTCCAAATTACTCACAATCGATATGTCACTTTTTGTTATTAACAAATATAGTACATCAGATGAGTATGCACGCTAGCTGCCATGCCACGGAGTCTGGATTTGTGCCCGGTTGATGGCAATAGGTTTGTCTCCTTTTACATGGACCTCAAACACTGGCGAAATGTGAGTGTACTATTAGGTACACCTTTGCCTAACCCTTCTGGGATTATAGGCGTGGTGTCATCAAAATCCGTTGCGTAGTTTTAAAGATCTAAGCATACACAGGGACAGACAGCGGGAAGCGACTTTGTTTTATACTATGTAGTGATTATCGTCTAGTATTCTTTACAAAAGGGTGAGAATATAAAAGGCATGCGTTTTTAGTTTTTAAGTACCTGCATTGGGCAACTAAAATGTGCCGTTTAGCCAATCTGCATTGGTTTCTTCAAATCTTGCTTGCATTTTTCTGGCAGCTAACCATCTTTCCTTGAATTGGTGTTTAATAATGAAGACCCTTTGCTTTGCTTCAGAAAGATTAATTGGATCACTTTCATTGTATTTGCTTAAAATTTCTTGTTCTATAAATTTAAGTTTTTCATCGAAAGTTGCCTCGTTTGAGCGTTGCATGATGATATACAACTCCTTTCGAGTTATAGACCTCAATCCGAAAGGCCGTACCCACATTACTATAATACAATATTTTTTACAACTGAGAAATACTAAGAAATGTAACAAAACCCTTAGTAAATATTGTAAACTTAAGGCCAGGATACTCAGAATCGACCTCTTTTTGATTCAACATAAAACAATCAAATATTGTTTATTTTAAACCGATAAAAATATATGTTGTAGTTTAAGAAACATTCTTGATTATTCTACGGTTCAAAACACGGTATTTACAACTTCACCCGATCATAAAAAAAATCGATAAAACGTGAAATTTTTTATCCTTTTCAAGTCGTACTTGAAGTAGACCAAACTTTTACTCCCAAAAAAACATGTCAAAAAATAGGCAATAATGTTTGGAATAATATTCTATGGTTACTTTAAATCAATTTTTTTTATTGTTTTATAAGATTTATTATAGAAAAAAGCGGCCCACGCGCTTCGCTTCAGTAGCCCGCTGGGCGTCTCCGAGGTAGGACTTGTGACGCTTTTTGCTGGCTCGCTGCGTTCCCCGCTAATCAATTGAAATGTACCAACGATATAATTATAATGTATTTTTATTTTTCCGTGTTTGTATATTAGTTTTTAAAATCAGTCTATAAATATTGTTGTAGGTTCTAGTATTAATATTAATAGTTTAAATAGTATATTAGTTTAAGTTGTAATTTAATATAGTGGTATAAAATATTAAAATGGGGAATAAAAACAGAAGCAAGAGAAAATATTCAGGATTGAACTGCAGATGTTTGATTTCTTATTATTATTCTTCGAATTTATAACTGCCTACTCATAAGACGACGCGATCGAGCAATGTTGTAGTTGTATAGATAATTAGATACCTACTTGCTTACGTCACAGTACTAGCAGTTGCAGGTATGCACAACGACACGGCAAGCTATAGGTACATTCCAGTATAAGCTGACTTCTCATTGTACGAAAAGCCTAAACAATGCAAGATCAGCTAAAACGGGCAATGTTTAGCTTGATAATAATGTCGTCGTATGTAATTTACGATTATAGTAATATCAAAGAAAATATAAACTAGTTGTTATTTTTGTTTTTAAAATTACAGTATACAGACAACAGTAGCACAACTACAACAAACACCATTTATGCCAATAAAACTTTTTAGGGTTCCGTTGCCAAATGGCAAAAACGGAACCCTTATAGATACGCCCCGTCCCGTCCGTCTGTCTGTCCGTCCGTCCGTCCGTCCGTATGTCACAGCCGTTTTACTTCGAGACTATTGGTATCACACAGTTGAAATTTGTAGAGTAGGTGTCTTCTATGAACCGCTACACAAAAGTGGTGTAAAATTATGAAAAAAAAATGAAAATGGGGTGGCTCTCAATTCTGTTCAGTTATATACTGAGGGTTGATAAAAATAATTTCAATGTATATAACTGTATGGGGTGTCTATCGACAGCTCTTAAAAAATGACATAGAGGTTCCTAAACACTGTTTTCTGAAGTCAATGATTGGTATTTGCTTCAAATGCCGTAAAAATTATGTCCCCCCTCTAATTCAAAAATCTATAAGGGTTCCGTTTTTGCTATTTGGCAACGGAACCCTAAAAAGTATTTAAGAAACTTCGATGTCATTTTTAAAAGCTATCGATAGACAACCCGCAGTTACATATATGTATAGGTACGTATAGACTAGGGTCAATAATATTTAAAGCATAAAAAATTCTTAGCAGTATGAGAGTGTTCGAAAAATGTAGTTTATGGTGTAAGTAATGAAGGGGGTAAGAGGCGTAGTATTTACGTTTTGAGGGGTGAATATTCGTTTTTTGCGAACTACGGCTAAACTATGCATCCTATTGAAAAAAAAGTTTAATGTAAAATAAAAAAAAACTTGTAAAATAAAACTTTATCATTGGGCATAATTCACCATAACCTCAAAATTATCGACAAAAAAAAACCAAACTCGGCCCAAGAGTCGTAAAAATTATGTCCCCCCCCAGACATAATTTTTACGACTTTTGAAGCAAATGCCATTCATTGACTTCAGAAAAAAAGTGTATAAGAACCTCTATATCATTTTTAAGAGCTGTCGATAGACACCCCACACAATGATATAGGTATATTGAAATTATTTTTATCAACCCTTAGTTATATCATAATTTTACACCACTATTAAGTAGCGGTTCATAGAATACACCTACTCTCCAAATTGCAACTGTGTGATACCAATAGTCTCCCAATAGTCTCGGAGTAAAATGGCTGTGATAAACGCACGGACGGACAGACAGACGGACGGGGCGAATCTATAAGGGACCCTTATAGATTTAGGGTTCCGTTTTTGCCATTTGGCAACCGAACCTAAAAAGTTTTATTAGCATAAATGGTCTTTGTTGTAGTTGTGCTACTGTTATGTCTGTATACTGTAATTTTAAAAACAAAAATAACAACTAGTTTATATTTTCTTTGATATTACTATAATCGTAAACTACAGACGATGACATTATTATCCAAGTTAAACATTGCCAGTTTTAGCTGACCTTGCA
Organism: Standfussiana lucernea; assembly: GCA_964057025.1. Classification (NCBI taxonomy): domain Eukaryota; kingdom Metazoa; phylum Arthropoda; class Insecta; order Lepidoptera; family Noctuidae; genus Standfussiana; species Standfussiana lucernea. The sequence goes on from OZ059788.1 coordinate 18,179,621, forward strand.
TTGTATAGGATTTTCGTACAATGAGAAATCAGCTTATACTGGAATGTACCTATAGCTTGCCAAGTCATCGTGCATACCTGCAACTGCTAGTACTGTGATGAAAGCAAGTAGGTATCTAATTATCTATACAACTACAATATTGCTCGGTGGTGTCATCTCTTATGAGTAGGTAGTTATAAATTCTAAGAATAAAAATAAGTAATCAAACATCTGCAGTTCAATCCTGGATATTTTCTCTCGCTTCTGTTTTTATTCCCCATTTTAATCTTTTATACCACTATATTAAATTACGATTTAAACTAATATCTACCTATTTAAACTATTAATATTAATACTACAACCTGCAACAATATTTATAGACTGATTTTAAAAACTAATATACAAACACGGAAAATAAAAATATATCGTTGGTATATTGCAATCGATTAGTGGCGAACGCAGTGAGCCAGCAAAAAACGTCACAGGTCCTACCTTGGAGACGCCCAACGGGCTACTGAAGCGAAGCGCGGGGGCCGCTTTCTTATAATAATAAATCTTGTTAAACAATAAAAACTTTTTGAGAAAAAGTAACCATAGAATATGATTCCAAACATTATTGCCTATTTTTTTGACATGTTTTTTGGGAGTAAAGGTTTGGTCTACTTCAAGTACGACTTGAAAAGGATCAAAAATTTTCACGTTTTATCGATTTTTTTTTTATGATCGGGTGAAGTTGTACATATCGTGTGTTGAACCGTAGAATAATCAAGAATGTTTCTTAAACTAAAACAAATATTTTAGATTAAAATAAACAATATTTGATTGTTTTATGTTGAATCAAAAAAATGACGATTCTGAATATCCTGGCCTTAACAAATATCAATCGGTTCAGTACACCTCAGTTGTTAGTTATTTTGATTAAAACTGGTTGAAATTTCATTAAAGAAATATAGTGTTAGAATAATCCATTACAAAAATTTCAAATAAGTTGCTTACGCACAAAAACCCAAACGTTTTGAAAACGCGAAAAACTGAGCTCATCGATAAATCACACGACACTGTTAGTAAACGGTAACTTTCGACAGTGTATCACGCTGGGTGAGGGTATCCCTAGGCGGGTTACGCCGTTTGATGCAGTAACTACCCACCTTTTTGAATATGTTGAACGAAGTTGTAGCAATCAAGTATTTAAAAATAAGTTTTTGGCCGGGTATTAAATACCATTCCGTGTGATGTTACCTTCAGTTGAAGACGTTGATGGCCAAAAACAAGCAAGAGAAAGAGAGCAAGGCAAATCTTCCATCACATCTTGACTGCTTTTGAACGCTTTATACCACTCATAAGCACGTGTTTTTGATAAAGTTTCACCGTAAGCCCTCTGTAACATTTTCAGGGACTCCGAACACGACATTCCATTGGCGATGCAAAATTTAAGACAAACTATTGGTCGACGTTTTTGTCTATTATGAAATTCGCAATACACACTAGATATGATCTAACTAAAAACTGCACTGTATCTTATCTAAATAACAGATGCAACTCAAACTCTGTTGTGCCAACAACAAAAAAAAAACAAAAATTGAATTTGGAACCATAAACAAATCACCCATTCCCGATACTTTTTTGACTGAATAGATGTTTGATACCTCCTCATCACTTGCTCTAGTAGTTGCTCCTCGCTGACAAAGGAGACCGTTTCAACTTTTCGAAATAAAGAACATAATATAAAATACTTTGAAAAACAAATTTAGTTTTGCTGTTGAGTGTAAATATACCTAAAAAATATTGTTTTGGTGCTACAGAATCGTTGTGTGCGAGTCTGCCTCGCACTTGGCCCCTTTCACTAAAAAGGGGCCAAATGGCAAAAAACAGAACCCTTATGGATTCGTCATGTCTGTCTGTCTGTCCGTCCGTCCGTCCCACAGTGTATCCCGTAGAACAAGCCAGGTGGACAAAATTATTTTTCTTGATTTTCGTAATTGTATGTATAGATATAGTGCTTATATGATAATAATTAGTGTTTATTATAATTAAAACGCAAAATAAAAAAAATAAGAAATATTTTATGAACGTAAAATTTGTAATTTACAGAAAAAATATTATTTATCTAACTAAAATTACTCTAGACAACAAATATTAACAAACTAGTATATACAACAAATATTACAATAACTATCACACATAAATAAAAAACAACAGAACAAACAAGAGTTAACGAAACGTAAAATTTAGTTTTTATGTTAATGTATATAAAAACAACTAATCATCCATATCGGATTCATTAGAAGTATCCGATAAAAGATAATCATCTTGTTCGGACACCGGTCTATGCCGCACAGGTCGAGACTCAATTGTAGGAGCTACAATAAGCTTTAAGACCTCTGCGCACAAATTGTCCGAGTTTTTCTTGGGTACTTCCCGGAGGCTATTGATGAGAGGATCAGATGTTACAATCAACATGTTGAGCAAGTCTCTATTTGTAGCAATACGTGAGCACTTTCGGGTATTATGTTCCCTAAATCTCCGACAGTCTTTGTTCCTTGCTTCTTGAGCTTCTTCAGAAAGCTGTCCAATAGGAACGAGTGCATTTTTGATGACTTCTGTACTGTGAACAAGTATTTTGTGCACAGTGGCTGGCATGTAATACCACGAATAGAGATCGAGATACAGTCTTCTTGTTTCAAGGCAAAGCTTGTCGAATTCGACTAGGTTTATTTCATAACCTGAAGACAGCGCTCTCAATAATACACCAAAATTTTTGATTATTGTAACATCTAATCCTGAAATTTCAGCACTCAATTCTGAATCCCTGAAAAATCGCCGAGCAGTATTTCCATCATTTGATGAACCAAATCCTGGCTTTGGTTTATCGACAACCAATCCCATTTCATCCTTGAATCGCTGTTTAATATTTTCCGCTCGCTGCTTTACACTAGCTTTTTCTTCTGTAGTCCTAGCTTGCCATTTTTGAATATCAAGTTTATAGCTTATGTGCAGAAAACACTCAAAACAACGAATCCAAGCATGTAATGTCGATAAACCAAAACCAAAATGTTCTTGGTTACTGTCGAATTTACCTACTTCTTCATTCATCATTTTAGGCGTAGCACCACAAATAAAACATTTTTGGGAAGATTGTGTTTCGGTCAAGGCGTTACAAACTTTCCCGTCAGTCATTGTCAGCAAAAGTTTATGATTAACAGAAATTTGAGAATCCGCAACTTCACACGATGTTGGCTCTAAGTTATCTATTAGTTCCAGGATTTTTCGGGTTTCAGATTTAGTCAACTCTGTTGTTTCCTTGGCAAAAATGAATTTAATGGGTCGACAATACATTGTTGATGATGAGCGAGGATTTTGCCAAACAATATTACCATCATTGTCAACTAATCTTAGGGGAACAAATGAAAATACGAATAAAAACTCATCTGTGTTGTCGCTATTCTCAAATTTCTGTTTATATGTGCTGTGACCAGAACTTCCATCACAACCCCATTTACTTAAAAGAGTTAGTGATGAACAAGGAAGTAAGCTTTCTATCACCTCTTTTTGTACTTCTACTAGACGCTCTACGGTTTTATTTAATATGGCTTGAAGATTGATTTCAGCACTGGACTCGGTTACACTAATAAGTTCTTCAGGAGGATAACACGCACGCTTCGACTTTTGTACGCACTTATACGATGGAAACACATGATGTCCTACTTTCATTGTCCACTTTCTTGTTTGTTTGTAGGTGTGTGTGGTGGATTTTGAATCTATATAATATGCCAAAGCTTCGTCACTGTTCAGTGGTCTATCAACTTGCCTAGAAGCGGATTTTTTTGTGGTTACACAAACATTAGCAGACTCTGGAGATTCACTTATGTCTTTTAACACTTTGGCAACATTTCGTTGTCCAGATGAACGCGCTGCTACTTCAGCAGCAGTTATTAATTCACCTGCACTACGCGATTGTACGAGATCTTCTACTTTACGTTTTTTGGTCTTAAATGAAGACTCTTCAAAGCTTTTCTTTGGCCTTCCAGCTGAGGTAGACGGTTGTGGTTCAGCATAATGAATGCGAGTAACGTGAAACTCAACGTCCTTGCCTTCAATCCACGTCTTATTCTTTTTCAAAAAAACCTCCTTTGATTTTCCTGCCGTAGCCCATTTTGAGGCAACTTTTGAGGAAAAGGTCGCTATTGTCGTTTTAATTCTTCTTCTAGATTCTTCAGTTATATCAACAAAATTAAATTTAGAAGAAATGAAGTCAAAAAGACGATCGTTCCGTACATCTTTGTGGTGTTTAAGCCACTCGTCAAATAACTCCATTTTTGTAATAGAGTTTACGATACCTGAAAGAAAAATAAAAAATCAGTGTTCGACTCGACTCTGCTGAGAATACTTAATATAATTCTAATACGAAAAGGTGTATCTACAATATATAAAAAGTACAGTGGGGGTACATGAGTGTACATTACTTTTTCAAGCTTTCAAAAACGTAAAAGATACAAAAATATGTAAAAAACTTGTTCATGTTTTCAAATTCAAATATATAATTTATGTAACGGTGCAGAAAGTTTATAGTTATACAAAAATGAAATACATACCTTCATTAATAAAATCCATCACTAAAACTTTTCACTTTAAAATAAAAAATCACAGAGAGATGTTGTCGTATTTGCCACAAAAATGCAACTGACCTATTTTTCAAATTGCAATTAACTTATTACCTACCATCGGGACCCTATGACTCATCGATCTGGAATGTGGTATGTAAACAATTCCTGGAATCGGGGGTGGGAGGGTGTTGTTTACTGAAAACTGTCGTCATATTCCGGGAAATTGACAATGAATTTTGTCTACCTGGGTTGTTCTACGGGCCACACTGTGCGTCCGTACGTCAGCCACTTTTTTCCGAAACTATAAGAACTATACTGTTGAAACTTGGTAAGTAGATGTATCGTTCTCACATATATGTTTAATCTCGACATGAATGATGTAACCGAGACTTTGTATTAAAAGAGTGTCCATGGAGTTTCTTGCCCATTCTTCTCCATAGAGGTCTACGCTTTCGAATGGGCAACTACAGTAATTTCACAAGTTATTATGCCCTGTGACTGGGACTGTAGCTTAGTTTATTTTTTGTGTTTTGACATTCAAAAGTGCCTGTAATGGTCTAATTAAAATAAATGCTTTAAGTTTGAGTTTGAGTATTCTGTGAACCGCATTAAGATTTTCACACAAAAATAGAAAAAAAAACAATAAATTTTGCGAGTTCCCCATACTTAGAACTGAAACTCAAAAATATTTTTTTCATCAAACCCATACGTGTGGGGTATCTACGGATAGGTCTTCAAAAATGATATTGAGGTTTCTAATCTCATTTTTTTCTAAACTGAATAGTTTGCGCGAAAGACACATCCAAAGTGGTAAAATGTGACCCCACCCTGCACCCCCCATGTAACTTCTAAAATAAGAGAATGATAAAACTAAAAAAAAAATATGATGTACATTACCTTACCATGCAAACTTCCACCGAAAATTGGTTTTTAACGAGATCTAGTAAGTAGTTTTTTTTTTATAATGAAGGCGGTTACTTGCTGCTACGGAATCCTTCATGGGCGAGTCCGACTCGCACTTGCGCGCTTTAATGATAACATACATAAACTCGCGCTTTTTTTTCCATGTGGCTAGGCAGAAACCACAACGCCACCTGCTACGACCCTTAGATACACGTTTTACCTCGTCCACGTTCAGACACCTGGTCAAGTGGTCATATACAAACGCATTAATGGTAACATTTCTAGTATATTTACTCTGTAAATCTTAGGTTGTGCCTTCAGACACGGTAAATTTTGAAATATACTAATGTAGGTAGGTATAATTATAACACATAATAATACCAATTGGTGAGAAGTAATAATTGTTTTGTACCATGGGAGTAGTCATAACTTATCCCATTGGACTTTGCAACCCTGGATGCATCGGACTCGGCATGATATGACTTGCTCCTGTAAAGGAGTAGCTTTATCTTCAGGCGACTTTGAGTTTATTAAAGAGCCACTGTTGCCCGACATAAAAATAAAATAAAAATGTTTATTGCTTCAACTTAAATATTTTATTCTACTTCTAGTTAAATGTGAATCCTTTTATGGAAATTGTTTGTATTAGGATGCTCCGCCCTTCCCCAGGTTACATAATTGTTATTAAGTTATTGAGCCTGTGCAAAATATTATATAAACTTATACAAATAAAAATGAAAGAATGAAATGGATGCACAGTATTTTTATGAAAGGCAAAAAAAAACGCACTGGGATGTGTGTAGGAGATGGTGTGAAGGTGAATATGTATGTTAGTAGTGGGTGAGAGTAAGTGTGGGAGTGAGGGTTGTACCCACATATTATACAGGTCAAGAGATCTCAAATCGCCTGGAATATCACTTATGTAGAGGTCGCTTCCTATGGCACCTAAGTTTTTAAGTAGAGAATCGTCACTGGTGGCCACCAGTGACGATTACGACGACAAGCGACGAGCGGCTGTTGTTGTGTGTATTCAGTGGAATAAGAGGAGCTCGTGGCTAAACAATAACAGGCGCTCGGATCAATCTTCAGTTAAAGTTGCGCTTGCCTGGGTTGGTCTGTGGATGGGTGACCACCCATTATATGAAGAGTTTCCTCCGTGCGTCGGAAAGCAAGTTAAGCCGTTGGTCCCGGCTATCATTTGTAGATCTTTGACAGTTGTTACAGATAGTACTGGCCCGAAAGTCTGACAACCAGTCTTACGAAGGGGTACCGTATTACCTACTAACTCGGTTGTGGAGGTCGGATGGGCAGTCGCTTTATGTAAAATATAAGTATTCAGCTGCTGCATCCGGTTAGACTGGAAGCCGACCTCAATATAGTTGGGAAAAGGCCAGGCAGATGATAATGGCGAGAACTAAAAGTGATTAGCTCAAGCAAAGTAGGTATTATGTTTGTTAGACGAACATTTTATAATTGTTTGTTAAAAAGCTTTTTTTTTAGCACTGTTGCGTGCCCTAACTGCCAAACCTAACGTAGTACCATATACAAACCATTATTCTGAGCACCAGTTCCGCAGCTTAAAACATTAATACATGTCATGTCGCCACATCAGTGCACTAGACTGCCATTCTATTCCGATACCTTGCATTGTGATTGGTTGCTCGCACTGTCACTGATTATTTATTATGAGTTTGTTGTGTCCCACTGCAGGGCAAAGGCCTCCCTTCCTTTCTTCCATTCTTCTCTCGAGAGCTATTTCAGGCTAATCCTTTAAGTAGCAATCCAGCTCAACACGCCTTCTCCTTCTGGACCTGCCGCGTCGCCGATTCCTGTTGTTCGGAACCCAATCTGTAGATATTTTCGCTCAATTCTGATGCGACATGCGGTGTATACATGCATGCCTGCCCAGTTCCATTTTAATTTGGCGGCTGTGTTGCCTACGTCTGCAATTTGTGTTTTGGTACGAAGTAGACTTTTCCTTAATACGGCGTGATTTTGACTCCGAGCATACTTCGTTCCATTGCTCGCTGAGAGACCCCGAGTGTGGACTTTTGACGTTTTGTTAATGACCACGTTCGCGCTCCATAGTTGAGTGTGGGCAGGATGCACATGTCCATGAGTTCTTTTGAGGGAAAATGGAAGTCGTCTTTTCATTAGATGCTTCATCGATCAATAGCTCTACCAGGCGTTTTCGGTGCGTCGAGCCACTTCTATACAGCTCACTAATAATCGAATAAATTAACCGATCAAATTAAATTCTGCTCCATATAAGAAGAAAAATGTAATGAAATTTTTAGTCGATCCATCAATGACAACCTAATAACCTAACATTACGCGGCTTGTAATCCGCGAAGGGTTGTTGGAGGGACAGTCGCGAGCACTGATAATAAAGGCTGTAAATAGACCCTTAACGAAGCCGAAAGTTACTTGTTCTCCCCGCAATTATCATCTTTTTTTTGTTCTGGACCATACCTGGAAACCTTCTAGTTACTTAGATATTGGGGGTCAAAGTTCCAACTTTTTTTGTAAATACTTGTTTCTAAGATTATAACTTTAAATACCTCCATGACCCGTTTGCTATTCAACGTATCCATCAGCACAATGTTTGAAAATATTTAGTAAAAAAAAGTAGGGGTGTTAAAAGATAACAAACAGACCCCATTTCTACTATTTTTAGAATTTTTGTCTGTTTGTCTGTATGTCTGCAGTCTGTGAGTCTTCGGCTATGTTTGTTTGTTTAAGTATCACGTGAAAATTACAAAACCAATGTGGTTAGTTTCAATGCACAAGTATTGTGCGTAACTTAGAGAAGGTATTAGTTTTTGGTAATAATGCACTGGTACTAATGAATAAAGATGAAGTGCTCACAAGATAACTTTAAATCGACTTATCGGGTTTTTCAAAAAGTTATGATAGCAAAAGGTACTTTAGATGGCGCTGCTTTGAAAATCTTCATAGCCTGTATTGTTTGTTCGATCGCTTTCCATGCATTAAATTTTAGCAGTTTATCTCCATGCTCGATAGATGGCGTTGTTCATTTGACGCCAATTTCTGAAACGTGGTGTTAAGATTTTCCGTGAAAGTACGACCCTCGACGGGTAAACTGCATCGATGTTGGTTGTTATGTCTTTCGTTTCGTGTTGTAAAAGTATTTGTGACACTATGTTATTTAGCAAAAATGTATGATGAAGCCTTTCGATCGGTATGATAAAGCTACAGAGTGATTATTATTCTCATGTAACGGGTGCGATTCCCGGTTCAACCATGTAATTATTTAAATATCTATGAATGCAGTTTAAATTGTTTTTTAAATTCAAATAATGTCTTCTTTCAGTAAAATGTTCCATCTACAATATTCAAGGTACTTTCCCTCCAAGTGGCATATCCGTGGGACGCCCTGTATAATATTATAAAGCCGAAGAGTTCGTTTGTTTGTTTTGGTTGAACGCGCTAATCTCAAGAACTACTGGTTCCAATTGAAACATTATTTTAGTGTTGGATAGCCCATTTATCGAGGAAGGCTATATAATATCACGCTGCGACCAATAGGAGCGGAGCATTAATCAAAAATGTTACGCAGACGAAGTTGAGCGGGTCAGCTAGTTATACATATATTACGAAATAGGTCTTATTTCCAAGTTGCAGTCGATATTCGACGAGAAAATCAGTTATGAATTTTGTTTAGTTATGGTATACATATTAGTGCTTGTGACCGTACCTCATAGCTCGTACATACACGTTTCGTTAGTTTAGGTTATATTCAAGTTAACAATGGATTCCACGAAATCAACAAATCATTGTAACTTGGCTGCCAAAATTAACTTAAAGATGGCTTCCCACAGTGATATAACGAATTGCGGAGTTGCGCTCGCCGAGATCGGCCGAGCCGAATACATTGTGGAAGCGGAGCACCCGCCCCGTAGACGAACGAGCCTACCGATCATGGAAATTCTGAAGATATGTTCAGAAAAGTTATGTTTGATAAACCTATTCAAATTAGCTAATAATGTAGCTTTAGTTATTTGGGAGAGTCGATTAAAACTCACTTAAATAACGATAGACAAGGGCGAACAGGGGTGGTAGACGTGAAGGACGGGGCGCGGGGGTGCGACCTGCAGTGCAGGTCAATGACCTGGCCGGGACGCTCGACGGCGCGGGCTCCGCCGAGGGATGGCGCGCATCACGCTGCACGCATGTCATCCATTACTGTTAACAATCCAGTTTCCCGAGGGTGCTTTGTATGTACTATGTACCTACTGGTTGGACGCTTCTTACTGTGAGAGATAGTGTCGAATATTGAATTAGCTGTATTCATTGAGGAACGAATGTACGAAATGTTGAGGTGAGTAAACTTTTGGATGAGCAATCTTTGAATACATTGTTAATCCTAAAATTTAGTTATGCCAGGCCAGGTGCACTCCGCAGTTTAGGTATAAAGCTACAAGCGCGTGACTGTCCCGTCCAGACGGACTAATTCAGTGGGGCTGTCGCGCGCCGCCGCCGCCCGCGTCATACGCGCACCGCAGAGTACATCGGTCGGTGATTCTGATTACATTTGATATTCTTATTTATGTCTATGTACTTAGTTAGAATATTAATTTTTATTATTATAAAATATTGAGGTACTTTCAAGTTTTATTTACAAGGTCAGGTTTAGATTTGATAAGTACAGGTTGACAAAAAAAAACTCAAATACAACCGAAATAGGTAGGTAGTATACATAGAATAAGAAATAAGTGTTTTTTTTATATTTCTATGGCACTATACCTATATTTTAAATTGTATTTGAGTATTTTTTTTGTTGGTGAGTAGTAGCTTACTACTATAACTAAACATTATGGAGTACTACTTTTTATTGGCCCAATTACGTAGGTACGTCTTAGACCTTAGTAGGTACAATCGGTTTCCTTTTAAGGTGAATGCGTAGTGGTAGCCCGTAGGTATTATAGTTTGCGCTCAACAAGATAGTTGAGAACCAACACTAACATTTTTGGTGTTGGCTCCTGGACGATCTTGTTCGCATCGTATATGTCATTCCAGATTTGATACGTATGTACCTTGTACCTACCTAAATACCTAAAACAAGATATTTAATTTCATAGACAGTGTAGGTGCACACTAACTTATGCTGAATCCCTATCTTCTTAAGTTAAAGTACCTACCCATACAGACATTGTAAAATAAAATAGTTTTCTGATCTACTATACTACTAAGTAAGCATCGAGCTTAGGTCTATTTGAAAATTAATTGGCTCACAAAACTGGTAATTAAATATTCAGATTAATTATTATAAAACACGACAATCCTCAGAACGTATAAGAGTTACTCGATAGAAAGAGAGGGTTGCCTCTCTTTCTATCGAGTAACTCTAAAAATTACCTACAGTTATATTCACCTACAAGTTGTTGTAGGCCATTTATCGCTGTGCGGCCTGAATTGCACTTTATTGTGTCGTGGCAAAAGTTGCTATTATTTAATCGATTTTGCCGAGAGAATCTTCTGTACTTGTACTATTATGTATTCTGTGGTTATGCTTCAAGATAAAGGTGTCTTAAAAGGATATCTATGAAGTTTCATCTCTTTTAAAATGGCTTAGATATTCGGGACAACCCTACCTAATTGGTCCAGTATTTAAATAGATTTTATACATAAATGTAAGTAGGCACGCGTATAGGTTGTCGAAGCGCGGAGCGGAGGCGCGCCTCAGTGACGGTGGGCGACAGCTGGCGGCCGGCGCGACCTTGCAGCGCCAACGCCAAGGTTCCAGCGGCCGTTGACCTCGCGCCGCGACGCTATCGACCGCCATCGCCACGTCGTCGCTCCAACTTCAACGTACACCACACCGCTCAGTACATATCTTAACATAATTCCTCTGCCGACACGTTTGATTCGAAAATTCATACGAAATGTTTGATACCGAAAATGCGAACGTGACCGGTCTGGCCGGTCGGTCAGGACACGGCTAGAGGTGCGCGAGGACGAACGCGGGGCGCGGGGCGGGCGGGCGGCGCGGGGTCTACGGCCGGCGCGGGCGCGGCCGACGACCGACGACCGACGCCTCACCTGCCCCGCGCAGCGCAGCGAGCCCGACAACCACGCAGTCTTTCTCACAATAAACGCAACATTAGCAATAGTAATCTATACTAATATTATTAAGAGGTAAAATTTGTTTGTAAGTTTGTATGTAGGGGTAATCTTTGGGATCGGCGGCGGCGACCTCTCGCGTCCGGCCCTGGTTCGAGCCATGGTCCGGAGCGAGACGGAATGGGAAGCCGTCACCTCCTTTTGCGAGGCAGTCATGCTAGCAAAGGAGGAGGCGGAACGTGAGAGAGAGCGTTCCTCCTCACGTCCCAGTCGCCGCGGGAGACGCACCGGGCGTCGGGGGCCACGTGGTGGCCCCCGGCCACCGTAGACGCGGGCCTGTGGACGGTGAGCTAAGGGCTAGCTCGCCGTCCCTCCGTCTTAGAACGACAGGCCGTGTCGACGGCGCGTTCGTGTTCCACGCGCGCCTCAAAGAGATGTCAACATAGGGAAAGGGCCCGCAAGGGCCGATGCCTGCCGGGTGCTGCGGGTTGTTCGAAAGAGATACCGCGGCCCCGGAACACAAAAGGCGATGAAGGAACATGGGTGGGTTTTAGTCAGTAAGTCTGACACTCCCTCCCGCTCAGCCCAGAGCGGGAGAAGTCATTTGATGATTTCCAATCCGAAAAAAAAAAAGGGGTAATCTTTGAAACTACTGATCCGATTCTAAAAAATGTTTTCACTGGTAGTAAGCTGCATTATTCGTGGGTGCTACCTATAGGCTATAAATTATATTTATATCATGTTATTAGCAGAGCTATCATAATTTTTGCGAACGAAGTCGCGGGCGAAGTGCTAGCAACTTGATGGAGGACAAGACCTACCATAGACTGCGATTGTCCGGGGTACAACGTCACGATCACTATCAAACACACATAACATTCTATTCATTTATTTTGTCAATTCATATGAACATCAATATTCTTTGCCTTAATCTACTGTAGTGTTCGAAACGCATTGCAATCTATCTAGGTCAAAACTTATTCACAGACAACAACGCACAGCCGAGTCCAGGATCCTATGTGATCCTATTTAGCTGTTTAGTTTCTCAATTCAAGTATAAAAAAGAAAGAACCATTTTCATATATTCTATTGCGAACGATCCGTGGATGTCGAAAACCAATATTGCATTAAGTGTGCCTAACCGTTGTTGTACGCTTAAAATTACCAGAGCGTGAAATAGCATCACGCTTAGAGGTATCAGGCAGAGCTGTATGGTACCCCCGTTTCGCTAGTTATGTTGTTACCTATTTCTACGAGTAATAACACTGCCTGTGTGGGTTTCGGACACAAAGTTAAATTCAGCGGACTAATCAGACCGGACATCGTTGTCAATGGATGGATGTAGTAGAATAAGCGCAATACCTCTCTTAAGTGCCGATTCAGACCATCAAACTGGATAACTTTCCATTGGGAAAGGATCGAACAAAGAATTGAATTCTGCATACTAATTGCGTCTGCCAAGCTGCTGGCAACACCGACGAGTTCAGTGTGGCACCAAGGGTCGGCTTTAAGTCCTTACCTCTTCTTGTTGATTATGGACGCTCTGACGTCAGACATACAGGACGAGGCACCCTGGTGCATGCTGTTTGCCGACGACATTGTTCTTGTCGGTGAACATGGACCTGAGATCCAGAGCAGATTGGAGAATTGGCAACAGAAGCTGGAGAATGTTGGCTTGAAAATCAGCAGAAGTAAAACTGAATACATGTTCTGCGATTTCGGCGGTCTCCCCAGTTCTGGAGCCTTAGCGCTCCATGGCGCGCCCCTACCAGTCTGCTCCGACTTTCGGTATCTCGTCGGTTAACCCGTTCGCTGCGGCAAAACACACCTGTTGTGTTTGTACTAACTGAACGCCAGTGCGGCGATTACGCAGGGTATGTGTTTTCGAAAAATCGGATACAACTGTGCGGCAAAACACGCCTAGCGTGTTTCCATCTATGAGTACTGGAAAACACAACAGGTGTGTTTTTTATGTTGTTTCTCACTGATGGTGATATATTCCGATATTTATTTATATGCAGGCAAGTATTATACTAATGATGAGAAACTAATGTTCTTTATTTACATATTTATACATTTTAAGAATACGTGTTCAAAATAATAGTATTGTTACCTACATAATACGCGACGAGAAATTGTATTTCAGTGGCATAATCATATCGAAAATAAAATTGTTTTGGTATTAGAATTAAGTATATCGAATTAAAATTCGGACAAACCTTAATATTTTCATTATAGGTGTAGTTAGCTAATCCGAAATTGTAACTTCCAAATGGTCCTAATTTTTTTCATATCTATAAATACCATTCTATTCTAAATTAACGTGTTGCGCCGACCAGGGCAGGAAGATCATGACTTATTATTTTATCTTAGAAATTACATTCTATCCAAGACAGCAATCATATATTAAACCGTTTAATTTATTTATGCTGTGCTGATGGCAAATACTGATCGGGTATTATTTGAGTCCATCGACACGCAAAGAAGATTAATTTATTCTAACGATTGACAGATTACAAGGCTTTATATGAGTGCGCGGCACTTGTTGTGGTAAAGCCTAACTAGAGTATGTGTGGTGTGCAGGGCCGGTCGCGGAGGTGTAGCGAGAGCGCACAGCGCTGCAGCGAGCGGGCAGCCCGGTCAGCGCGGGCACAGGAGCGGGAGGCAGAGCGCGGCAGTGCGCGGGAGACAGCACCGGCGGCAAGACGGACAGCGCGCGGCAGCCGGGGCCCGCGCCGCGCGCCTCGGGGCGGACGCCCGTCCCCCCGCCGAGGCGCCGCTGGGTCCCGCCCTCCACCCTGCGACACCACGAGGTGCCCGACGGCGATGCCAAGCACGACATCATATTCCGTAAGGTGAGTGTGCCGCGTCCGCGCCCCCTCCCTCCCCCCCGACTCACTCACGCCCAGCTCACCCACCACCTTCTGTCTGCAGGTCCGAGGAATCCTGAACAAGCTCACGCCGGAGAAGTTCCAGAAGCTGAGCGATGACCTGCTCGGTTTGGAGCTTGACTCCGACAAGGTGCTTAAGGGAGTGATCCTTCTCATTTTTGAGAAGGCGCTCGATGAGCCTAAGTACTCGTCGATGTACGCACAGCTGTGCAAAAGGCTGAGCGAGGAGGCGCCTAACTTCGAGCCGTCCGGTCAGCCTTGCACATTCAAGCTGCTGCTCCTGAACAAATGCCGCACCGAGTTCGAGAACCGTGCCCAGGTACCGCTCGACTCTCACGCCTATATCGCAAGTGCACTCTATAAGTCCAAAGCTTTTTATTAGATTATCTGATTATTTTCATCAGGCGTTCGCCGCGTTCGAGGACAAGGCGTTGCTTCCTGAAGAGGAAGAAAAGAGACATCTTGCAAAATGCAAGATGCTCGGCAATATCAAGTTCATCGGAGAACTCGGCAAACTGGAGATCTTGGCCGAGTCCATCCTGCACCGATGCATCCAAAACCTGCTGGCGCGGCGCGCGGCCGCCGAGCACCACGAGGACCTGGAGTGTCTGGCGCAGCTCGTGCGCACGTGCGGCCGCGTGCTGGACTCGGAGCGCGGCCGCGGCCTCATGGACCAGTACTTCGCGCGCATCGAGACGCTGTCGGCGTCGGGCGAGCTGGCGCCGCGCATCCGCTTCATGCTGCGCGACACGGTGGAGCTGCGCCGCGGCGGCTGGGTGCCGCGCGCCGCCGTCACGGCCGAGGGGCCCGTGCCCATGCACCAGCTGCGCCACGACGACGAGCACGTGCCGCGCCGCGACCGCGAGCGCGAGCGCGACCGCGACCGCGACCGCGACTCGCTGTTCCGCGGCGGGCTGCGCTCGCGCCCGCTCGACGACGTGCTGGCGGGCCTGAGCCTGCAACCGGCCGCGGCGCTGGTGCCGCCACCCGACAAGCTTTTCGGCAACGGCTTCGGCGCGCCACGCGATGGCTTCCGCCAGCGCTCGGCGCCCGGCTACTACCCGCGCCAGGGGAACAACATGCACTACAACAAACACTCGCAGACTAACCAGCAAGGCAACGGCTCCAAGGTAAATTCATTATTACAGTTTAACTACGATGTTTTGAGTTTGTGATTCGGTACCCGAATTGCGTGTAGACGGCCATACACGTAAATGCTCTAAATATAGTTAAAAACGATCCGTGTGTGTGAAAACTCACAAACATAATATTTTAGATTGTTGCAAAAATGTAATATTTTCTTTATCTGTGGTACAATAGTTAGTACAGCAGCACAGGGTTTTAGGTGAATTTATAGAATTATATTGATGATGGATTCCTTCCGTAATTCCTGTGGAAGATATCATTTTAGCGATATTAATAGAGACGTGGCTTATTATAATTAGGTACTAGGAAACTTAAAAGAAGTATAATATACAGAAAGGTATACTTAAGAGAAACATTTACCAACTACTATTGGGAAGGAAAAAAGCAAGCTTTTATCAATGTCAGGGATACCGGTGATTATTTAATCAAGAATTGCTATGGGGCTCTACTTCCAACTTGGACAAGACAATAATTGTTCTGAGGTAAGTTGCTAATATAACACCTATTATGGAATAAAAGCTTAAAATGAAATGAAATGTTTATTTTTGCAAATAGGTTTTTACAAGCACTTTCACACGTTTTCTTTTTTAAAACTAGATGAGGCCGGTGTTTCGTATCTGACTACTCTGAGAAGAAACAGCCGACACAAACTCAGAGACCATAGTCTCTTTTGAGGTCCAGAAATACATGACGACTATGCAAATGAGTGTCTGAGATGGTCTTTTGAAGAAAGAACCACACAGATTTGTGTGGACCTGTCAAGCCAGTGCAAGCATTTGTGAGTTATCGTGTAGATCGAATCAAGGAGCTCAACGAAACAACGAACAATACCAAAGAAAGGAAATTTGTGTAGGTCGCTAATAGTACTCAAACTGCCAGACGATCGTAAACCAAACAAAAAAAATACCCACATTGTCCTCACATCAAATAAAACAAAATTAATAATACTAATCAAAATAAACGTTAGTACAAATCGACGCCCCCCGCGAATAATCCGGTAATCGTAAAAGTGTAAATGTTCAGGAAAAATAAAAAACCATTTTTCCTTAATAACTCCATTAAACAACAAGTATCAGAGACTTTTTATATCGCATATGGTAGCTAATTTTTTCAGCTATCTGGTTATTTTAACAAAATGTAAGTAGTCCCAAGGGCTTCGTTATAATTTAGCTGGATGCATTTTACTATATTAGTGTAGGTCAAGCTCTGGTCAGTAATGTCACTTACGATATTGTTCGTGTAAATTTATATTTTCGACGGCATCGGTAAAATCGTGTTGCGCTATTATTCGTGTAATTTGTTTTGTATACTGAACATTTGTAAAAAGCAATTATGAGGTTATTCGACTGTTTAACAGTAACGTGCATTTTATTGTTATGACTATTACTGTTTATTCGAATAGTTTACTTAAGTATTATTTGATGATTATTATAGTATATTTTATGAAATAAAGGACATTCTAGTAAATGAAACAACTTGGTTAGTTTGACAAAACACGATAGTTATTATTATCATAAAAAAATAGACACTGCACTAAAGACACGACTATTACACATGATTACACAATCATCAAAATTATAATAAGGTCATATTACAGTTAAAAATCTTAATCAGAATCCTCATCGTGACCTGATTCAGTATCACAAAAGCTTAAGTTCCTATAAAATGGTTGATAATGGTGGGGAATTGCTTGGGAGTTACACAGGCTTAGGAGATCATTATACAAAGCTTTTTTAATAGGGAGGAGCTTGTCGTATGCTGGCTTTAATTCAATACTTTCAATTGTTTTGGACACCTGTTTCTGCCGACGCTGTCTACTTCTGCCTGCTTCGTAATCCAATTCAATATAATCCTGATCAAAATCATATTTGAAAAGAAAACACTTAGGTTTACTGTATGACACACTAACCTCCATCACATCGGACCATCGTACTTTTTCTCCTGTCTTATCTTGAAGCCATCTTTTGGGTTCAACTAGTTCTTTTATGTTGAGGATTTCAGATTGTTGCATTTCTTTTAGGATATATTTGTCTCCGGAGACTTTAGCGTTCATGATGATACTATGTACTTGGTCCGGTGTGTACAAAACTTTGTTTTTCAGAGCTCTTTCAATACAGGCGTGCATGGAGTCGCCTTCATTTTGGCTATGCCCACCAACAAAAAACCGATGGGTAATGTCAATTTGAAGAGTCATTGCAATGTAAAGATACAATGCAAAAATGTATCTATTTTTATTCTGGCCATAACAGGCATTCAGAGTAAAATATAATTTTGCGTATACCTTTTTCGTGTACGGTCTTGACAAATTGAAACAAGCAACTCCCTATTTCGATGCACCCTTTTTTTTCGATTTGAGCTTGCCAAACGTAACAGAATCCTAGTTTGTTTAGAGCGTCAAAAACTGTAAAACTATAAATCGGGTATTTACGTTTGTAGTGGAAAATTGACACTTCAGACTGTGGTACATTCAAAACTTTTTCTAAATCAAAAATGGCCACAACGGTGTCATCTTTATTTAGTGTTTCTTTTTCTTCTTTTTTAATTTCACGAACTCTTTCTTTCATACTCAAATTTTTCCTGTAATTTTCTTCTAAAGATGCCTTTTCAACGGAGTCAGCTTGCTGATATTGTTAACATAAAGTACACTGATCCTTTTTAGGCTTAAAAAAGGAATAGTTGTAGTCAGTATTATACACTCTTTCATACTGTCGTTTTGAAGCCATCTCAACAATATCTGGATAGTTCTGATTTGAAAACCATGACTTGTAAAGTCGGTACATTTTTGAAATATTAAGAGATTCAGACAAATATTCTCGTTTAGACTCTTTTCTCGTGTAATGCCATTCTACTTTAGGAAATAAATCAATATGATTTCTGATACTGTCTTCTGTATCTAGCTTCATTTGATGTGGTCTATTCTGATGCCTGCCTCGTTTATCGATCAAACTTTCATCTCTTTTAATTTTTTCTAAGGCCGTGTAAATATCGTAATATCAATATAGAAAAGGGTTGTGTAAGGAGCCAATCGATAATGAATGTAGCTGGAAATCGTTTTCTTAATAAAACCCCGAATAACCCTGTACTAGCACTTACTTAAATAAGGTAGAAAACTATTTACCCGAATAATATCGTAACAATGTTTACTGACAAATCATATTGATATTTTTTTTCGTAAAGATCTAAAACCATATTATTCGTTTAAAATACATTTTAATAAGTTTTTATGGAATATACGCGTAGTTTTTCATATCTTCGTAAATAAAGATAGAAAAATTCTGAAAAAAAATTACATGGTGTATTTTAACTTCTAGATGCCGAAAAACGCATAACATGAAAAACCCCGTAATAGGTCATTACCGGATTATTCGCGGGGGACGTCGAAATCATGACTTACATGTCACAATTCTCATTAATCTAAAAATAATAATCTATAATCTATATATATAAAAATGAATTGCTGTTCGTTAGTCTCGCTAAAACTCGAGAACGGCTGAACGGATTTATCTTATCTTGGTTTTGAAATGTTCGTGGAGGTCTAGGGAAGGTTTAAAAGTTGAGAAAAATTCGAATAATTGCCAGGAAAACCCTCAAAACAGGACTTTTCTATTTCCCACACAAACGTTTTCTAAATAAAATGGAGAGTCAATTTGTAATTTAAAACCGCTGTATAAAGTTCAAATTCGCGTGCGCGTTGGAGGATCTAATGTCGCGTTCCGAAACTCAACATAAGTGAATCGCGAACGCGAGAAAATTGCATAGTCACAAAATACATAGCACATAAATAGTGGTCGGCTTCGAGAAAATTAATTTTAGCTAACTTCAGTTGTTAATCTGTCCGATTATTTTTTTAATAACATTGATAAATCTTAAGTTTTGTCATAAATTAAATTTCTGAAAGCAATAATAATATTTGACATTACACATTCACTGTCATTGGCTCAGTATTATCCTAGGATAGGATACAAAAGCCATAAAATAAAGAAGAAGAAGAATATTTGACATTAGATTTGACAACCAACTAATATGTCAATACATCCTGTCGCACTTCAGAACACGAACAAAAGTATTATGATATTGTGTTACGATATCTATGAGTGCATCCTTCTATCTTTGTGGCTACGTGCGCGAGAACATTCTTTACTTTGGTGATCCTTTGTGATAGTGACATTCCAATTAATGTGCTCTTTTTTTGTTGATATTTTGTGACAGTGACACTTTACTGCTAAATGAGCGAGAAATTTTCTCAATTTGATTAATTACAATTTACGATGCCGAGGAGAAGACGCCCTGACTTAGGTCGTCGCAGTCAATCAAATGTGCGAAGAGCTACCTCACGTGCTAACCGCACTGATGACCTGAGTAGGATAGGTAGGTAGGTACTAGGAGAGTAGGATAGGTAGGTAGGTACTAGGAGAGTAGGATAGGTAGGTAGGTACTAGGAGAGTAGGATAGGTAGGTAGGTACTAGGAGAGTAGGATAGGTAGGTAGGTACTAGGAGAGTAGGATAGGTAGGTAGGTACTAGGAGAGTAGGATAGGTAGGTAGGTACTAGGAGAGTAGGATAGGCAGGTAGGTACTAGGAAGGTAGGATAGGTAGGCAGGTAATAGGAGAATAGGATATGTAGGTAGGTACTAGGAGGCTAGAATAGGTAGGCAGGTAATAGGAAAATAGGATATGTAGGTAGGTAAAAGGAGGGTTATGCTAGGTAGGTAGGTACTAGGAGAGTAGGATAGGTAGGCAGGTACTAGGAGAATAGGATATGTAGATAGATACTAGGAGGGTAGGATAGGTAGGTAGGTACTAGGAGAGTAGGATAGGTAGGTAGGTACTACGAGAGTAGGATAGGTAGGTAGGTACTAGGAGAGTAGGATAGGTAGGCAGGTACTAGGAAGTAGGTAGATAGGGTAGGTAGGGTGGGTAGAGTAGGTAGGGTAGGTGGGGTAGACAGGGTAGGTAGGGTGGGTAGAGTAGGTATGGTAGATGGGGCAGGTAGGGTAGGCGGGGTAGGATTCATTGACTGTTAGGCGGTACGAAGTTCGCCGGGACAGCTAGTTAAATAATATAATTGAAGATAATGTTGACGAGGGCAACATCGCGCACGCCTACCACCTCCGGAGCCGTCACTCAGCTCCGCCTCGCCGCCGCCGGAACCCAGCCTCACCGTGAGTGCTGTGACACCGGCCGTGCCAGTTGCGTCGAGCGAGAGCGACGAGTGTTTCCCTCCGCCTTCGACGCCACCACCTGCTCGTCGACGGGGAGGACGCCGGCCGCCGGACGATTTAGGACCTCGAGGCCCACCGGCCTCTGATAGGGTCCCAGCTCCCGGCGGAAGTGTGCAGCGCATGAGATGGATGCAGACCATCAATGAAAACGTCATGCGCTCATACTATGGGGCTACAGAGGGAGGAAACAACCTGACCGCGTATCGTGTTCGGATGCTCTCTCTGTTTCAGGCGCCAGCTGTCAACGTGCCGGCGCAACGATTGTCGGATTAGGTGCAAGTCATCCAGCGTAATCGTATGTTGGATGACACTGTACTTGATCGCCTGCGAACTGAAATGCAGAGTAGCCATGTCATTATTAGTGGTGTGGTAGGCTCACCCAGGCTGTGGTACCACCACAGTCTACCACAATACCGAGAAGACGCTAACGACGTGAGTAATGACATGGTTAGTAATGTAAATACCCAGTGCAGTGAGGAAATGAGGAGTGCTTTGGAGGGTGCGATTCGAGAATATCGGTTCATGTCGCCCGACCTTAGGCCACGCATACCTCATTTGCCTATGCATAACAAAAATAGGGCGCTGTTGGCTGTTCTGGATTCGCAGTTGTCAAACTATTTTGATAACTGAAAATACCTCACTGATGCTCACTCAATCTTGTATTGTGCGGCTGTCGTGTAGCTCGCGTCAAATTTTCTGATGGCAGAGCTACACAACCTAAACCAGCCGTACCGGCATGGCAGTGCAGGATTGAGCGACCAGATATTATGGGGTCAGAGCACTCATCGGCAAACTAATCTTCTTCAGGGAGGGCAATACGCGCCCTAGAGTGATGCGCTTTGTGAGGCGGGCGTTCTCGGGGACTGATATCACTCCTCGAGATTACATCTCCCGTGTCACAGAGCGCATCGACTTCCTGAAGCAGAAAGTGCCAAACCTTATTCGTAGGTATAAGCCGACGGGTGGAACGATACACTCAGAATCGCACATTTCAAAGAGATGAAAGGTGGGTTTATAGGGCTTGGGAGCGACTGGACTAAGGTGTGGCTGAAATGCACCTGCAGGATGATGACGCCATGATTTTCTGGCGCAGCATCTGGTCGGTGCCTGTCGGCCATACCGAGGGTGAATGGACTCGGCAGGTCGAGCATGCGTGCGATCCAGTACCAGAAATGGGGGCAATCTCTATCAGCCCCCAAGACGTAGCTCGTGCAGTCCGTCCGTTACCAAACTGGAAATCCCCAGGACCGGACGGGCTGCACAACTTTTGGATCAAATGGTTCCAAACATCGCACGCTCGCCTGGCTTCCCTGTTCCAGTCAGCCTTAGAGTCAGGGTCGCTGCCCGAGTTCCTGACAATAGTTAAAACCCACCTGCTCCATAAATCGGGTAGTACTGCGGAACCCAAAAATTATAGACCGATTACCTGTCTTCCGACAGTCTTTTAAGTTCTTACATCCATTTTGAGAGCTAAAATTAGTGAAAACATTGATGACAATTCTATCATGTCCGCTTCTCAAAATGAATGTAGGAACGGGTCCCGTGGTACTAAGGAGCTGCACCTCATTGATATGGCCATTAGCCAACAGGTTCGCCGTTCCCGAAAGGATGTCAACATGTTGGATAGACTATAAGAAGGCCTATGACTCGGTGCCACATACATCGCTCATGAGGGTGCTAGAGTTATATAAAGTTAATGCAGCTCTGCGGCCCTTCCTGATGTCGTGTATGGGGCAATGGAGGACAGTCCTTCGCTATCCAGAATGTCGGTAAATCCAGAGAAATAGCGAGCCGATAAGGATAGAGCTAGGTATATTTCAGGGCGATAGTTTGAGTCCACTTTGGTTCTGCTTAGCTTTGAATCCTCTTAGCACGCTGCTGGAGGATTCAGGTCTAGGCTATCGGTTGAGGAGAGGTGGTCAGATTATATCTCACCTCCTTTACATGGATGACCTGAAACTCTTTGCCCCCAGCGATTTGCAACTGATGGAGCTACTGAAGGTAACTGAAACTTTCAGTAGCGCTATCAGGATGGAATTTGGTGTGGACAAATGTGCGGTCATGCATGTAAAACGAGGGGAGATTGTGGAATCTGTGGGAACCCAGCTCTCGGATTCCATAAATCTTAGATCCTTCTCAGCAACCGAAAACTCCAAGTATTTGGGTATGTCGGAAGCGCTGGGCATCAATGTAGCTGACATGAAGCAATCGTCGAAGGACCGCTTCTTTGGCCGCCTGAGAAACGAATCTAATAGTTTTTTATCAGGCGGAAATAAGGTTCGTGCCTTCAACGGTTGGGTCATGCCGGTTTTGATGTACTCTTTCGGCATACTCAAATAAACACAAACGGAACTAGACGCCCTGGATAGGAAGGTCCGTACATTGTTGACGGCATATCGAATGCAACACCCATGCTCTTCGGTTCTGACACTGTATATCCCGTGGAGGTGCGGAGGTCGAGGCTTTTTAAACACTAAGACTCTCCACAATCGCGAGATATGCAGTCTCAGGGAATTTTTCCTACAAACCGACGTGGGGATGCATCGGGATGTGGTCGCGGTGGACAAGGGCCTCACCCCGCTCTCCTTTGCCAAAGAGAACTGGCGCAAACCTGTAGTACTTGACATTAACGACCGCAGGGAGGTATGGCAGAGTAAGGAGCTCCACGGACGCTTTTTCCGGGCCCTGCATGGGCCCGATGTAGACCTCTCAGCGTTCGTAGACTGGCTACGTTCCGGCGACCTCTTCGGAAACAGCGAAGGTTTTGTCTGTGCAATTATGGATGTAGTTATGATGACGAATAACTACCGGAGATTTATTGTGAAGGACGGCACGGTTGACATATGTCGGGCATGCCACCGTCCTGGCGAATCAATTTGTCACATTATCTCCGGGTGTTCTCGTCTAGCTAACGGAGAGTACTTACATAGACACAGCCTTGTAGCCAGAATTATCCATCAGCAACTTGCTCTAAAATACATCCTTGTGGAATCGGAAGTGCCGTACTATAGGTATGTGCCCGACCCAGTTCTCGAAAATGGCATTATCACACTGTACTGGGATCAATCCATCATCACTGACAGGACTATTGTGGCCAATAAGCCTGATAAAGTGGTGGTGGATCGATCAGAGAGGCGCGCAATGATTGTTGACATAACGGTCCCGCATGACGGGAACCTCGCGAAAGCCGAGAAAGATAAGCAAATCAAGTATCTTGACTTGGCTCGCGAGGTTGTCGACATGTGGGAAGTGGACTCGTCGATCATTGTGCCGATAGTCGTTTCAGCCAATGGCTTGATTGCCAAGAGCCTCGACCAATACCTGAGGAGGCTCTCGTTAGGCAGCTGGATCAAGGGCTTGATTCAGAAAGCGGTACTCCTGGACACAGCTCGTATTGTTAGGAGGTTCCTCTCTCTGGAGCCCTGACCGCCGGTAGCTTGGACCCTGTTCCCGATACCGGTGGGCTACTATTTTTTATATTTTTAAATGTTTTTTTTTATTATTTTACATACGAATGTTTAAAAATGTATAAAATAAGAATGAAAAATAAATAAAGGAATTAACAAAGTAAATTTTCATGTCAAGTCATTCAATTTCAAAGTGTATAAAAGAAAGGAATAAACAAATGAAAATTTTAAATTCGACATTCATTGAGCAAATTTAATTCGAGCAGCGTAAGGGCTTAGTCCTGCAAGATATTCGCGCAGGTTTACAATGTATATTTGATTGAAGTTATTAATTAATTGTAATTATTGTTAGTGCAACATAATACTGGTTATATGCTTAATAACTTTTTAAAGTTCATAGAACTCGCTCTTGTTGCGTAAATCAGGCGTTGAAAAGAGGTCTCTCGTGCCCAACGCGAGTCCGAGTTGTATTTCAGTATACGTTCTAAGGCAACAGAGGCCTAATCGCAAAATCTACCGAGCCAATCTTTACCTTTATATCCTTGTCTTCAAAATTGACTCGTTACTTTTCCAAAAAGAAACTTAATCTGATTATAATAATATCGTAAAATTACGCGGTTTTTTGCTCTCATAAAATACATATTATGTAGCTTCAGTTAATAGATTTGTGTTATTCTTCGATTTTATTGAAGGGTCAACACAAAAAAATAGAAAAAAAAGCATTAAAATTAACCTAAACTGTAAATTATTAGTATACCAAAACACCCATAAAATTACAGTTTAAATATCTAAAAAGCCTACCTAGGAAATACGTTTCTACATCTGCCATATTTCCTCAGTGACCGCCTAGCGGCCGAGATAGAAGGACGTCGCAATATCGTCAATTGTTTTACCGGAAAAAAAATTACGGTCATCGACTTCTCATTCGCACAATCATGCGGGTTTTTGACACGAGAGACTGGACACGCGTGTGTCCAATTGGTGAAACTCGAAATTAGTATGACTTATTATTTCGTTATCTGGACACGCCAAGATTTTTACGCGTGTCCACATAGTGAAACTTAAATTAAATCACTTTTACGTTTTCGCCCATTGGAAACTCAGTTAAAAAAAATGGTCGGCCAGGTTAATAATCGCAGCTTTTTTGCTTGATAAACCTTATTTAGGTTCTATTTAAGACAAAGGACCATGGGGGATTTTGTATGAACCCCGTTAATTAAAATTATTGATGGTGGTAATTTTTTTTTTGTTTGATTATTAAATTATTATTTTTATTTAAAATCTTTATATTAAAAATAAATTAATTAATTTGACATTTTTATGTTATGATTTTAACTACATAATTCTTTAAATTAATAAAAAAATAAAAAAAAAATATTCAAGTACCGCCACCCACCCTACACCCACCCAACAGTCAGGGGATACGTGTCAATTTGTTCAGTGGGATCCAAAAAAGCCTATATTAGTTGCAAAATCTTGGGTTTATTTATAATAAAAAAAAAAATACTTTTCGACAAAAATGTATTTAATTTTAAACAAAATTATTTTTGTTCCACGAACATAAACCATATTTCACGTAAACAATTGACGATTCTATATTAAAAAAAAAATACTTGATTCTCAAACTGAAAATAATTGAGTAATAATAACAAAAGCATGTCAAACGATACACTACTAGCTTAAGTTAGCTCTGATTTATACTGCGTGCCATACAAAATTGAGTTAGTCCAAAGAGTCAAGCTTGACGTGCTCTTGACTGTACTAACAATTACATTTACTCAAAAATGCATGTAATGTGGTCATTATTTTGACAACCTTGTTTGAGCAAAGTCGACCTTGCCGTTCTGTTTCAAGGAGCGGCCGGCAAAGTTTTGCTGGTCGCTCTAACAGGCCGGCAAAACATTGCCGGCCGCTATTTTGACGTTTCAACGTTTTAAAAAATCAAATGCAAATAGATTTTATTTAAAACACAGCTGTTTGTATTTATAGAGGTAGGTACAATAAGATTTTATTCCATATTTGGCTGTATATTTCCAACTACCATTGCTAAAAAAAACAAAGAAGTAACAAAAGCGCGGTTCAGCGAATTTTTTTTTTATTTAGTGTCTTTTTTGCTAAAAATGAGCTCTCAAAGCGAAAATTCTTCCGATTCAATGTGTTTAACACTGCCAGACATTAAAGATGAAACTAAATTAGTGGTTGAAAATTTAATACCGCGAAACTCGGTAACAGAAAGTCGGTGTTGAATTTTAGTAACTGTACTTTTCATAATTGTCATTTTAATTAAATTTCTAGTTAATATATATTTTATTTAAATTACTTGCTGGTTTTATTTAGATTAGGTACTTGTATTTTTGAGTAAAGCACTATACAAGCCTTGGCCCACTATGACTGCTTCGCTGGTCACGCTATGACTGCCTCGAGCTAGCCTAGCTACGCTCTAGGCCTTCCAGCTTGGCCATCATTGCAGCCCTTGCTGTCCTCGCTGTAAAGGCCTCGACCTACGGCCTCGGCCTTTATCTCAGCTCGTCCATCAAGTGCTGCACGCTGACCGCGCTGTGTCGGCCTGGAGCTGCGCTACGCTGCGCTGTCGGCCATCATCAGCGCGACCAGCAAAGTAGTCATTATAGACCGCGGCAGTAA
The DNA here is from genome assembly GCA_964057025.1 of Standfussiana lucernea. NCBI lineage: Eukaryota > Metazoa > Arthropoda > Insecta > Lepidoptera > Noctuidae > Standfussiana > Standfussiana lucernea. The sequence goes on from OZ059788.1 coordinate 18,206,500, forward strand.
TGTACTATTAATTGTCTATGACAATATTATCAAGCGTTTGTGCTGGCGCGACTGAATCCGTACTCCGACTAGCCAAACATTATTTAGCAGGATGTTGCATCGCGGGAAATCGTTTAACTCGTTATCACTGTATACCATAACCACGTTACCACGTAATTCCATATTATAAAGCGCATTGCGAACGTGCTCGGCGCAGAAAGACTTGGCCAGCTTAATAATATAGCTCCCTAGTGCGAAAAGAAACACTTGCATCTTCAGATAAACGTGGGAAGTCTTCGAAGTTGGGAAGATTTGCTTTCATGGCTTCAAAAAGCACTCTCTGTCTATTAAGATTTTTCATATGCACATAATCATGCAAAAGATTGGGCATGTTCATTCTAAAATTAATTATATTTATGATCTCGGCGGCGATATGAAGTCGGATTTGACAGCTATAAAAATACTTTTATTTGTGTGAGGGCAAGGGAAAAAAACAATCGGTTGCTTTAAAACCGACGGTCGGTTGTTTTTACCTTATATGAAAACATTATTAATATCGCCATATTCTAAATCCCTTTTATTGCAAACTAAGTAAATGTGTTAGTAAAAAAGAAAAGTATATAAAAACAATATATGTATATTATTATTTCGGAGAATTTGAGAGTTTTGATGCCTGCACATTCCACTAAATTTTATGACCAGTCATTCACGGTCCAGGCTGTCCGTTTATGGAATGAATTGCCGGTGTCAGTAAGACAAGCTCAGTCACTCGTTGCTTTTAAAAGCTTAGTTGAAAATAATTTTCTTTCTCTGTAATATATATTTTTTTTTAATTTTATGTAACAAAATATTTATTTAATATTTATATATATATATATTTGTATTTATATGCATTGTATTTATATTACATGATAAGTAGTGTATAACTTGTATTATTTTAAATTTTGTATATTTATTGCAGTACGCCACTGACTACCCCCCGTTTTTCTATTTCATGTTCGTACAGTCCATCCAAAGGTTGTCTGGAAGAGATCGCTATCAGCGATAAGACCGCCATTGTAACCATAAAATTAACAATTTTTGTAAAACCGTTCTGTATCAATTTTGGTGTACAATAAAGTATATTCTATTCTATAAAACCTAAACCCTACGTATTTGAAGGACGTCGAAATAGCAAAAAAAAACTATCCTGCTAGACGCTTCAAATGACACTTATTTCAAATCTGTTGGATGGTGGGGACGTTTCTTCTCATCATCCTTTAGAAATAAATATTGTTTTCGCCAACTGGACACCCGTTCGTATTTTACGCGAATTTATGACAAAGTACAGTCAGGCATGTTAATGTTTGGTGCACAATCATCATCGGCCACTAAACGCCCCACTGCTGGGAACGGGTAATTTTGTATCACTGTAAAAAATTTCACTATCTGTTAATGTATATTTTTGACACTGATGGTATTTGAAAGTCACTATCTCTATGCTTGTCTATAATCTTCAACATGTAACTAGTTTTATTACACTTTTTTGTATTCCCGGCGGCCGCTGACTAACAATGACGTAGTGTGCTCTGATTACTTGAAACAGGTAATAAATCGCAACCCGGTAACCCTTTGGCCATAATTCGTTTTATGGGGAAATTATTTCTTAGGACCTGCAATGATTTCCTATGAAATGAATGTTTTGCTATTTCTGACTTTTCTAGTACTCCAACCTTGATTGGTCCCATACAAGTTTTTGATCAGTATTAGAAACAGGATAGATGGCAATAAAAAAAGAATTTGTGTAAAATGGCAATTTTGTTCCTACTGTACATTTTTTGAAAATCTGTGAATGGGTTTCAAAATTTCGCGAAAAATTATGGATAGTCTCCAAAGACTATTTTCGTGTATCTGTAACGGTTAAGGTAGTTCCCCTTACTGCCTCGCTGAAATTTTTTAATTACGTCTTTGTATGGTTGTTCCTAGAAAAAGGAATCAATATAATTATAGGTCGAATTGATTACCCCCTTTTTTTTGAAGTCTGTTAATAGGCAGGTAGAGCAGATTTAGCATCATCTCAAATAATTTTAGTAGGACTAGGTGTCAAAGGGGAAGTCCCCTCAGACACGATTTGTTTTTGGTGTGAATTTCTGAGTTTTGCACAATAAGACATTAGGTTTAATCCCAAGCCTTTTTATCTTCGAGATAGTGATTAACGTTATAGTAGGCTTATTGAATTTTCTGCTTGCGCGCACAATATCTGTTAGCCTATTATTCGAAGATATACGGGGTGGAAGGGACAGCGACGCGAAAACGGAAACCACATACTCAGTACATCATTCTGAACAAAAAAAAATCAGCTGTATCCTACAAAAGTGCAATACCTACACGTTCAAAATGTATGGAACAGCTGATTTCGGTGTAACTTCCACCCTGTATAAGGTACACGTAAAGATGGATTAAACCGAAATGTTTTACTTGGTTATTATAATATAAATTTGTTATTCCTGCAACGAGGCTCTATAAACTTCCGAGCCATATTCAAGCACTAAGCCTAAATAAATTCAAATAGTTTATAAAACGGAAGCTGTGTCTACATATAAATGTTTTTTTCTAGAGACTTGCACATTATATACATTGGTGAATGATGATGTTGATGATTGGTGATGATGTTGTATGGTTTTCGTCAGGACGGGTCATCGCGCTCCAACAAGGCGCGCGTGTATACGGCGGGCGCGCTGCAGGATGTGCAGATGCGGCCCGCTGCGAACTCGCTCATGTTCACCGCCAACAAGCTGTCCAAGCCGCAGCCGCAGCTGCCGCTGGCGCCCGTGCAGCAGAGTGAGTACCTGTGCCTCGCCCGCCGCCTGCCCCGCTCACCCGCCCCTCTCACCCGCCCCTCTGTCCGCAGACGTGCTGTCGCCCTCGTTCGCCAGCGCGCCACCGCTGCTCAAGGAGCCCGCCATCACTATCAAACCCGCCCCCGACAAGAAGGACAAGCCGAAGAAGGACAAGGTGAGAGTTCGACGTCCGCGCCCCGCGCCTGGCCGGCGGCGCGGGCGCTGACGCTGCCTCTGCTCTCCCGCAGGGCCCCAACAAGGAGGAGGCCTGCCGCCTGGCCGTGGAGGCGGCGGACGCGGCGGCCGACGACGAGGCCGGCGACGCCGAGCCCGGGCTGCCGGCGCTGCGGCGACTGCGCGAGCTGCAGCCGCCCGACAAGGTGCTGCGCCGCTGCATCGCCGCAGTGCTGGAGCACGCGCTGCACGGGCCGCGCGGCGACGCGGCGCAGCTGCACGCGTGCGTGCGCGTCGTGCGCGCCATCAAGCGCTCGCCGGCCGGCGAGGCGCTGCGCGCGCTGGTGCACGCCGCGCACCCGCACGCGCGCCTGCCGCGCCTGCTGGCGGCCGCCGTGGAGCACAAGCTGGTGGCGCTGGCCGACGTGGGCGCGTGGTGCGACGCGGGCGCGCACCACCCGCTGCTGCTGGAGGTGCTGCAGGCGCTGGCCGAGGCGCTGGGCGTGGAGCGGCTGGCGGCGCTGTGCGAGGAGGGCAAGCTGAACGTGTGCGCGCACGTGGCGCCGGGCGGCGACGCGGGCGCGGCCGACGCGCTGGAGGCGCTGGAGGCGCGCGGGCTGGCGGCGCTGGTGCCGCAGCTGCGCGTGCAGGCGCAGCTGGCGCGCCAGCTGGCGGCCGAGCCCGCGCCGCACGCGCTCTACCGCTGGATCAAGGTACCGCCGCCGTCCAATCGCCGAACTCCACGACTTAACCTACTAAAACATGCATACAGACAGAGTGATAATTATAACTTGGACATGGACAGTATCAGGGAATCCAAATCAAGAAGATACTACACTACTTACACTTTCATTATTTGGTCAAGTGTAAGTTTTCTATAAAAATGAGTAATGTTGACTAAAAAAAATTACTCTACTTTGTTAATTTTTGTGTTCCCAAAAAAAATCCCAAAAAAATAATCCTTACATGGACCTGAGTCAATCATCATTGAAAAAAAAAATCCTTTATTTAACTTCAAATATATTTGATTTCAGTCTAAAGTAATGATTAGTAAACATCGACCTTGTCACCGTTATCCACAGCGACAGTAATAAAATCATTGAGAGGAATTTAGTTGGTGGTAGAAATTCTTCGTCGGTTATTAAAAATAAAACCAGCTGTTTCCTACAAAAGTGCAATATCTACGCGGTCAAAATGTATGAAACAGCAAATTTTTTTCGGTTTTTGGTCGGTTCAGAATGATATACTGAGGATGTGGTGTCCGTTTTTGCGTCGGTGTACCTTTTACCCGTATTAAAATGTCTGCTAAATCCTATAATGTTTGTTCACAATATACAAGAACAGACATATCAGTATCGAGCAGTCCAAATGACATGCGCGGTGTGCGTACGCCATGTGTGATGGGGTCGGGGCACGTTGCAGGCCAACGTGGAGCCGGCCGTGCGACAGAACGGCGCCTTCGTGTCCACGCTGGTGGCGCTGGTGGCCGAGCACGTGACGGGCGCGGCGGGCGCGGGCGCGGGCGCGGGCGGCGCGCAGCCCGACAAGGCGGCGCTGGAGCACGAGAAGGCGCTGCTGGAGGCCTACGCGCCGCTGCTCACGGCGCTGCTGGAGGGCCAGCCCGACCTGCAGCTGGCCGCCGTCTACGCCGTGCAGGTGCACGCGCACCACCACCGCTACCCCAAAGGTGACGAACGACACCTACTACTGCTGGGGGTCTAGATGGCCACTTAAAGCAATTCCTCTAAAAGCGATTCATTTCCCGAATTCCCGAGCAATTCTTCTAATATGTGACAAATAAGCCGAATCATATTCAATTCATTTCATATGTATTTGTATTTGGTGCACGTATTGCCATGTGAAAAAAATAAAGCCCGTAAGCATTTCTTGACTTCACTAAATAAACATCAAAGAGTGGAAAATAAATTTGGCTTCAGAAGTCAGTGACTTTAGTTTGATACCCCTTTTTTGCCAGAACTACATACAATATTTAATCTTACTTAATTGTTAAGACCGCGCAAAAAAACACAATTTTTGTATGAGGCCATAGTAATACACAGTCTGTGAAAATTTCATGTTCAGTCACAAGCAATGAAATAGATACACTTAGCAAAATTCAAAGCGATTTTCTCGAAAAATAATCGTTTCTACTTTGAGATAAGACCTATTTCATAATAGTATGGCTTCCAAAATACTATGTTCACGAGAACGTAAAACATTAATAAATACAGTGGGATAAAATCACTACGAAAAAGTTGTTGAATATAAATGTCATTGCTCGTCGTACGAACCATAAAGGGCCCTGTAGACTCACGCCGAGAGCACCCGGGAAGCGTGAATGTGATCGGTTTCTCGCCATCTTGTTCTCGCGCTCGCCTGTTTTCGATCGGTGTCGGTTTTTTTTTGCCCGCTTCAAAGGGTTTCTCGGGTGAGAAAAGTGAACGGTATCACGTTCTTGTTCAGTCTCGGTGCGACGAGGTAAGTGGCTTCGCACGTTGTTGTGTCTATTTTACAAGCTACCTAGTCGATGGCTGAGTTACTATTAGTTAATCTGTAGTCGTATGTTATTTCTAGGCATTTTTCAAATTATTTCGTTCACTTTTGAGTTTTGCTATAAGCTACTGCACTGTTGTCCACTCCGGATGACGATCGAGAACTAAAGCGAGAAGCTCGCATGAGTCGGCATGAGTGTAGAGACCTTCTCGGTTTCCGCGCTATGTCTCGGCGAACCTTCTCGGCGAGACTTCTCGCGTGAGTCTCGAGGACGTATAAGATTCAAAAGATAAAGCCCTGTGACAGACGTACGGATGGACGGTCCCGTAAATCAGTAAAAGTAACAAGTATAATGCTGTCACCTTTGTATATTTTAATACAGACAAAGATCTTGTGTAAGACAATACATTGTTCGTTATGCAGGCATGCTGCTGCGCTGGTTCATGTACCTGTACAACCTGGAGGTGTGCGAGGAGGACGCGTTCCTGCGCTGGCGCGAGGACGTCACCGACGCCTACCCTGGCAAGGGCGAGGCGCTGTTTCAGGTAGTACTCACTACCCAGTACCCACGCTAATCTATACACTCATTTTATAACACGTGAAAATCTGCGGGGCATTCGCTTTTAATGTAACAATCTAAGATTCGATGTTGTACAGAAACAAGTGATTAACAAATTTTATCGTACAGATACGTTACAGGCGAATGCTTCTGAGGAAGCGCCTTCAGCGTTAGCCCGAAACATTCAGATTTTATACATATGTTTTCTTAAACTTAATTACGAAAATACAACAAGAATAATGGTCCGACTTTTTACGGACCATTATTCTCATTGTATTGTCGTAATTAAGTAGGTTGGTCCCACAGATAACCGATTCCGAAAAGAAGGCAACTTATGCGCGCCGCACATTTGTGACTAAGCACCAATATAACTCGATGCGCGTATATATTATATGTCTTCAATTCAATTTATTCAAAGTTAATTTTTTTTACAAGACAACATAAGTCTTAGAAATAATGTAGGTAAAACAGAGTTAGATGCCTGTACTAGGATAAACCTGTATCACAGACGATGTGTTCTAATACTAAGTACATATTTGGACAAAAAATTTTTTAACAATATTTAACATACGATGTTTTTTTTTTGAAATTAGTGAAAAAAATTGTTAATTTATTATGATAATAATATATTTATTAGATGAGAACAAAATGACAATGAAAAAAAGAAGAAAGGTCTAAAACATGTAGATAAAAGCTATGTACAATTTTGCGCTTAATTAATTACACTATTACAATAGTTTCAGCAGAATTCATAAACAAGTTAGACTTGGTCAAGTAAAAATTGCAAAAATCATTGTCATGACATTTTTATGTAGCGGTCAAAAATTTGCTTAGACAGCAACAATTCGATGGTAAGTAGGGCAGGTTGTCTCGCATAGGTATTGTTGAGTCAGGAAAAAAAGATAGAAGCGGAAGGCTGGTTTTGTATGACGCACTAGGCGCCGTCATAATCGATGGAGTTGATATATCTGTGCTCAGCTATTTTCCTAGCAGGGCACTCAGTGTCTCCGGTTTTATGGTCACTGGGTTTTTTAAAGCGTGAACAAGTCGCGCATTTCGGAGTTTCGGTTTTCTTCGCGCATTCGGACATCACATGACTTTCTTCACCACAGTGACTACACGTAGAGTTGATCTCTCTGCAAGATTTTGCTGCATGGCCATACTGTTGACATTTATAACACCTCTTTACTAATGTGAAGTCCCTAACAGGACAGGACGACCAATTTATGAAAATCCTTGATTGAGGTATTAGGGTTTTACGTATATTGGCTGAAACTTCAATAACGTAATTGCAGGTCGCAGCATCTCTCTTCCCAGATTTATGGCTTAATTTTACGGCGGTCAGGAAGGATTCGAAGGTCATCTCTGGAAACTTCTCGGCTACATTTTGTTCGAAAATGCACTTGAAGACCTCATTTTCAGCCAAGGAAGTCGGCACTGCTACAACTACGATCCGGGGTTTGCGTTTCTTGGGTTCGTCGGCGGTAAGTCCAGATGTAGAGAGCTGGACTGCGTTCTTCAGTTTATCAGCGTCATGCTTCGTCTCGGTACTTATTATTACGCCACCATTTTTCGTTTTTCGAACACCACGTACTTGAAGCTTCATTTGCTGGGGCCGTATGACTTTTTGAACTAGTTCTTTTGTTCCGTCACTTGTTTTCAATTTATCATTGGGATAAATGGCGACAGAGCTTAAGTTATTTGGACGAATGAAATGGTTAGATCCCTTTTTCACCATATCGGCGAAAGAAGCATTTCGCGCAGAACTAGAGTCCCGTATTGTCTGCTTGAGCTCCAAAATATGTTCTGAAAAGTCGCGCTGTTGTTTGAGGGTCTCTATCATGTTATCCGCGCGAATAGCTTTTTGCTTCAGCGACTGGTTACCAGATTCGACTTTACGGCAAAGGTTCGTAATCTTCATTTTCTGCTCGGTGTTGAGTTTCCCATCCGCGGCAGTTGAGCAAACTTCGTTCAAGTACTGCTGGATGGTGGCCATCCATCGTTGAATTTCAGGCGTTGAAACAATAACTTCGGTCGTGGCCGACTGCGACGGCGAGTCGAAGGGTTGCGCTGGCCCCCTTGGATTACTGGGGCTGTTTTCCATTTTGTTAGTTTTATTTAAAGTTCACTATTTCGTGTCCATTATTCAATAAAACTACACCCTAAGCAAGTTTACCTTATGCATTACGATAGTAATACACTAAAGGAGGTCACTATTATTAATGTAGGTATTATTTAAATATTGCTAATGAGCACGTCTGTACGCTGCGAGTGCACAATTATGAATCCATTCCTTCAGTGTCGACCAGAAGTTAGATCCGTTACCCGGTCCCGTTTGACGCTAGCGATTTAAAAAAATCAATATGTATGAACGTTTGATTATTACGGTTTACTGAAAAAAAGACTACCTATGCTGTTAAATGGTGAGGAAAATTATCCAGGACCTTGAGTTATAAAAAAAGATAGGATAACATTCAACTATTAAGTAAAATCATAAAATCCACCATTTTAAAGATCTCAACTTATAGTGGCTGAGGTTGTGACTTGCGTTGGTGTCTTTCCCTTTCACTCATTAGGTACTATTGTATTGCTGTCTTTTTTCCACAAAACTAATAGTGTCATGAGCAATAAGTTCTTGATTATCGATAAATAAAATATCGATGCCATCAATATTTTGTTGTTTATTTGGCCAAAATGGTTCAATTAAAATATAAATACATACAATTTACGGTTTATTCACAAAAAATAATCTGGTTTTGTGCGAATTCAACCGACAATTATACCAAATGGCATGAAAAAATGTTAAAGTTAAAACTTTGTTCATTAGGAATATTCGGTAGTCTATTACATATAGTAATGAAGTAGGATCTTTACAACATATAGAGGGAACATATCATTCTGTTTAAAAAAAATATCGACGTCAGAATCTACATTTAATGTCATTGTCCCATCACTACGGCCGGTGACGTCACCTTGAAATAGCAAATCGGATTGCATTTGTCACTCCCCGCGCACCGCGTGCCTACCGCTACATTTGGTGAACTCGAATTCAAACAAAAGTTTTACAATACGGAATCTAGAGGAGGTTATCTGTGGTTGGTCCCATAAAAGTTTTTGATCAGTATTCAAAAGAGGATCGATTAGCATAAAAAAAAATTGTGTATAATTGTACATTTTTGTTAACTGTACTTACATTTTCTGAAAATCTTTGAATGGGGATCAAAATTTACAAAAAAATATGGATAGTCTCCTTATACAATTTTCCGTGTAGCTGCATCGGTTAAGATAGTTCCCCTTACTGCCCCGTTGAAAGTTTCCACTATGTATATTTACGTTGATATAACTCGACAAAACGCAGCAGATTGTTTTTCGGAATATCGGTATAGGTCCCATTATAAAAGTTATTCACGACTCGTTTTGGAGTTCTCAGTTACACATAGAAAACCAATTTCATACGGTACCCTATAAATCGAAGTTGTATTTTCCCGTGACCTGACGCATTTCCTTCGCAACTTAGTGGAAGTTGATTGTCCAACATGTGATGTGAGCGTGTGGTTTCAGGTGAACACGTGGCTGACGTGGCTGCAGCAGCAGGAGTCGGAGGACGAGGAGGCGGAGGACTAGGACTCCGCGCCGCGCCGCGCTCGCCGGTTCATGAGCCGCACCGCTTTTATTTCGCGCTCATCTCATTATATAAATATAATTAAGCCAAATAGTTGAAATACCTACGTTTGTTACCCTTTAACGCTAGACGCGCCGCGCGCCACTGCCGTCGTCGGCGATTCCAGTGTTAAATAGGACAATTTTTAGGTTACTACGTAAACGAATATTAGTATCTCGAGATAATTTTTTGTAGGCCTTTTACTCGATTTTGATACTTTTTACAAATGTATACAATGTATAGTGTTCGTTTGGACGTATGATTGCACCCCGATCTGCCCCTTCCTGCAGTGAGCGTGTTTTAGTTGAAATTGTAAAAAAAAATATATATATATGAAAAACTTAAATCAATTTTTATTATTAATATCATGATCATTTATTTTCAATGCTAAATGGACTTAGTGATAACTGTAAGAATGCTTAAATTTCATTGTATCATCAAATTTTAGAATTTTGTAACTAGATAAATAAAAACAAAAAAAAACTGCCCTAAGGCATAAGAAATGTATGTTGAGTGAGTTGTAATAAAGTTATGAACTGATGATGCAAATGCAACATTAAATAAGTAACATTGGTCAATATGTATTCAGGATGAAAAATAAACTTCAGTGTAATTTATTACAAAAACAGTTCCCGAGTTTCATTTTGGTAATATTTTAGATTAGGCTGCTCTCCTTTATGTCAATAGTACTTTTAAGTTTTATTGGCCCAACAATTCGCCACTTCCACGTGTCATTGGTGGCAGAGGACACGTGGATTGTGTTTCCGGGCACAGAGCACAGGACAGGATGACACAAAGCGGACTGTGATGTAGTTCCATATTCCCACCCTTCAGCCGCGTCTACTTTGATTCGCGGCAGTTTAGTGACCCTGCGAAAAGATGCCCAGAAATTTGTAGATATTATAATACTCTTGCCACAGTTTGAGACGCCTTGGTCGGCCAAAAGGATAAGTTTTCGGTTCGTTTTCGAAAGCTAAACATTTCACTTGTCGTAGCCAGTTGCGACTCTTGTTTATTGTCGCCTTGCGAAAGCAACTTCTCTACAGACGTGTGGAGGTGCTGTACCAGTATTTTGGAGCCCCTATACAATCAAGCTAGAGGAAAAGTGATTTAGTGTCAGAAGACACGTGAAGTTTCTCTCGAATACATAGTTAGTTTTAAAACTAGAATGGCGCGGGATCAGCCTCTGACGCGTTGCAGTTTACTAGGCAGGAACGTAAAACCGGATATAAGTACCAAATAGCCCAAAAAAACTGTCATACTTTATAGCGGTGACATGAAATCGTATGGACTTCAGTCCAATATAAAAAAAAATCTACCCAAACTCGTAAAGCAAAGATACTTCGGAACTCCCGACCGCCACTGGTGAGCCCGTGACGTCACACGACCGAGACGGAGATACTCTTAACATGGCTGTAGGGGGGGGGGGGGTTGGAGGAAGCTTGGCTGTTGTGTTATGCATGCTGACGTACGAAATTGTACATTAAATAAAAAAATGTACTATAAAGACTTACGAGAAAACGACAATCAATGTGTCACCGCCAGGAAGTATTCTTTCTAGCGGGTGCTATCTATTTTACAAAGTAACAGTCAAGTTTTTTACTTTGTTATGTACCAGAAAAAATGTTCGTGTTCGTGTGGCGAAAGGCGGGCGTTTTGGGGGACTGTCTCTTGTAAACTCGACGTTCGAAAAGTGCTGATTATCAGCGTAATTCAAATAATAGTACATTACTGCCGCGGTCTATAATGACTACTTTGCTGGTCGCGCTGATGATGGCCGACAGCGCAGCGTGGCGCAGCTCCAGGCCGACACAGCGCGGTCAGCGTGCAGCAAGGGCTGCAAAGATGGCCAAGCTGGAAGGCCTAGAGCGTAGCTAGGCTAGCTCGAGGCAATCTTAGCGTGACCAGCGAAGCAGTCATAGTGGGCCAAGGCTTGTATAGTGCTTTACTCAAAAATGCAAGTACCTAATCTAAATAAAACCAGCAAGTAATTTAAATAAAATATATATTAATTAACTAGAAATTTAATTAAAATGACAATTATGAAAAGTACCGTTACTAAAATTCAACACCGACTTTCTGTTACCGAGTTTCGCGGTATTAAATTTTCAACCACTAATTTAGCTTCATCTTTAATGTCTGGCGGTGTTAAACACATTGAATCGGAAGAATTTTCGCTTTGACAGCTCATTTTTAGCAAAAAAGTCACTAAATAAAAAAAAATTTCGCTGAACCGCGCTTTTGTTACTTCTTTGTTTTTTTTTTTAGCAATGGTAGTTGGAACTATACAGCCAAATATGGAATAAAATCTTTTTGTACCTATCTCTATAAATACAAACAGCTGTGTTTTAAATAAAATCTTTTTGCATTTGATTTTTTAAAACGTTGAAACGTCAAAATAGCGGCCGGCAATGTTTTTCCGGCCTGTTAGAGCGACCAGCAAAACTTTGCCAGAAACAGAACGGCAAGGTCGACTTTGCTCAAACAAGGTTGTCAAAATAATGACCACATTACATGCATTTTTGAGTAAATGACTTTTGATTTTGATTTGTTCGAGAAATGTCTTTAATATGCAGGTTTAAGTACGGTTTTAAGTATATCTGTCCCGTAGGTATATTAATTTGGTAATAAAAACATTATAATAGAATATGATTTTATTGTGGAATTTGATCAATTAAACTTGACTTTCCGAGTTTGGGATAGTTTTATTTTAATAAACTAGTGATTTAAAAATCTAAAATCTGACTCCAAAATAAGAATTAAAAGTTCAAAACAAGATAACTTTTCGAGCTGTCTGATGCAGTTGGTGGCGTGATGACTGAACATATAAATGCCACCACAACCTCATCAGACTGCTTGAAAATATGTGATCTTGTTTTGAACTTTTGTCTTTGTATTGCAGTCGGGTTTTTAAAAAAAATTTAAATTACTAGTTTTACCATTTTGTTTCTTTTTCAAATTCCGTATTGCTAGTGTTCATCGCGGGCTCAACAGAAATCAAACGATACTTACCTCATTTGTCGAAACCCATTCGCTCGTTCGGTCCCTACGAGGAAACAGAAACTGAAATACACATTTACATACGGGTTAAAAACATTACCCTGCTTTTGAGCTTCACTGCAGTTGGGTAAAAAACATTACCCTCCTTTTGGGCTTCGCCGCAGTCGGGGATAAGGTATCTATAGGATTCAAGTGCCGATTTTTATTCTTCCAAGCTTTGATTACTTATATAATGTAATTACATTATATAATCAAAGCTTCCAAGCTAACAAACAAACTTTTCCCACGTTTCATTATTATTTTAGAAAAAAAGGAAATTAATCAGTCTAACTATAGTTAATTCACTATGTTAGGAATGCGAGGGTAGGTACCTATTCAAAAATATTTTTATGGAGTAAATACTGACTGCGCCAGAAGGAGGGTTATGTTTTTCGAGAGTATGTATGTATAATTGTTTGGTACGCTCTGCGGCCTGAACGGCTCTATGGATTCTAGCTTCAGAGGCGTCGTTAGATTCGTATTTACTGTGAGAGTGACACTGGGTACTTATACATTTTTAATCAGAACACAACATAAGATGGAAGTTTCTCCACGCGGTGAAGGCGGTAAAAATTTGTTAGGCTAATCGTCTGCGAAATCTTTCACATTTTTGTAAACTAAAAAGCTGGAAATAAAAAAAGTTATTAAAAAAACAAAAAAAAACCGGCTGTGGTAAAAAACTTAAGTTAAGAAAACACTAAAAAGCTAAGAACAAGCCCATTTTAAATTTAAAAAAGTTGGATGCAGGCGGGATCCATTTGAGTTTGAAAATATTAAAATGTAATGACTTTTTTTATTGTATGCCATTTCTAAATGGCAAAACATCTAGGCCGACTCTTAGATGGCGTTGTCTCTGGCAATTAGTGAGCCGCTGATACTGCCATCTGTTGAAAAAATGGAGGAAAGAAAATAGCGATTCTATTAGCCAGACTTAGTGAGGTGTAATTTCTTTGTATTGGATTGGGTAACTGTACGTAGTATTATATTATCTGTGGTTTAGTTTTAAGAACAAAAATCGGCACTTGAATTATATGAATTTTTTATATCGTTTAGATATCTTTTTATAGATAAAACTATCCTAAACTCGGAAAGACATAATTTTAAGAATATTTCCAAAGCTCCGTTTTTCCGGTTACGCAATGTTCCAGGTGCTGGAGGTATGGTCACTCACTTAGAATGTATCCGACAATTAAAATTATATGTCCGAAGTGCGCAGGTAAACACGATAACTGTGAGACAGGTTCTTTTAAGTGTGTTAATTGTTCAAAGAATCACATGGCATTGGACAAAACTTGCTCTGTTTACATAAAGGAGAAAAAATATGCAGTATAACGAGTGAGTTTAATGTCGCATATAGAAAAGCCATGGATATGTACATATGTACCTCCTCCAGCACCCCCTTGTGAGGCACATGTCAACACGCCTGTTAAGTGTGGGTCAAGATGAAAACGACGAGCTGTGCAGAACAGTTTATATTTTCAAAATGTAGGTACAAAACTTTTGGCGGAGGAAGCGCGCGTTGCATGTCGCGTTTGTAATGGCACTGTCTATTAGCAAAAAAAATGTGGCGGTCCGAGACTCGCCCCTCTTCCGCTCATACCCCGCGCACTTCCTCTTACAATGTCGTATCGCGCCGCTAACATACCCCACCCCAGTGCTGCCTCAGCAGCACTCTTCATCTACCGGTATCCGAGCAATGCGCGTAACCGATCTAGTCAAAATTCCAGATTTCGTTTTTACTCGAACCATTCTGACTCGGTCATCTTTTCCTGGCATGACTTCCTGAATAATTCCTTTGGGCCAAGAGTTGCGGGGACTGTCTGGGTCCACTATAAGTACAAAGTCGCCCACTTGTACATTTTTGCGTTCATCTTGCCACCTCTTGCGGGGCAGCAAGTCCGGTAGTACTTCCTTGACCCATCTGCGCCAGTACATGTCAGCCAATCTCTGTGCAATTCGCCATTGTTTGCGCAGATAAACGTCTGAATCATCAAATTTTCCGATGTGAGGTAAGGCAGACGACGATCCCAGCAGGAAATGATTAGGTGTTAATGTTTCAGGATCATTTGGGTTCACAGACACGTGAGTCAACGGCCGGCTGTTCACCATATTCTCAACTTCTGTCAACAGAGTGTTAAGAGTTTCATCTCTCGGCGCACGTTCTTTCAAGATTACTCTCAGGCTGGTCTTTACGCTTCTGATGAGTCTTTCCCACGCCCCACCCCAGTGGGGACTCGCAGGCGGTATGAAAGTCCATTTTGTTCCTCGATTTAAGGCCTCATTTTTCAGCACTTCTTCGTCCAGCTCCTTTATAGCTTTTTTCAGCTCCGTATTCGTTCCTCGGAGATTTGTTCCATTATCGGAATACAAATATTGAGGCCATCCCCGTCTCGCGGCCATCCTTCGCAATGCCATAATAAAGGAGTCGGTTGTAAGATTAGTAACTACTTCCAGATGGATTGCTCGTACTGTCAAACAGGTAAATAAGACGCCGTATCTTTTCTCGCGACGTCTTCCCACCGTAACTTCCATGGGACCAAATAAATCCACACCGCAGTAAGTAAAGGGCCGTTCGTGATGGGCCACTCGAGCACCAGGTAAGTCTCCCATTCTTTGTACTTCTGGTTTGGATTTTCTAATTTTACAAGTTGAGCACTTAGATGTTACATGCTTAACGGTAGGTCTAAGTCTGGTGATCCAATATCTTTGTTTGATTTCATTTACTACAGTTTCTTGATTTCCGTGTGCGTAGTAGTAATGATAATACTTGACGATCAATTTAGCAATATAACTTCTTCCATTTAATATTACAGGGTTTTTAGTTTCAGGTAGAATACCAGCAGCAACCCCGATGCGGCCACCGACCCGCAACACTCCGTGTTCGTCCAGGTAAGGAGACAAGGTAAGTATGTTACTTGTTTTTGGTACACATCTGTGGTTTTTTATCGCAGATAACTCCTTGCTAAACCATTCAGCTTGTGACTTTTTCAGTAATAATATTTCAGCATTCTTCATAGTGTCGTCGAACTCAAAGGTAAGCTTCTTGCATTTATTTATAAACTTGAGTACCATAGAAGCCGATCGACGTAAGCGTAGCCATGAACTAAATCGAGTAGCATCAGGTACGGGTAAGTAAATATGTTGTGTATCTTCTTTTATTAAATTAATACATTCCACTAGTGTTTCTTTCCTTTCACCAGATATGACGTCAAGCGGCCATTCGTCTTCTTCGCAGTGTAAGAACGTTGGGCCGTATATCCATTCATTTGGCAGTACAGGGTAGGAGTAGTTTTCTCTCGTAGCAGTATCGGCTGCGTTTAGCTTTGTTGGTACGTATCGCCATTCATTCATCTTGGTTAGCTCATCAATTTCGCCTAACCGGTTTGCTACGTAGACTTTAAAATCACGAGCATCATTTCTTATCCAGTGTAGTACTGTTGTCGAGTCGCTCCAGAATATTCGTCGCTCAGGTTTTATTGTATGTTCTCGTGCAACTGAGTCTGCTAATCTAGCTGCTAAGACAGCAGCTTGAAGCTCCAAGCGCGGAATAGTAATCGGTTTGTTTCCTACAACCCGACATTTACTCGCAATGAATGCTACGCGTATAATATTCTTGTCGTCAATCCATCTCCAATACGCGACGGCGCAGTATGCCTTGCTAGACGCATCACAAAATATAATATGCATCTGTAGGTTTCTATAACTAGCATGAGTAGGAATCTTTCCATCATTTAACATGCAACAGCTGTGTGTCATAGCCATAGCGCTCGTAGCCGATTCCGCGTCCGCTACGTTCGTAGCAATCTTCGTAGCACTCGTAGCCGTAGCGCTCGTGTTGGATGGCGGGGGAATTTTGTCTTTCTTCTCGCTCACTCCTATGGTAGCAGCCGGATAATGCCTTGGCAAGCCAAAATCTTGTAATGTTTTCAATAAATTGATCCATTTTGACCATTTCTCGAACACTGTATCAGGTATATAATCATCCCAATTAATATTTAATTTCCAAGTTTCTTGAAGAATAATTTTTCCATTTATGGTGTACGGTGCTAGGATGCCATACACGTCAAATATAGACATGACCACACGTAACATTTCTCTCTTGGTAGGTTTTTGTGTTCCCGTTATAATATTTTCGGGTATCCGCTTGAAAGATACGTCGAATCTCAAAGTATCATCACTTGGATGCCAAATCAATCCAAGCGTACGTTCGCCTTCATACTGTTGACCTATTTTAAATTTAACGGCTGCATCGCCGAGTAAATCTTTAGGTAAGCTCGCAAGTACTTGTTTACTGTTGCTCGTCCAATTCCGCATTTCGAAACCGCCTTTCTGGTGAATTAACATGACGTCATGAATCAGCTGTATCGCGGTCTCTTCGTCAGGTAGGCTGTCTATATAGTCATCCATATAGTGGCTTTTATATATAGCAGAAGCCGCAGCGGGCATTGATGACTCATACTGCTTCGCGTTCTTGTTCTTTACGAATTGGGCTACGAAGGGCGAGCAATTAGCACCAAAAATTAGGGAAGTCATTACATAAGTATTTATAGGTCCCGCTGGTTCTTCTCTGTATAGGAATCGGAAGGCGTCCTGGTCTTCTGGTCGAATTTTTACTCTGAGGAACATATCTTTAATATCTCCAGACACGGCTACTCGGTTTTCTCTAAATCTTAACATAATGCCGAATAACGACATAAGTAGGTCGGGGCCTTTCAATAAGTAGTCGTTAAGTGATAATCCATTTGTTCTAGCTGCCGCGTCGAACACTAAACGCAGTTTTTTCTTGTTGGGGTTATCGACTCCAAAGTGAGGTAAGTACCAAGTTTTCGGTGTAACATTTAAGTTATTACATATTTTTGCGTAGTCGTTATCGAATAGATGTCGTAGGCGTTCTTTGTACCTATTCGCATATTCTTTGTTTCTGGTTAATTTCAGTTCTACTCCTTTCAGTCTACACATAGCCGTCCGGTACGAGTCCGGCATCACATATTTCTCGTCTCGCCAAGGTAAGCCAACATGCCATTGACCATTGATGAGTACTGAAGTTCGTTCTAAACTTTCAACAGCGCGTAAGTCTTCTGAGTTCTGTCTTGGCTTATCAGATACGCCCATAGACTCGATTGAGAACGACCTTCGCACCTCCTCCTGGATTTCTCGTAGTTCACATTCTGCGTCTATGACGTCACTAGTGACAAACAATGAGGAGTGGCGTACAGCAGAATTAGGTAAGTAAACATTAGGTACCCTTCCATGCAGGCACCAGCCCAGAGGCGTCCGGGTGGCACAGGGTTCATCGGGTTTACTCAACCTCACTTCCAAAGGTAAGAGAAGGTGACAATTATCTTGTCCGATTAAGACTTGTGGTTGTAGTTGTGTTTCTGTGCATAAATTATGGCTGATATCACTTAGGTGCGCGTAGTTTTTACTATTTACTGTGGACAGACTTGGCGGTAAGTTTAATTCATCAACGATTCGCGCGTCGATTGTAAACATCTTGTTATCAGCACCACACAAAGTCACTTTTGCGCGCTGTGCGTTGCACACTAGCTCCGTGTCGTTCCACGCGCCACACACACGAAGACATTCCCGGCGGCCGCGCAGCCCCACTCTCTCCGCCAGCGAAGCGCTAACCAACGACACAGTCGAACCGTCGTCCAGCAGAGCGGTCGCGCTCACACTTCCGTTGGGTCCGTGAATGTTTATAGGTACAATCTTTAACATAACGGAACAGCTGACATTAATATTTGTTATTGTCTCGGATGGAACTTCAGTTTCGGGTGGAACTTCAGGTTGTACCGTTGGCACGGGTTCACTATTGTTTTGACGCGCCACATAATGTAATAATCGGTGATGAGATTGTCCACAATTATTTACGTCACAGCTGGGAGCGGTGCATGTGTCCCTACGATGATGCGCTGTTAAACACTGATAACAAATACCGTTACGCTTTACGTGCGACCATCTGTCCTTTCGTAGCGATTTTTTAAACTTTTTACACTCGGTTAATTTATGAGTACCGGTACGACAATAACGACACTTTTCTTCACTTTGTCCATTTTGTACTAGAATAGTTTGTATATTGTTCACTTTATCACTTTGTTTACGTTTGAAATTGTCCGTTCTAGGTTGTAATAAAGTAGCACTGCAGGTTGATATTTTCACAGCTTCTTCGGTGAGGAATTCTGATAATACATCTAGTCTAGGTTTAGGTGATTCGGCGGTGATAAACGGGAAACTATAGTCTGTCCACTTCGCGAGCAGGGTGGTAGGTAGCTTAAATAGGATAATGTTAGCTACTTCCATGCCTTGCAGGTATTCATGGCGACCGAGGGCTCGTACAGCTGCGACGTAGTTCTTTATTTTGACGGAAAATGGTATTAGTTCTCGATGGTAATCTGCAGAAAGATTGTTCATCCTTTTTATGTCTGACACGATGCGAGAAAGAATGACGTCTACGTTTCCGAATTGTAGTTTCAAAGTGGACATTACGTCTGTAGATGAAGCACCACTGATAAGCAGGCCAGCTACAGCTTCGTGAGCGGCGCCGCGTAAACACTTACGTAACCGCCAAAGGTTTTCTTTATCGGTGAAGTTACAAACCTCTGTGGATTCCACATAAGCTTGCTCGAAATGAAGCCACTCTGTTGGGTCTCCGCTGAAACCAGGGAGTTCTTTCGGTGTGCTAAGACGACTCATCAGTTTGGTATTTTGCTGGATGGCTGACGACGTGACGAGATCTTTGAATGCGCTCGTAAGCTGTTGAACTGCTCCTTCTGTGTCGGTCGGGTTCGTGTGCGACTTGTGTTTATCACTGTCAAGCTGCTGTAGTTCATGTTGACTGCGCTCCAACCACTTCTCGATGTCACCCGCGCCGTCATTTTGTTCCGATGTTTCTGATGGTGGACTGTATTCTTCGTCGAGTTCGGCTAGGTCTGCCGCTAATTTTCTATCAATGAGTTCCATTTCTATGCGCGCCTTCGCCTGGGCTGCTTCTAGTTCCAGTCTCCTTTTTTGTGCTTGTATCGATTGTGATGATGACGGTTTCTTGGACCTGACTGACTGACGTGATGCATGTGAAGGCGGATTTTGTTTTCCAGCTCGTTCCGATTTCACTACACTCGCGGCACAAGAACTTTTTACTTCAAGTTCATCATCCTTTTTCTTTACTGGTGTAGGCGGTGGCATTTCCTGTGCTCCTGTTGCCAATTGTAGCTTTGACTCCAATTCCTTCTCCTCTCTTTGTTTTCGAATGGTACTGCGGGTATTTACCATCATTGACCTTGGCGGCGGAGTCTTATACATTCAAGATCCGGTTCGAATGACCAATGTTAAGTGTGGGTCAAGATGAAAACGACGAGCTGTGCAGAACAGTTTATATTTTCAAAATGTAGGTACAAAACTTTTGGCGGAGGAAGCGCGCGTTGCATGTCGCGTTTGTAATGGCACTGTCTATTAGCAAAAAAAATGTGGCGGTCCGAGACTCGCCCCTCTTCCGCTCATACCCCGCGCACTTCCTCTTACAATGTCGTATCGCGCCGCTAACAACGCCGATACTAGCACCGTCCTATGAGGGAAACGCAGTTACGCAAGCACCTACTATAACCTCAACTACACCTATGTCACCTGTGTTACAGCTGAAAACTACCTACGCCCAAAAAACAGCACGCCCTGTACCAACTAAAGAACCTATATCCACGCAAAGAGACGATGTACCACAGACAGACATACCACAGACGGAGAAAGAAGAAAAAACTAGTAAGGAAAACAGCAGAGAAAATCACCTCAATCCGAAGCTTCCCATGTCCGGGAATGCGATATGGACATTCAAGAGAATACGTGCAGGGGAGACGCTACTGAAGACGACACAAATGGAGATTCGGAAGACAATAATTCATTCGGATGGCTGGTAGATAAAATTAAATACATTTTATTTGTGAGAAATGACACATTTAAAAAAACTTTTTTTGCAAAAAAAACCGACTTCCAAAACAGAAACACTAAAAAAGTGGAAAATAACTTTACTTTCGGAAGTCGGTGACTATTGTTTGTTTCATTGACTTTTTTGCCACCGACTTCCGAAAGTAAAGTTATTTTCCACTTTTTTAGTGTTTTTGTTTTGGAAGTCGGTTTTTTTTTTGCAAAAAAGTTTTTATTTTACCCTTTTTAGTTATCGTATCACACACAAATTCTTGTCAAGTATCAATTTCGCAATTTCTTTTACTTGGATGACATTTTATCCAGCTATTTTGATTTCAAAACCAAACTGCTGAACCGATTTTGATGAAATTTCTATGGGACCAATCGGGAAGTAGATCCATTCAGATAAAAGAAGAATTTTTCAAATCGGTTCATAAATGACGGAGATATGAGGTAACAAACACAAAAAAAAAACATACAACCGAATTGAGAACCTCCTCCTTTTTTTGAAGTCGGTTAAAAACAAAATCATATCTGTTGTTCAAATTAGCGTGGAGTGGGCAATATCTTATTTCCTAAAGAAGATAATACCTAATAGTTGTTTTTCCTTTAAAAAATATTTCCATAGTGAATACTGTTAAAATAAACATTTTGCAATGGAACTCATAAAGTATATTACATACTCGTAAAAGGATAGATTTAAAACAAATCTTATTTTTGGAAAAAATCATATTGTTGCCCTATACGAAACGTGGCTGGATTCTGACTGTAATCTATATATAAAAGATTATAACGAGTTTCGTTGCGACAGACCAGATTCATACGGAGGAGTTGCAATTCTGACTCATAAATCCATCAAGGCACAACAATGTCGCAGTATTATTACAAATCCGGGTGAGAGATAGTTCATGTTAAAACGTTTAACTGTAGTTCCATTGAAAAAGTTATTTCAATGTATTGCCACCTAACGTCCGCACTACACAAAATGAATGGGAATCATTGTTTTCTATAGCTAACTCTAAAACCCTAATTTTAGGAGATTACAATGGGCATCACTCAAGGTGGTCCACGAAAACAGACCAAAGAGGTACTCACATTTTTGACTCCTTAATTGATCAGTTTTGTCTCAACTTTGAATGACGGTAAGCCGATTCGAGTAAAGCTAGTTAATGGAATATTACAAAAATCGGCACCTGATTTATCTATTGTTTCTTCAGACGTATGTTTAATGTTTGAGTGGAATGTAACTAATGTATCGCTAGGCAGTGACCACGTCATAATCAAACTGAGGACGTCAGATAATTATGTTGCACGCATCGTAAAGAAAAGAAATTTCAGAAAAGCCGCCTGGACAGCTTACCGTAATTTTATTCAAGACGCACTAGTTGAGTATACCTTGCCTGTTAATCCCCAAGAAGCTTATAATTACTTTTTGGATATCATCAACAATGCAGCAGATGTAAACATTTCTTATTTTAAATTTACCCAAAATCCCTGCAATAAAAAAACAAAGACTTATTGGTCTCTGAAGTTGTCTAAAGCGGTAGCGGAAAGACGATTAGCTTTAACGTGTTTTAGAAAAAACCCTACACCAGATCATATAGAAGTGCTACGGGACGAAACTCGTGAAGCTCAAAAACTAACTAGAAATGCAAGTAAGGCGGCATTTCGTAAGTTCTGTTCTTCAGTGGATGAGGTCACTTCGGCTCGTGACATGTGGCGACGCATGCGCTGGACCGCTGGTTGAAGGGATATCGTTCAGCTGGACTCCATGTGGATGAGACGTTGGCGGAACAGGTCCTCTTTAATTTAGCCCCTCATTTTACATACCCCCCACTACCTACCTTTTGCTCTTTAAATTACACACTAAATACAATCCACAAAAAATATATCGTAATGAAATACCTACACTGCCGGCCAAAAGTTTAAGACCGCACTTAAACAGTATAATTATCTATCAATTGTAATAAAGTCCCATAAGATAAATAAAAGAAATGCACACCTGCATATTCTATTGTTAATGTAGAATATTTAAAGAAGTCATTCTTTTGTTTACTTTCATGTTATTGGACATCTATTGTTTTCAATCACCGACAAACGCTGCGCTAGAGCCAGGTGGTAGAGTCCTAATAATATGTTTATTGTGTGCTCATTACTTATTACTTTGCTTTTGTTTGGCATTGGTCATAAGGATTATTTAGCTTCTGAAAACACGTAGTTTCAATTTATTCTTACCTGAGTTTACTTGGGTTGTTCACAAACAACCTCAGTTAGTCTAAACTTGTGGTTTCTACAGTGAAGACGTCTTAAAATGGGAAAAGCACGCGAAATTAGCAGTGAAGTGCGTTCTGCCGTCGTTGTTTTGCATAATGAAGGCAAATCCGAACGTGAGATTGCTTCACAACTGAAGTTATCGAAGACTTGTGTTCATAGCACAATAACTCGATACAGGGAGACAGGCAGTTTTCAAGATCGTCCATGATGTTAATTTCCTTAAACAGTTCTCTTAGAGAATCGCGCCTAAATAGATTATATATGGCCCTGATGGCTCTTTTCTGCAGAATAAATATAGACTCGGATGTCTGCAGCCCGTCCCCATAGTAAAATACCGTAAGAATACTATGAAAATAACTAAAATAGACTAGCCTCGCGGTATCTACATCAGTAAATTGACGGATTTTCCTAACAGCATGTGCTGCTGAACTCAGCCGTCCTGCAAGTGATGTTAAATGAGGACCCCATTGTAGCCTTGAGTCGAGCGAGATCCCTAAGAAAACTGTTTCATCGACGAATTCTAGTTTCTCTTGATTCAATACTATGTCACAATCACTAGTTTTGACATTTGGTTGGGCAAATTTAATGCACTTAGTTTTTTTCCCATTTAATACTAAATTATTCGCGGTAAACCAATTATGGACCTGCAGCAAGGCGATATTTACGTCGTCAAGAATTGTGGCACGTCTATTTATCTTAAATATTAAAGAAGTATCGTCGACAAACAACACCATTTGTGGTTGGTTTTTAAATAAATGGGGTAGATCATTAATATAGACTAGGAAGAGGAAAGGACCCAATATCGAGCCTTGTGGTACACCCATCCTTACTTTTAAACCCATTGAATTGACACCATTTGTTTGTACTTGCTGATGTCTTTCGTTTAAATACGATTTCACTAAACTGAGCGCAAGTTTCCCCAAACCGTAATGCTCAAGTTTAAAGGCTTCGTGGTTTCGTGGCTTACGCAATCAAATGCTTTCGAGAGGTCACAGAAGATTCCTATGGCATCTTGTGCCTCTTCCCACGCAGTGAATATGTGTTTTAATAAGGTGACACAGGCGTCAGTAGTCCTTTGGTGAAACCTTACTGTTTCTCATGCAACATCTTATTGGTATTAAAGTGGTTAAGCATCTTGGATTGCCCGACCCATTTCGATTCTGTTCAGGAAATCCAATCCTGTATGCTTGTATTGTACAGTAACGAGCACCAATATGTATACACTTTCCAAACTTCAAAAGCAATTTTCGCGAGAAATAATGACTGTAACTAATAATAGGAGTTCCAAAATATTTTGTTCGTAACGACATACAATTTTAAACAGAACAGTAGGCGATAATCACTTTTAAAAGATGCTTAGTGTTTACATATTGGTGCTCGTGACTGTACCAGATCTATGGAAATCTGTGTTTATAATAACGCCTATACCAGGCCTTCTTCATTCGTTCGAAGTTATGCACTAAAGTACCCACGGACACAGATTAATTAATAGTTCCTTACGGAACCGATACTTCACTCCTTAGGAAAAGGTAATGTCTAACGCTATAATTACCTACAAAAATATTATAGGCCTTCGTGCGCGCTAAAATATACCTTACGCGCCCGCCCCAAGTACTACCTAGATCGAATTCCATCCGAGATTTGGCGGTAGATATATCTCGTGATATACCCCCAGGTCTCAGATGAAATTTGACTCCAAACTGACGTTTGAACTTAATGTCGATGCCGTAGTCGCTTAAGCACTGTATGGACTTATCCAAGTGCTTCACACAAGCCAAAACCTTAAAGTTTAGATGTTAGAAGTCACTCGGAGTACGCATCCGAAATATGGAATCCATGTTACTATAAATACATTGATCGTATAGAGAGCATCCAAAGCAGATTTACTATGATGGTTGCTAAAATCAAATGTTGACAAAAAGGGAAGCCGTTATGATTTCCTCTCCACAACACAAGTAGGTACACCTTCTCTTTTTAAATATGTGGAAGGCATAGTGGGGCTATAGCACAGCAGCATGAGACAGTTTTTATAATTTGACTATAGCATACCTACTATGTTAGGCACTAACCACACAATAAAGAAGAAGCATACCTACATGTCACACTATCAAACATTAATTTGAGGAGTTTGAATGTTTTTAATTAAATTTAAAATTTTATTTAAGAGTAAACTAAGTCATAGGTTGGAGCTGACATGCACATATTTTATTAAATACAAGCTTTAATGTTATTACTTTAAGCTTTGAATTTAGGTAATTTATTAAGTGTTTTATTTAAAAAAAAAACCCTTGCTATTTATTTCACATATTCATGCATGCAATACAAACAGTTTAGGTACTTGGTGCAGCCTACCAAAGAAAATACCCAGCGCTAAACAGGACTACAACTTCTCTTAAAATAAAATTAATTTATTTTAGGTCATATGCATAAGGAAACACAAATTATTACATAAGGATTTATTTAAATTAATGAATTAATTTCTAATAGAACTGATAGATCACACAGCAAGAGCTGCCGACCAAATCACCCAGTTTGTGTTTCTGTTGATAATCATTGCCTAGTTGTGATTGGTATTACATGGATCCTGTCATTGTAGACCGCTATGTTCCAGAATGATGGGAGCTGTAAACAGATTTTTTTTTACAATGGTACACACACTTAGGTAAATATTTTCTTGAAAATGAACTCATAGATTAATTTAGTTAAAGACCAACCTTGAGTTTATCAGAATCATGAACATGAATTATTATCACTGGAATTAGGAGCTCTGGCAGCTAAAGGCTTTGACCAAATCAAAACTGAGTGTAACTGAAGGTAAAGTTTCCATTAAATTGACTTAAACATTCATCAGTTTTTAAAACTTTTAGAGCAGGGTACGGATCTAAGGCTTAAATTCTAGAAGGATGCTCAGTTTTCAATTCGTTTTGTAGATTTTATGTTACACAAATGTTTGACTTAGTAGCTGTCCTTTTAGAATGTAAGTGCTATACCACTGCCTATAAACATTATTGATTAGTTTAAAACGAATTACTATGAAGCAAAAGTGATCAAATACCTACTGTAATTGTTTTCGTTATATTGAACTTACCCACTCTGATGGCAGCACATAGTATGGCAAAGGTAATCACGCTGCTAATGGTGTTCTCACGCGCTTGGCGCTTCTCTTCCATAGGGTCAACTCTTTCCCCGTACGGTAGACGAAACATGATTGTAAGAATAAAATCAAGATCAAAGATGTCAAAAATAATTTAGCATAAGTTAGGTTACCTGCTGGTATTCAATTTTCAATTTTGACAAGACAAAAGACAATGCTCATGCTGCCATAAAGATAGACCGTCGCGTTCCACTCAACTAAACGATTAGCAGACGACAACAAAATAGTGGAGTGACCCTGTACGATCAATCTTGAAATGGTTCTCGAATTCGATTGGCTGTCATATCCAATCGATCGACATTCCTATCGAAAAAGTCCTTTAGTCGCTATTTAAAAACCGAAACCGAGTATTCGAGTCGATTATGATTCGAAATGAAGACATCAATCCTGCCGACAGCTATTTGCTGTCGGAAGTGCAAACGAACCAAAATTAAAGGGCTGTTAACTAATTTAGGCTTTGAAGTACGTATACGTATGGCCATAGTCGGAACTACGACGCCATCTTCACCATAATTAGAAAGAATAGTTGCGGATTCATTTATTCATAATATAATTGTTAATTGTTTCTTAAATACATATATGAAGTTATTCGACGGATATGCAGTAAGACCTAAATATCTATAGAAAAAATAAATACAATCCATTTATATCCAAAATATATATGTTTATTATGTTCCATTTATATCCCCACCTGCTGGCAGTGAGTGAGTGGGAGTCGGGCCACTGGATTCAGGCACTACCGTCACCTAACATAGGCACTATGCTAGGTGACACAACTTTCCGGCTCGTTACTTGTCTGCGATTGGGCGCTCCTTGTGGGGCTCCACATCGCTGTCAATGCGGTGAAGCAGTCGACTACCTCGGACACCATGGGCTTTCCTGCTGTAAGAATGCAGGTCGGATTGCGCGGCACGCTAGCATTAATGATCTCATCCGTCGTGCTCTTGCCACTGCCGGGGTGCCAGCTGTCTTAGAATCCAATGGCTTGGCACGCGTCGATGGGAAGAGACCAGATGGTATGACCATAATGCCATGGAAGTTGGGTAGGTCTTTGGTGTGGGAAGCAACTTGCGTCGACACCCTTGCGCCATCCCATCTTCCTAGCACGGTGGGCTGCACTGGGGCGGCTGCTGCAGGGGCTGAAAACCTCAAACGGCGCAAATACAATAACTTAATTGGTAATTATGTGTTTGAGCCATTTAGGGTTGAAACGCTAGGGCCATGGAGTCCGAGTGCCCACCTATTATTTCGGGATATCACCAAGCGGTTGGTCGACTCTTCACGTGATTAGAGGGCTGCCATTTTTTTTGGCCAAAAGAATCAGCATTCAACGTGGCAATGCATATTTTATTCTTATTTTAGATCTAATATTAGTTTGTAAATAAGGTAAATATTTTGATGATTTAATAAACAAAAATACTCGATAAAAAAAAATATTTACATACATTTTATTTCTAAACTAACTGACCCGCGCAACTTCGTCTGCGTTACTTTTTTGATTAATGCTCCGCTCCTATTGGTCGCAGTGTGAACCCACGATATAGCCTTCCTCGATAAATGGGCTATTCAACACTAAAATAACGTTCCAATTCGAACCAGTAGTTTCTGAGATTAGTGCGTACAATCAACCAAACAAACTTCAGCTTTATAATATTAGTATTAGTATAGACATGAAACCAAATACTTTTACGACTATTTAACTATTTTATAGACCAATATATATATATATATTATATCAATATAGACCAAATATGAAACCAAATACTTTTACAAAACGAAACGAAAGACAGCCAATAACCAACATCGATGCAGTTTACCCGGCCAGGGTCATTCTTTCACGGAAAATCTTAACATCGCGATTCAGAAATTGGTATCCAATGAACAACGCCATCTATCGAGCACGAAGTTAAACTGCTAAAATTGAATACATGGAAAGCGATCGAACAAACAATATAGGCTATGAAGATTTTCAAAGCAGCACCTTCTACAGTACCTTTTGCTATCATAACTTTTTGAAAAACCCGATAAGTCGATTTAAAGTAATCTTGTGAGCACTTAATCCAGGGGTAGGACAGTTCCATACATTGACAGATTTGGGTTTTTTTTTTCAAAATGCGACATCTGTTATCGCCATCCTAAACAATTAGTTACTTTAAGTCACTACAGATGGCGAAACCACCGATACAAATATAATTTGTGACTACAAAATTAATAAATTAAATATAATTGAATTACCTAATCATTCTATTTAACAAGTATTATAACTATTTTCAAATATTTGTGTAGATAACAAGCAGCGTAATAATTACAATAACAACAGTCAATTATTGATCTGGCAATGATTGTCAAATTGTCACAAATATGGCGATTACTCCTTGCGCTTGCGCTTGTTTGTAATTTTCGTCCCATGTTTGTGCCTTTCTTCGTGAAATTAATCCGCCGATCGTTCAATTAACCGGATTTTGTTTGACAAAATCACATACCATGGTGAGGATGCAACTAAAACAGCAGCGCAGGCTTATAATAATAAACACAAGATAAATAAATAAGTAAGTAATTTTGTAAAAGAAAAGTTGTTTTTTTTTATGAATCCCCTGTGTACCTATTAAAATTGATGCTTCCTTACTAATTTGCTAGTTTTTAATTTGATAAAGTTTTACTATGATTTTGTTAATAAAGAGAAAACAAAATTAAGTAAAAGTTTATCTACTTGAAAACAAGTAAAATAGTAAGGAAGCCTAAAGTATAGGCACCAATGCATAGGTAGTAACTGTAGCTACTAGCTAGTTATAGCTATATATATCACAAGTTTGTGGATGGCGATAATAGATGGCGCTATTTATCCGATCAATTGACATTAGCGGTCTTCAAAAAAATCTGCGAGGGGGCTCTCTATACCCGTTATATTACTTTACTCTATGACTTAATCTTTACTCATTAGTACCAGTTTGATTCAATAGATGTCGTTGCATGTATCTTAAGTAATGATGATGATTGCCTCTTGAACACTTTAAATTTATATATCTTTTGATTAAGAGCACGGATTGCAATGAAACAAAAACGTTCCCTAAGTTACGCACAAAACTTGTGCATTAAAACTAACCACAATGGTTTTGTAATTTTCACGTGATACTTAAATAAAAACAAACATAGCCGAAGACTCACAAACTGCAGACAAACTGACAAAAATTCTAAAAATAGTAGAAATGGGTTCTGTTTGTTATCCTTTAACACCCCTACTATTTTTTTTCTAAGTATTTTCAATGTACAGAAACACCACGTCTACAGATTTATTATATGTATAGATATAGAAGATATATAAATATATACTTTATCTGCCACGCATTGACTCAAGGCTTAATGTGTCTCAACAATGTTGTAGTCTTCTTTTCTTAAAACTTGGGTAGGCACACGATTCAACACCGACAAATAACATCGAGAATCAATCGAGAAAAATTCTTGTTTATGTGTACAGTTTTTGTTTAACTCATAATTAATTATAATTTCACTATTAAATGGAACCGTTGATGTGTTAACCGGTCACACATTGGGTACAAGTTCCAATTTGACAGAAAATAAAGTGTTGCTATAGCAAAAAAGTTAAAAGTATGTTATTTCTTGTACATTTCTTGTCTCTGTTTTTTTGTGTATCATTTTCACTAAAAGTGTTTGATGTTTCAGATAAAAATATAAATTTTAATTAACTTTACAAACAGATAATGATAACTTTGTTGTGCAAAACAATTCATTGAAGGTATAATAATATGGTGGCGAACAATATTTTCCAAAAATAAATGGTCTAAGTTGCGCAACATGGCGATTAAGGCTCAGCTGCTTTGATCATTCGTAGTAAAAATTTTCAATGATAGGGTTTTGCGACGGCGACACGCTCTACTTAACATCAGATTTCAACTCGTCCAAAGAGTACAGTTAGTTTTAATCTATCGGTTATCATCGCGCAGTGTGATGAGACAGCTAGTGATTCTGTGCGGCTAAGGCGCGGACTTATCGAGACAATTGCTCTAAAGTGCTGTTATTTTTGGTTGAGAAGCAAGCCGGAGAGAATCCGTCAAGCTGGAGCGACTACCGGAGTACCTGCGCGACACCGTCGACTGGTTCATGGGGTGAGTGGCCGCACGCCATTGTTCATACGAAACTTGTTGTTCACTGCGCTCCTTTCACAATTTCTTCCATTCGGTACCTCCTTCATACCTCTTTTATGTGATTGCGAGTCATGCACTCACGAATGTTATCTGTTTTGGTAAGTTGTTAAGTAGATGAAAGTGTCAACTTGGTAACTGACACTTCCCAAATCGTTGAAACTCATCCGGAAAGACCACTTTTTGCCTTATTCCTTCGCTTACCATTCATTTCTAATAAGACAATTTGATATATAATCCAGGTGTTTTGGTAAAAGCAATACTTATTATACAATACTTTATTATTATTTTTAATGTGAGATTAACTCTGTCTGTCTATTACCTTTTCACATTTATGTTACTAAACCAATTTTTATGAAATTCGACGCATAGGTCAATTATAAGGAAATAACTAGGTACTTTTGAATTTGTCCAGGACAAATAAATTATGAAACTCAAAATACATGCAGACAAAGTGGCAAGTAATAGCTAGTCAACTTTGTTGCAACAATTCTGACAACAATGTGTTCTCATAAAAGGAGGTCCTTGTTAGGACCAATTAATTCTACATTTTCTCAAGTTTCTTTTGTCATTGCTGTATTGTAGGAATGGAAACCAAAAAATTTGGCCTACAAAACATGGTTGAGGTTTAACACCATATGACCACCTGATATTTAGAGGATAGGATGACACAAACATTTATGGCTTAACTTAAAGCATGATTTTAGGGCTTTCAAACATAACTTACTATTTTATTGTAATCAGAGTATTACAATCATTCAGAAACCTAGTAGGTTTCAAAGTGTAGGTTTCCAATCACATCTCTTGGTGGCTTCATCACACAATGTTATAATACTGGTAAATTCAAAAGGTAGAGTAGTCAAATTATGTTTGGGAATATTTTGACTACTTTTTTACCATGTTGCTTACAGCATGTTATTAGGATGTAATGTACCTACATAATCATAATTAAATTGTTTTTAATAATTGTTAATACATGTATTCAGCTAAAATAAATGCCAATAATTTAATTATTTTGCTTTAGTCAAAAATAAAGTAGAGATAAGATAGCAGTATATGAGTAACAATACTCATATACTGCAGCTGTTCAAATTCATAACCTAGTATCTCAGATTTTTGGGAAATTCGTTTTATTCAATTTTCTGAATGACTAGGTATAGGTCCTTGTGACCAGGTGCTTAAAACAGCCATTTTCATAAGATAAATTTAAAAAAATATTGAGCAAGTCAAGCTAATTTGTAATCCATGTCTAGTTTCCCTAAAATAACAAATTCATTACGTAGTAACTCAGAAAACAATTTCAAAAACCTAGTAAGTCAGTCAGGTTACTAGGTTTTAATTTTGATACTCACTGTTACTTTGTTTTGAAATTGTGCCATTCATTCGTTCGTCGGTCATTCGTTCCAGTAAGTCAGTTTACGCGGGCGCAAAAGTTCAATATTGTTTAAAATGAGACGTCAACAGTTTTACCGGTCCAAACTCATTTTTAACCGACTTCTAAAAAAGGAGGAGGTTCTCAATTCGGTTGTATGTTTTTTTTTTTTTTTTTTTTAATGCTATGAAAAATGCAGAAGAAACTTACCTAGTTTCTTCTGCAGTAGAGACGCCAATAACATAGTCGACGCTTTAGTTGCGTTTCTTCATAGCGAGAGAAATGTTAAACATTTAATACTGTGGTGTGACAACTGTGCGGGCCAAAATAAAAATTGGTTTTTATTCACAGCTCTTGTTACTATAGTAAACTGTCAGTCTATTGATGTTGAAACTATTACATTTAAATATCTTACGAAGGGGCACACCCATATCGTTTGTTTGCAACAATTATGACATAACTCGCAAAATAAGAAATACAGGGCAGCTTTTTTGTAAGTTCTCAAAATATTTTCAGTATAATGCCAATATTTTTTTTTTGCGTAGAGAAACTTTTTATCAAAAGATTAAAGGTTTATTTTACGTATTTCGTTACTTAATTTAATACTTGCTTTCCTTAATTTTATATTCAACTACAAACAACATCGAAAAATCTAAACTTTTGAGTTATGTCATCCTTGTCGCAAACGAGCGATATGTCAGCGGACGGTGTTCATGGTAACATCGAAAGAGACTTCAATCGGCGAAACGGAGTTTACGACTACGAGGACTTTAAAGATGTGATTGCGCATTGCAGAAAAAATATTAATGTGATTGAGGTGCAACAATCATACCAATGGCCAAAGAAAAAGCGCGTTGCTCGTCGGAATGCAAAAGATGATCCTCTGGATAATTTTTTACTAGGTCCATTAGTCGAGGCTAAGTTCACAGCAGGATCGCGTAATCTTTTGTACAAGACTGATTTTGGGGACCCTTACAAAGAACTCGATTTTCTTATTAATAAATTCGATGTATCAAAGCTTCCACCTTTATCAAATAACATTCCACGTGGAATAAAATCTTCAAAAAAAGATCGCCATAGACCACTAATGCCTATTAGTCGAAGAGAGTTTTGGTTACAGTTACCAATTAATGACCGATCTATTGATTTAATATCTGATGGACAAATAACTAATGATGAGTAAATTATTTAGATATTGTAAGAAATTATTACTTGGAAATAATACAGACTATTTCATAAAATATCGAGTTAATTTATTCATCTATTTATATTCGATTTTTCGATCGCATTCCGATTATTTTTTGTCACAGTTGATCAACGTTATCTAAGTAAAAGTTTTGTGAGGTAGTCAACTGTACTTGTATGAATAATAATAAATACATTCACTTATTATTTTGTATTATGTGTTTTAATTTCTGTAGTATAGGAGATACTATCTTTTGAACTTTAAAAGATAATCACGTTTACAAATCAGACGCAATTTTAAAACCTAGTAAGTATACTTACTGTGTTATGATTTGGTTCCTTATTGAATAATTGGTATATTTGATCAAATTATTAAATAGTAAGGAGGTTCTAAGCTGTACTGAACGCCTTCTTGAGTAAAAGACAATTGAAAAGTGTAGCTGATTTTATTACGCACATTTTGGTCTAACATTCATAACCCTAACTCTAATGGTTCAAATAGGGCAGACGATTAAGGATGCAAACATGTTTTTGGCTTTTCCTGGACATTTTTGAAATTATGAGTTACTAGGTTTTGATTCTGAACAGCCGTGCTATCTCCTCTTAACAAAATTGAAGTCTGTTAATTTTGTTTTATTTGTACGCCATTGACGGCAACACATAGAGATCTCTGAACTATATATTATTTACACTTTTAATTACACCTATGTTTAGCAAATAAAAATCTTTGACTTTGACTACTTTTTGAACATGACAAAACAAGATAAAATATGAAATCGAAATAAACCCTAATATTTTTATTTATATAATACCATAATAATACCCCAGGGCTCAATTCTTGGCCCATTTTTGTTTCTAACTTACATAAATAACTTGCCTTACCTCATAAAGGATATTGACGACAGTATAGTATGCAGACGACGTTTCTCTTTTATTTAAACTCAAACTCAGCTAGTTACTGACGATGTTAATAGTGCCCTGGCAAAAGTCGTTAATTGGTTTAATGTTAATAATATACTCTTATTTAGAAAAAACTAAATGTATTCATTTTACGATACCTCATGTAAGACAAGTGGAAACAAGTGTACTAATCAAAGATTAAGAGTGGTAACCGGAAGATAACATGGTGTTCTTAGGCATAACTTTGG
Source organism: Standfussiana lucernea (assembly GCA_964057025.1). NCBI lineage: Eukaryota > Metazoa > Arthropoda > Insecta > Lepidoptera > Noctuidae > Standfussiana > Standfussiana lucernea. The sequence goes on from OZ059788.1 coordinate 18,240,434, forward strand.
ATGACAAGCTTCCGTGGGGCCCACACATAGATAAATTATCAAAAAAGCGTAGCTCTGCAGCAGATTTAGAGACAGCCCGTTTAGGTTACTTTAGTTAGTTTCCCAGTGTGATGTCGTACGATATCCTCTTGCAGTGCCGCCGATATTCAAACAATTTTTTATTCTGCAAAATACAATTCAGACAATTCATTCAATTTATAAATTAAGTCCCAGATACTTCCTCAAAGTAAAATTTGAAGAAATCTATATACTTATTGTCTCCTCTTAGTTTATTTAGGAAAACCTTTTGTACACACAAACATATTAATTTGTTTAAAAAATATAGTGATATCCACAACATAAATATGAGGAACAAACATAAATTTGTTGTTCCTGTAACAAGGCTGTTTTGATAATAAACTTCCGAGCCATATTCAAGCAATAAGCCTAAATAAATCCAAATCGCTTTTAAAACGGAAGCTATGTCTAAAAGCCTACTATAATATTAATTACTATCTTGAAGATGAAAAGGCGATGGGGGATTAAGCTGCTCCAGTAAAATTTGCTCAATGAATGTCGAGATTTCATCAACTGTTTATAGTTTCATTCCTTACTGATAAACTTTTTGACATTTACTGATTTGACATGAATATTTACTTTGTTCCGGTTGTCACTTGTACATCTTTGGCAGTCACTACAGGAAGTCAGTGGCCCAAAAGTCTGCCAACCAGTCTTTCCAAGGGGTATCGTAATTCCCAGTACTAACTGGGTTCTGGAGGTCAGATAGGCAGTCGCTCCATGTGAAATACTAGTTTTCAGCTGAATCCGGTTAGATTGGAAGCCAACTCCAACATAGTTGGGAAAAGGCTAGCTAGGCAGATGATATAATTTATTTTATTTTATTATTGTGAATACATGTAATGATTTTTATGAACATTTATTTTGTAAGTATTAATAATTTTATTTGATTATTGATTAGATTAGACAATGTTGGGAATTTTTTTACGATTGTCTGGCAGTTTGAGTACTACGAGTATAAGCGACCTACACAAATGTCCTTTCTTTGGTATTGTTCGTTGTTTCGTTGAGCTCCTTAAGTTATGAGACGAGCTACACAATAACTGACAAATGCCTGCACTGGCTGGACAGGTCCACTCGAATCTGTGTAGTTCTTTCTTCAAAAGACCATCTCAGATAATCTTCTGCATAGTCCTCATGTGAGTTGACCAAGATTATGTCTGCACCTTAAAAGAGACTATGACCTCTTGAGTTTGTTTCGGCTGTTTCTTCTCAGAGTAGTCAGATAGGAAACCTAGGCCTCATCTAGTTTTAAAAAAGAAGATGTATAAAAGTGTTTGTAAAAACTAAAAACCCATTTGCAAAAATAAAATTAATTTCATTTCATCATATATTTTATTATTTATGTACACACAAGAGAGAACTTAGAGCACAAAGGCACAGCTTATTTTAAAAGAAATCTATCTATCAGCAGGCCTTTTTATACCAAATAGGCTTGCGTTTGGCCGCAACTCGCCTGATGTGAATCCTGCGAAAGGAAAAAAGAAATGTAGACAATAGTGTGTGAAAACAGGAAGACAATAACATTTATTGTATGAATGTCTTAACCTAAATATTAAATATAAGTATAATATAATTTTTACAGTTATGTATTGGAACGAGTTTTTAAAATCGTTACATGCTTTTCAGTAACGAGTCGATTTCGGAACGATTTTTATACTGTCTTTTATTATCTGCGATGGTTTTGTTCGGCAACTGTCATTTTGACGTTTCACTTTACGACCTGTTTTCGTCATGGTAGCTTTTGGCTCCAATTTAATTTTATAAATCCGTTATAATCTCGGATATTTTAGGCCAAATGATGCCTTAAACACCCAGAACGAGGTGTTCTGAAGGACCAATATGTGGTCATCATTTTGGGTTCGTGTTTTAAGTCAAATTGACGTTTCAGAATTTCAATATTGGACGATTCTCTAGTGTGATTGTCACCCACTTTGGATTTATCGGTGCACACGGGAAAAGTCATTTATTAACGGGAAAAACGGTAAGTTTCTTCTTAGGACGCCATGCTCCCCACGTGTTGAAATTCCAAGAGACTTGTGTATTCACCCTTTAAAATTTTGTTACAGCTCTGCTGTGGCGTTTTTTTCGTAGGATTATAATTTTTGATTTCATCTGGATTTTCTCACCTTCGACTTCGGCGTCGAAGGTGAGAGAATCCAGATGAAATCTTGAGGTCTAATTTAACATTTTTTTTATAAAGGCCAGACATCTGGCCCGAACTTAACTTACTTTCTTTACAAAAAGATGCAATAATAATCTCAAATTAAAAATAAATAATGAAAATAGTAATTTAATATTTAAAGTAAAATAAGGAAGCTACTGACAAAATAAACGAGGTACATATTAACAAAGGTATTTCCATTGTTTCTATTATCCTAGTTTAGTCACCCCCCGCAGATTAAAGGTCTGACTCTTCGATGCGTTCTATCTGGCAAGTATTTTTTTAAATGCAGTGTGCATCTCCACGGCGCCCGAAATTCTTTTATTGTTTCACTTACATCTATTTTTGCTCTTGTATGATTCCTTACATTGGATGTAGCCTGCAGGGTCTACACACTCACACACAAGGTTACAGTACAATTCCTGTAAAAATACCTAATGCTAAAATATACAAACAAATATGTAAATATAATATTTAAATATTCACCATTTTGAGGAAAGGTAATGCTATTTTAATCTTATTTTGAAAATCAAAATTCTTAATGATTTTTAAATGTTTTTTTTTATGCAGAGGATTTAATGAGTCTTATCACTAGATTAAATCATTATAATAAAAAAGGGGAGTTTTTGACATCATAAATTCAAGTCATCACAAAACAAATAATAGTGATACCAATGGTCAATGTCTTTTTCATAGGAAAACCCAGAGTTGATACAGAACATGGGCAGAAGTAAATAGGATCTTCTTTCGTATTGATGTTACGACTTGATAAATTTCATTGGCCCAGTAGGTAGCCACGTAAATCGCGGCATCTGTAGGATTTTTCAAGTCCGCTAATGTGCAGGTGTAGGGACACAGGACATTCCAACAAGTGGGCCATGATCTAGTCAGAAGCATCGCTGTAGCATAAGTAGTCAATTGGAAAGTCACTAATTATTTTTTATGGTACAAGCACAGTCGCCTCACTATGCGCTCTGCACAGCAGACAGCAGTGAGTTCACACTGAGTGTCGGAAGGATCTTTAAACCCTATTTTTACCAAAGTGTGTTTGCAGTGGCCTATTTGGGTCACAATTGAGTGCCTTCCATATATGCTTGTCCAGGAGGCGAATGTTTCTGGGGTTTGACGAAGTGGGGAGGTGGTGGGGTACTTCTTTTCCCACAGTTTGCAGTTTCTCCTCACATTTGGCGCTTTATTCTGGATAGCCTGTGTAGGGCGTAAGAAGCTCTTACGAGTTTTAAGCCTCGGGGTCGTTGTGTAGTCGGTGAGGGAATGTCGGGAATAATTCTTGGTTCATTCTTGCGCATGCGATATCCCTTCCTACGAAAGGTGGCAGGTGGTGCGACTCCTGCTAGCGAGTAGAGCTTTTGAGTTTTCAGTTTTAAGCAGCACAATATTATCAGACACGTTTCATTTAGGATAGTGTCTACTTGCTAGGTGTGAGTGGATCGGTGCCACACCGGACACGCAAACTCACCGGCAGAGACTCATAAAGACATCCCTGTTGTGCGAAGGACATTGGGTGCTGCTCCTCATTTACTAGAAATTAGATGGCAAAGCAGGTTATTGCGGGTCCCGACCTACTGCTTCGTTTTGAAGCAGTGACAGCTTCTATGTTAGTGCTCTATCTAACGTTACTCTTACGTATTTTGGGTTCGAGCAATATTCCACCTTAGTAATCTCTCTACGATACAATTGGCCACTCTGAGTTTGTCTCTTCGTATAGTACTCAGATATAAAATACAATTATAAACACACACGCCATTAATATAACATCCAGTATGCATGCTGCTGAACGTGGCAATAAGGTCCCTATAGATGAGCATCATACTTCAATAGACGCGACGTCACCACGGGAGGTGATGAAAACAATAAGCTTATTAAATGGCAAAAGGGCTCTGGGGTACCACTTCATTGACAATATGGTACTCAAAGAACTCTCACGTAACGCCATTATCTACTTAAATCGCTTTCTCGTTTAATAGTAAATAAATAAATTTCTTTAATAGTGTCTTAAGAACCGGCCACTATCATTATCGCTGTGGAAATTATGCCAAATAGTAATGGTTCCCAAACCCGACGAGAGAAGTCATCTAATTGGCAGCAAGCATCAGGACACCTGCCTGATGCTTGCTGCCAATTATCTCAAAGATATTTGAGAAGATTCTGCTGGAGAGGCTTCTAAATGCGATCGCTGGAACGTCTATAATCCCAGATCATCAATTTGGTTTCCGACGAGAACACGCAACAATTGAGCAGACCGATAGTGTGTCATGTCACCAGGATTTCTTTGAAGTAAAGGAATACTGCTCCGCAGCTTTTTTTGACGTTCTACAGGCCTTTGATAGGTTATGGCACAGGGGGTTGCTAACAAAACTCGTTTTCCTCACAAATACTATCGGGTTCTGAAGACCTATCTGGGTATCTGTCAGAACAACTGGTCCGAGTACGAAAAGGTGAAAGCCCATCATGCTTCCATGATAGAGTTGCCGGTGTACTTCACTGACTTTACACCCCTGGGTAACTGCCCTTGGGTAACAGTGACTACTTTCGTAGGCAACACAGCGATACTCAGATCTAGTTACTACTAACAAGGTTGGATAAAAAATTGCAGGATAAGAGCAAGTGCATCCAAGTCAGCCCACCCTTATAACATCTTATGCAGCTGACATTATATTCCCCCCACTTACATGCAGCCGACTATTTTTTTTAGGTTTAAGTGATCCCAAAAATCATCCATGAGGAGTGGTATGAAATTGCTTGTGTTTACAACTTTGACTTGCTGTAACTTTGGATTTTCCCATTTCCATTCCACTTCTTGCTTTTTGAATTAGGAGTAGGTACTAGGGTTGTTGCTGATGTAGGTTTTTACTGTATCAGCGGATGTTGGTGCTAATGATATTCGCAACAACCCTGATATTCGCAACAACCCTGGTAGGTACATTTATTTCTAACATCAGTGCACCAGTTCCCAGTACCATCTGTGAAAAAAAACCCTTTCCACGAAACAGAACTCTGAATATTAAAAATGAAAGATAAAATTCGGAAAATGCTAGGTATGTCGGTATTGGGAAACCCTTCAATGACTTCCTTCCACTTTTCAATCGCACCCATTACTCTTGCCTTTAGAAGTTGTGCTAACAATATCCAGGCAACACACAGTCGCTTGCCCTCAACCGAGTCGAGTTGATGATTGTGTATTGAGTGCGTGAGTGCGAGTCAACCGTCGATCGATCGATTTCATAATATAAAATGGAGCACGGTTAAAGTACGGGGCAGACTCAGTCCCGCCGGGACTTTTTAAACTATGCCTAAAATACGGGACGTCCCGGGAAATACGCTAAACGTATCGCACACAGATGATTACATATCATTCAAACAAAATTCAACGTATCACCTTAGCCAATGTGAACCAAGCTTATAAATAATAATGAAGTAGTCGTCAACTTCAGGGAAAGCATGTTTAAAGTTAGCAGTGCGTTGTGCAGTGTAAACATAGCGTTGTTTGGTGTGTGATGTCGGTGTGTCCCCGCGCTCACAGGTGTGCTGATAAGGCGTGATGTCACCGCGCGGCGCCGGCGCGTCCTCTCGCCGCCGCCGTCTCAGTCGGCCGCGGTGCGCAAACGTGAGCGCCGTTTTTTTCGCTACAGACCAGACTCCCTCGCATCACGGTCCCATTACGCGAATAGTGCCGCTCTCCGCGATCGCGGTGCGCCGGTGTAACTGTGTGACGGTGTCAGTGGGTCGTGTAGTGAGCGCGGGGTGCATGGTGGTGCAGGCGTGGGTGCGCAGGATGAGCTCAGGCGGCGGCGGCGGCTGCGAGGAGAGCGGCGGGCGGTCGGGCGCGCGCTGGCCGGTGGGCATCCTTCGGCGCAGCGGCGCGCGCGCGGCTCGGCGCGTGCTGCACGTCAAGTACCGCAGCGTGCCACCGTCGCCCGCGACGAGCCCGGCGCCGCCGGTGCTGCCACTCGACATCGACGACACAGTGTCGTGCTTCTGCAGGTGTGTCCCTGTCTTTTGGCCTATGAGGTACAAAATAAAAGTGTGCTCTGCACTGCAATACAATTTTCCTATTACAATAAAGCAAAAACTAGGTGACCGTCTTTTATGTTAGTCATTTAATCTAACGTCTATCAACAGTGTAAACAACTAGGAACCTACTAAGTTGTAAGCATTATGCAGTCTTACAATAAACAAGGCGCTATAGCTTGATTTTCAGAAATGGATCGATGCGTAGTGGCAAGTGGGCGCCATATTTGTTTCTTATGTAAGTGATTAATGTACAAATGACTAACTATACCGGTTCGTGGCCGTTTGTTGTTTCCGCGTGTTGACGTAGCGGTGGTGATTACATCGGCCTACTTGCGGCGGCGCAACGGCATCGCGGCCGGGAGGCGCGCTTATCGTGTGTTATCATTATCACACACTACACCTGCGTGACGTCACACGCCAGTCGCCACTTATGACTATGTTAATAACATTCGGTTAAGCTGCTCTCGCGACACAGCCATTGGAAATCTGCATCTTTACATTTGGCGTCATGTTCGCTGCCACTTGTGATGATACCAGCACATACACAGTCCATGATCCGAGGTACAATCTGCTCTCGATCTGTACGAAACACAGGCGTGATAGCGCCGAGACAGCTCCACTAATTGCAGCGCGCCGCCTGTGACACACAGTTGTGATAGAGACAGCTGCACTAACTGCAGCGCACCGCCCGTGACCCACAGTTGTGATAGAGACAGCTGCACTAACTGCAGTGCACCGCCCGTGACACACAGTTGTGATAGAGACAGCTCTACCGAGTGCAACGCAACGCCCGTGACACACAGTTGTGATAGAGACAGCTGCTCCAACTGCAGCGAACCGCCCGTGACATACAGTTGTGATAGAGACAGCTGCACTAACTGCAACGCACCGCCCGTGACACACAGTTGTGATAGAGACAGCTCCACTGAGGGCAGCGCGCCGCCTGTGACACATAGTTCTGATAGAGACAGTTGCTCCAACTGCAGCGCACCGCCCGTGATATACAGTTGTGATAGAGACAGCTGCACTAACTGCAGTGCACCGCCCGTGACACACAGCTGTGATAGAGACAGCTCTACCGAGTGCAGCGCACCGCCCGTGACCCACAGTTGTGATAGCGACAGCTCCACTGAGGGCGGCGCGCCGCCTGTGACATACAGTTGTGATAGAGACAGCTGCACTAACTGCAACGCACCGCCCGTGACACACAGTTGTGATAGAGACAGCTCCACTGAGGGCAGCGCGCCGCCTGTGACACATAGTTGTGATAGGGACAGCTGCTCCAACTGCAGCGCACCGCCCGTGACATACAGTTGTGATAGAGACAGCTGCACTAACTGCAGTGCACCGCCCGTGACACACAGTTGTGATAGAGACAGCTCCACTGAGTGCAGCGCAACGCCCGTTACACACAGTTGTTAAATGCGCAACACTAGTCTTACTGTAGTGAGGGCAGTGTCGTGCGCACGATTACTGATTGTGAAGCAGTGCGAACTGATTGCCACCACTTGACTCCGACGCGCCACTAATTGTGCCACTTGCGCGTCGACACAACACACGCTTGCTGCAAATTAAAATAACTCGTACACCATTCAACAGTTCATAATATTACCCTCGTAAATAGGGATTGCAATCTCGTGCTGCTGAGATTTGCAATCGAGACTTTGCCCGAGCTCTAGAGACAAGCATGAGCAGCCTTTATGTCGCCCTGCATGCTTGGGGACAGGCCCCCTCTGTGAGAGGGTAGCAGTAGCATTATACATGCCAGACTATTCACAGGTTGCATGTGAGTTTATTTTTTAGGACTAAACACAGTGTGCACAGCCACCTGCACCTTCCAGGATATAAACGAAGCCAACGAAAGAGCTGTGCAGGTGGCTACATAGTGGTCGGGTATTATTTGAGTTCATCGACACGCAAAGAAGAAGAAGAATGCGCTGTTAGAGCATCAACTCTCTGAACCGTGTCTTATATTAACATGATTTACATAACTAACAAATCCTAATAAACGTACCCGATAACAGAATAAGTAAGGCATAATATTTTTAAACCCCTAAACACAAAACTAACACCGATGTAAATGCCGACACCCGACTGTTAATTGTGAGAATCCATTATGATAAATACGTGGGACACTCAGAAAGTTTTGCGACACTAAAAAAATTGTTCTACAGGTACATATATTTTTATTAAATCTTGTCAAAGTACTCTCCACCAGCCTCTATACAACGATTCATGCGTCTGAACCAGTTTTCAAAACACTTTTTCCAGTCCGCCGCAGACACCTCGTTTACAGCCTGCTCGAACGCAGCCAGCGCATCTTCCGGCGACGAAAATTGTATCCCCTTGAGCTGATTTTTTATTTTTGGAAATAAAAAGAAGTCACACGGTGCTAGATCAGGGCTGTAAGGAGGGTGACCCAGGAGTTTGACTGGTGTACTGTCCAGGAAGTCCCTCGTTTTGAGCGCGGTGTGTGCAGGCGCATTGTCGTGGTGGAGCAGTAGTCCGCGGAGCCCTGTGTTTGGTCGCTTGTTGCTCACAACAGAAAAAACTTCTGGTAAACATTTGGTAGTATACCATTCGGCGTTGATGCTTCTTTGATCTCGTAAGGGAATTGAGGCCAAGTGGCCAGTCAAATTAAAAAAGCTGGCGATCAAAATCTTCCCCCGCTTCGAGATCGCTTCACTTTGGTAGGAGTTGGTTCATTTTGAAACACCCAAACTGTCGACTGGCGCTTGGTTTCTGGATCGTATTGATAAATCCAGGACTCATCACCTGTTACGATGTCGTAAACACGCCGAGACGAGCCTGCTTCAAATTTGTTCAGCATATCACGGCACCATTCCACGGAAGGTGCACGGAAGCATGACTGCTTCGCAAAAGGAGGTGACGGCTTCCCATTCCGTCTCGCTCCGGACCATGGCTCGAACCAGGGCCGGACGCGAGAGGTCGCCGCCGCCGATCGCCGCTATGAGGATACGGCGTTGCTCCGCCCAAGCGGGGCAGACCTCCACCGTATGCTCCACCGTGTCCTCCGGTCGATCCTCGCAGTGGAAAACGTATCACGCCTGGAATCCCCGATGGGTTAGGCAGAGGTGTACCCTGTACGTAATAGACCACCCACATTTCACCAGTTATGTTCAAGACCCATGTAATGGGCGCTAAGCCTGTTGTCATCAACCGGGCACGAATCCAGACTACGTGGCTGCTACTGAGAAATTCCTAAAAGAAAAACCCAATAACACTTTGCCCAACCTGGAAATCTCGAACCCAGGACCTCATACTAAACGGTCGTGCTTTCGACTCCTGGACCAACGAGGCACTTTACAGAGCAACATAGTGATGTATACCTATACATTAGGAGAACCCTTTTTAACCGATCCTTTTTTTGAAGTCTAGGATAATTCCTTCAAGGGCGGACACCTCCACCAGTTCTTTCAATCCGTTCGTGAGCAGCTGGCCAGGACATGACTGGAGGTGGGTCACTGTGTTGCCTAATTTCTCATAGGTCATAGTAACTTATTGAAAAAAATATTTTCCTTCAAGCTTGTTGACTCCCCTCTTTGTCAATGTTCTACATCTGGATGCAAATATGAACAATCTGCATTTTATGGGAGTGTAGTCTTTGGCAGAATGAACGCAATATAATGTTGAAAAAGTATACAGGTTAAATTCGGAGTTATTTACCTTACCGTTACCGTAGAAACTAGAACAAATTTCCGTACGTTCAAGCGTTTTTGCCATACCTATTATTGGAATCAAATGTAACAGCTCACAACTTAGGACACATTAATATTTTATCCGTGGTGCTAGGCAACTGAGCTTATCCCAGTTGTAAATGTTCCTTTGTGTCTATTGGCCTTGTTTTGTTCTGTCTCCTGCTGATATGGAGGGAAGTGGAAATTATGTTTTTCCAGGCTTGTCCCAATGAAAAAACACTCTTACCCGAGCTGGTGACAACATTTAGAAGGACGCCACAGTTCTAGTCGGCAGCCCGCTTGCGACTACTTCACTACAACAAAGTATACCGTGATAACAACATACTAAAATGAGAATGTTTTTGTTGCAGGTGAGTCGCATGCTCGCTCGCTCACCGCTGTACGTAAGTGCCCACACAATGTAGCTACTGCGACACCGCTGCCCTCACAGCTCACACATCAAGTGCACACACACGATTCACACGCTTTGTACTCAACAAGGTACGCGCCATAGGTGCTAAGTATTGTACTTCTTGCCGCCTGCACTAAATATTTGCAAAAAGCCTCAGCTAATAAATACTGCGTCCATATCCATAGTATTGAATTGATTGGGCTCTTAGCGAACAGCCGCACAGTTCCAATAGATCAAAATATTATCTGCTCTCTCCACTACTCTCGAAACAACTGCTTCTCGATGATATAGATCGAAGAAAGAAAACATTTATTGGACTCACACAGGACAAACAAAATAAAATAATAACAACAAAAAAACCTTTACTAAACCCCTATTTTAAACATTAAATTATACTAAACACGCTTCTTTCTTTGTTAAGAATAAATATAATATAATACACTACTCAGCGGCACAAAATCTGGTCCAAACATAAACAAACCGTTAACAGTCGATTTTGGTATCGCGAATTTGAATTTCGAGTAGCAGTTTGTCAGGACTTTTGTTTTTGTTAATTTAAGAGGGTAAGCACGAATAAATGTTAATTTGTTTAATTTCTATGACATTTAACGTTAGTTCGTTACTGGAACGTACAAAACACGGGTGAGAAACACGGATGAACTCGATATTAAAATGGTCGTGCATTTAATCTTCATTGTTTTATGTTTTAATGAATCCGTAGTCATTTAGGCTTCCAGAATTGGAACAAAATTCTGCACAAGTTGCTCTAGATGTGTTGCTTCGGAGTCAGGGGCGAACGCAGCGAGAGATTGCTGAAAGTTTAAATGTACTGCGTACAACTCTCAGGTACACCATAGAAACGTACAAACAGACAGGCCCATACAAGGAGACCAGGAAGTGGCGGTATTAGGTGCACATCAGCGCGAGATGACCGATTTATCGCTCTCGCAATTTTGATAAATTGGTTCCTTACTGTGGTCGCAATACCGCAGCGGCTACAAACGGCAAGAGGGGCCAACCTGGAGATTGGAGGAACAGGATTTGTGACCTCTGTAGCTCATCACATAAATGCTCCACTGGGTTTATGTCAGGCCTTCTTGCTAGCCATGCCGTCACTGTGATATCAACGTCATGAAGGTGTATTCGCTCACGATTCTTATAGAGTGCGCCCTTGCATTATCTAAATCTTCTACGAGTATAATCAGACAGTATGTCAGTATATCTATCTTCTATTCTATTCTATAATAAATCTGTAGACGTGGCGTTTCTGTACATTGAAAATATTTAGAAAAAAAATAGTAGGGGTGTTAAAGGATAACAAACTGAACCCATTTCTACTATTTTTGTCTTTTTGTCTTCGGCTATGTTTGTTTGTCCAAGTATCACATTAAAATTACAAAACCAATGTGGTTAGTTTCAATGCACAAGTATTGTGCTTAACTTAGAGAAGGTATTAATTTTTGTTTCATTGCAATCCGTGCTCTTAATCAAAAGATATTTGAATTTAAAGTGTTCAAGAATCAATCATCATCATTACTTAAGATACATGCAATGACATCTATTGAATCAAACTGGTACTAATAAATAAAGAGGAAGTGCTCACAAGATAACTTTCGACTTATCGGGTTTTTCAAAAAGTTATGATAGTAATAGGTACTTTAGAAGGCGCTGCTTTGAAAATCTTCATGGCCTATAGTGTTTGTTCGATCGCTTTCCATGTATTAAATTTTAGCATTTTAACTCCGTGCTCGATAGATGGCGTTGTTCATTTGATGCCAATTTCTGAATCGCGGTGTTAAGATTTTCCGTGAAAGAACGACCCTCGCCGGGTAAACTGCATCGATGTCGGTTGTTATGTGTCTTTCGTTTCGTAAAAGTATTTGGTTTCATGTTAGTTATAAATTGGTATAATAAATGGTATAAATTATACCATTTATTATACCAATTTATCCTAACATGAAACCAAATACTTTTACAACAACTATTTAACTTTTAGACCAATACCAATTATTAAACCAATACCATTATACATTATACCGTATAATGTATAATGGTATTGGTTTAATAATTGGTATTGGTAAAAGTAAAAGTGGTTGTAAAAGTATTTGGTTTCATATCTATGCTAATATTAAAAATCTGAAGAGTTTGTTTGGTTGATTGAACGCGCTAATCTCAGGAACTACTGGTTCGAATTGAAACATTATTTTATTGTTGGATAGCCCATTTATCGAGGAAGGCTATATAGCATCACGCTGCGACCAGAATAGGAGCGGAGCAATCAAAAATGTAACGCAGACGATGTTTCGCGGGTCAGCTAGTCGTGCATAAAAATAAAATCTTGCACTACATGAGTCTCTAAGCATCTAAATGATGAGGTTTAACAATTATAAAGACTCTTTATGCAAAAATAAACAAATAAATGAAGAAATATTGACTTTCTTGCTCTCGCTAAGGTGTTTGCTTAAAGTTATTTCCACTTGAGCACCCATCAATATTTTAGCTATCTTAAAGTGAAGGTCAACCTAACCTAACCATATAAATAAACCAGATACAGTACTTCTGAAATACCAATAATTACCACTATAGCTTGAACATCATTGTATTTACCATGCACACACATTTATATGCAAGTTCAGGGTTCATATGAATTGATTATGATGTACCGAATGACTAATGACTCGGTGCTGCTACCAGAATCGTCTCCTTTCTTGGGAACTCCTGAACGGTTGAAAGCACTGAGGTGCCATTTTGTGTACACGTTCCGAGCTCACAACACAGCATTATGTAATACCAAGACATGGTGCTACTGCCAGGATTGTCTCCGCACGTGGCAACTCCTGAACGGTTAAAAGCACTGAGTTGCCGATTTGTATTTCTAGATATACAGTTTTGGTTCCTTCGCAAGGAGACGATCCTGGTTGCAGCACCAAATCTTAGTTTTACATAATGATTTGTTATAAGCCATGAACGTGTATACCAACTGGCAAGTTAGTGCTATTGAGCATTGAGGAGTGCTTTATGTGGACGTGATCGCGTGTGCAGTTTCTGTACTAGCAGTGGTCATAATTATTACTGAGGAATTTTCGGGTGTGTAATGTATGATATAATAACAAATGCTCTAATTACACTTGAAATAACGTTCATATAATATAATTTTCATATGCTATAAAATCATATAACCTAATTTCATATGACCTAATGTTTCATATGATATAATTTTCATTTAATATAAAACATTTAGTATAACGTTCATTTTATATAATTTTCAATATGTATAATATTCTTTTTATATAACATTCATTTGACCTAATGTTCTTTTGACCTAATTTTCATGTTTAATGGTCACAGTTCTAACCTAACTCAAATGGCACCTAACCAAATCTTAAAATATTCAATGCATGGTTGAGGGTGGCCTTGGTCGACGGAGCCCCGCTTCGCGGGGCTCCTACTTCTGGATGGTTTATAAAAAAAAAACCACGAAAGGGAAGGCGGGGTCTATTCGCTCGCTTCGCTCGCTCACACGACCCCGCCATCCCCTTCTAACCTAACCTGTCCAAGTCGGGGTGCCCTAAAGTCCAGATTGCATCCAATTTCTACTAGTTACAATAGTTGAGGGTGGTAGGTGTATAGGGTATAAAGCGAAGAAAAAAAAAACAGTACAATATTTTTTTAATCATAACATAGCATCACATAAATATTACATCTTACCATACCACCATACTAGCAGGCGTTTAAAATCGTATCAGATTTCCTAAATTATATTAAAAGTTATTAGAGATTATGAATATTATAGTAAATTAATAATATACTACATGAATATTATGTCAAATGTGCATTATAGGAAATGTTTATTATATCAAAAGAAATTAGATAAAATGAAATTATATCAACAATTCATTATCTCAACTGATCGTTATATTAAACAAAAGTATATTAACTGAAATTAGGTCAAGTGAACGTTAGATTTTTTGTTATTATATCAACCATTACACACCCGGAATTTTCATACATAAAACAAAATGATTCTTACCAAAATGCGAAAGTTGGACGTAATTAAATTAACGCAATTTGAATGTTTGAACTGCTGTAACGTTTTTAATTGATTAATTAGCGACATGCTGTCACAGAATAAAATGTTAAGATTGATCAGATCTTCATTTTGATGAAGGTTAGAAAGTGCTACAGTCCTGGGCCCATTCTGCCCCATCTTCTTTGGTGTGTAGATTGGTGGTAAAGTTGTGAGCTTGGACCCTGTTCCCGACACCGGTAGGCTACCGTATGTAAGGACCGTAGCAGGTGCGTTCTGTGGTTTTTGCCTACCCCCATGGGAATAAAACGTAAGTTTATGAATAGATGAATGTATTTTAAAGGAATATGTATACAGGGTGGAAGGGACACCTTCCTTACTCAGTACATACAGTCGTGGTCAACTAATTAGGGACATGCAAGATAGTGAAGAACAATAACCGGTTAAGTACATACAAATATAAAACCCTATTGATTTCTCAGTAACTATTATTTGCATAATTTGGTCCGATTATTATGCTTTAAATGGCTGTAAATAAAAGAATAAATAAATAGAAAAAAGTATTTAATATCAAAGGTTGAACATGTATTCAATTTTAAGGTATAATTCTGTAGCTGGACATTTAATTAAGGACAGTAAACTATAATGAAAAATAGAGTTAAACAAAACTAATAATCTGCAGTATTATAATATCTTTAACAGCTCCATTTTATTTCGTGTAAAATCAGTACCCAGTAGCAAAACCTTTGTTAGTAATTACCGCTTGACACCGATGTGGCATAGACATTATCAGTTTCTGGCATGTTTCGACAGGAATGTTTGCCCATGCCTCACAAAAAGCTTCATTAAGTTCATCTAAAGTTGTGGTACGATAAGTGGCTACTTTTTTCTTGATTTCGTGCCAAAGGTGCTCGATTGGGTTAAGGTCCGGGCTATTTGCTGGCCAATCTAGCACCGATACTGACTGACTGGTAAGAAACGACTTGACTGAACGGGCGGTATGTTTCGGGTCGTTATCATGCTGAAACGTCCATATAATAGGGAGATGCTCCTCAGCATAGGGAAGCATCGTTTCCTCCAATATTGCCTTGTATTGATGTTGGTCTAAGTTACCCTGAACTTTCCTCACAGGTCCCACTCCACGTCCAGAAAATGAACCCCACATTTTAATGTTTCCACCGCCATGTTTCACCTGCTTTTTTGTGAATCTTGGATTCATTTCCGCTTTTACTGGACGCCGTACGTATTGCCTTCCATCTGAAGAAATCAAATTAACCTTGGTCTCGTCAGAGAATAATACATGTTGCCATTGGGCGTAGGTCCAATGTCCATATTTACGTGCAAACGCCAAACGAGCATTTCTATGTTCTTTCTTCAACAACGGTACTTTGCGAGCCACTCTTCCGAACAACCCTGCTTCTACCAGACGTCGTCGAACGGTCCTCGCTGAGACACCAGCTCTTTCGTCTGTCCCAAACACTTCGTGTTTAATTAAAATAGAGCCTAGAAACGGATCTTTCTTAGCTAACCTGGCTATCATTCTATCTTCTTGCGGAGTTGTTTTTCTCGATCTTTTTGTTCTGGGCACATTTAAATCTGTGTTATTGCGTCTGACATGTTGCACTGCATTGTATACCATAGTTTTTGAACAATTTAAATGTTCTGCTATCCTTCGGTATGGCCAACCATGCTCGACAACAAACTTCATGATAATTTTTCGTAGTGTTGGATCGCAACTTTTATTTTTACCCATTTTTCTTCAAAATATTTTTCAAAACTTAAAATAAATATCGGGATTGCCGCCAAAACTACCACGAAACAATAAGAGAAGAAGTAAAAAAGTATTGAGATTCAAATTTTGAAAATAGAACGCAATATCTCAGTGTCCCTAATTAAATGGCCAGCCAGCATTATTTGAACAAATAGCACTACGATAATCTATCAGCTATACTGTAAAGAGGTTTAATGTTTAATAAGTTGTTATTGTTTGTATAATCGGGCACATAAATGAATAATTATACTTACATGTAAGAGATATGGAATATGGTTTAGACTCGTTGGAAAATAAAAAATAAATTCACAATTCGGTTTAACCAGAGTGTCCCTAATTAGTTGACCACGACTGTAATTCTGAAACCCCGAAATATAAATTTTTCGTCGGTTAAGTAGAAAAAAAAATTTGCTGTTTCCTAAAAAAGTGCAATACTTATACGGTCAAAAGGTATGGAACAACTGTTTTTTTTTTAAATTCCGATGAAAAATTTCTGTGAGGGGTTCAGACTGATGTACTGAGTACGTGGTTACCGTTTTCGCGCCGGTGTCCCTTCCACCCCTTATAAAAATGTATGAAATGTTTATGAACATAAATAAAGGTGAAAATGAAACCATGAATACGATTTTGAAGAAAATTAATAAAACTGCAGTTTTGGTTTTTTGAAAAAGCTGCCTGAGCCAGGAATCAAACAGGATCCCTTTTGTATAAAAGCATTCTCTATAAATGCACTGAGCTAGATATATATGTATAGGGTCGCTGATAAGAATCAAATTTTGTAAGGTATAGTTTTTGTAAAATCAAAGGAGAACGATTTCTTTCGAATGTAACCTAATGTGCCTTATAAAATACGAAGTTAATTTACGCAACAGACCTAAATTCCCCTAACATTCATGCAACTTATTTTTTTAGGTTGAAGGTATCATCCCTTAAAGGGCCTCCATAAATTACGTCACACGAATTTCATGATTATTTGACCCCCCCGTCCTTGTCACAGCTGGTCACATTTGTGAGACCCCCTCCGTAGTGTGACGTCACATAATTTGCAATTTTGCATGTTCATACAGATGGAGTTGGAAATATTTTCAAGTTTTTCGTTAATAGTTCAAATTTAGTATTTTAATCCTTAGATTTATTTAAAGTGACATGACGTCACGAAATTTAGGACCCACCTACCCCTTGTCACACTTGGTCGACCCCCTCCCTCCCCCTTAACGTGTGACGTAATTTATGGATGGCCCCTAAGGTTTTGGCACTGCATAAACTTACTTTGGATACCCTCATGGGTGCGGCAACAGTACATAACTACTCGAAATGAATGTCATTAGGTATAAAATTGATCAGTAATCAATTGTGCAGTACTTCCCGTGCTACAGATTTTGCTTGCGTAAAAAACATTGTTGTCAATACGGGTTTTCACTTTTCCCCAAATAGAAAAAAAAAACTCCTTTTTATCCCTTATTAGCAAGTCACCAGATTCTCAACTCACCAAATGTACAATGAAACACGGAGTCATAAAAATAACAGAATAGGTAGATTCACCAAAAAAAACTTAAAACACGGAATTCTTGGGTTAGTCACCAACTCGACACGAAAGATTGGTCACACGTGTGTTCAGTTAGTGAAACTCAAAATTAGTATGCCTTATTATTTCGTCATCTGGACACGCAAAAATTTTTACGCGTGTCCACTTAGCGAAACTTAAATATAATCACTTTTATGTTTTCGCCAACTGGACACACGACACGTTCGAATTTGACCCGAATTCATGACAAAGTACAGTCACTTAAATTAATGTTTTGTGTCACAATCATCATAGGCATTGTATATCACTGTATAATTATTCACTATTTGTGAATTTATAAATAATTTATTTTTGTCCCTGGCGGTATTCGAAAGTCACCATCTCTATGCTTGTCTATCTTCATCATGTAACTACATAGTTTTATTACACTTTTTTGTATTCCCGGCGGCCGCTGACTAACAATGACATGTCTGCTCTGATTACTTGAAGCAGGTAATAAATCCCAACCCGGTAACCCTTTGGTTATAATTCGTTATCAATTTACTTCGTTTCGTGAATGAAAACTTTGAAATTTTAGATTTTACTGTCTGTATATGTGTTTTCCAGTTTATATGTGTGTCTATTGTTGAACCTAGGAGAGTGAAATTATTATCTGTTTCTAATTTATGTTGTTTAAAAGTACAGTCTATATTTATTTGGTTTTTCTGCCAGCGGTGAAACGCTATTAATTTGGTTTTGGTAAAATTTATTTCGAGATTATGATCGTTCATCCAGTTTATAGTTTTTTTTCTAGAATAGTCGTAAGTTTTTCATTTAAATTAGCATTTGTTTGGCATGAGGATCGAGATATCATCCGCAAAAAGTACACATCGCCCGTCTATGGTTTTGGGGAGGTGGTTTATATTTATATACTACTCAAAACAGAATAAGGGCCACGAGGTGTTTTGTCTGTACCATGAAAATAATAAAACCAATATATATTTTTTTGTCTCCATAACGAAAACTAATGTTGTTTTTACCATGTAGACCAATACATTTATTCAAATAATAATGATTAAAAAGTTTATTTGCTTTTGAAAGAAAAAACACATTTTAGGTTAAAAATAAAAACAATGTAAAGTTACTGAAAACAAAAGAAAATACTCCATGCTCATCTTTTAGTAACGGGTATGCCCCCCTCGTTTAGCTACGCACTCCTGAAGCCTGGAGTGCATGCTCTCAATCAAATGCCTGACATTTTCCATTGGAATCTCTTCCCAGGCCCTTTTAACAGCGTTGATGAGTTGCTGTTGGTTGTGGATTTCCTGATCACCGTCTCTAACTCTTCGTTTCAACTGATCCCACATGTGCTCTATTGGATTTAAGTCCGGACTGTTCGCCGGCCACGACAAGACTTGAATTTGAGAGGCTTCCAGTACAAACCGAGTCGCTTGAGCCGTGTGTGCACGAGCATTGTCTTGCATCAAGATGAATCCAGGACCCGCTCGCTGTGCAAATGGGATCACATGTGGTCTGACAACTTCCTCAATATACCGCTGAGCAGTAACAGTACCCTCATTTAAAATAGCGAGCTCAGTTTTGCCGTGTAAGCTTATCCCGCCCCAAATCATTACATTTGGACCACCAAAACGATCGACTTCATGGATGCAGGCTTCTGAAAATCTTGCCGCGTCTTCTCCATACTGTAATATCCCGATCGTCGTTAAAAAATTTACCTAACTTTGCATTCGTCTGTGAAGAGCACCATGCCCCATTGGTTTATGTCCCAGTCCAAATGTTGACGGGAAAATCTTAAACGATTTGCACGATGATTTCTGGTTAATGGAATACGGACAACTCGCCTTCTTGATGCCTGCTGGTCTTCATGCAATCGATTACGAATAGTTTGGTCACTGACACGAGTACCCGTTGTCAGCCGTTAACGATTTTGCAGCTTGCGGGCCGTCGTTGTGCGATCTCGGCGCGCACTTAATCGAATGTAACGATCCTCTTGAGCTGTTGTAATGCGAACTCTGCCCGAACCAGGTCTTCTTTTAACACTACCGGTCTCATGGAAACGATTCCATAGATTTTGAATAGCTCTTCGAGAAAATCCCAATTGCAAACCCACAGATCGCTGCGAATGACCTTCTTCAATCATTGTAACGGCTCTGGTTGCTGTCAGCGAGTCCATATGACGCCTGCTTGCTTGTGGCATATTGCAAAAGACGTTTCTGACTCGAGATATCAATGAACTCTGATAATTTCTAATAAACCAAGAAGCTAAGGAAAGCAAAACGTCAAAGAAAATGGAATCAAAATCTTCAAAAAGAATTTTAAATCAAATTTTATTTAAAATTGTTGCCAGCATTAGATGAATACTACAATATTAAAAAGTTTAGGTATCAAAGAGTTTGTATACTCAATATTTTACTACTTTCAATATGTAAATGTTTACTAAATTACACCAAAATGTAAAAATACCTCGTGGCCCTTATTCTGTTTTGAGTAGTATATTATATTTATTTATTTATTTATTCACTCATCATCACTATCATTACAGGATTGTCCTAATTCAATAGTGTGGCTATAATTACAGTTTTATTATTTATTATAACATATTCTATACATAGTGACTTTTGTGAACTCACCCAGAGAACAAGTAAAAAGATCCATGCTGTCTGCTACGTCATTAAGTATACGCAAGGTACGCGTTATAGGGGCTTTACTCAGTAGATTGGTCCTACTACTGGGAACCGCCAATAGACGTGGCCGTCGTCTTCGCAATACATAATTGTCGGGCACACACAGGTTTATTTCTTTTAATATACCTGAGTTTGAAGTCTTGCCACGCAATAATTTAAAAATATAGGTAGCAAGAGCTATGTCCCTCCTTGTTTCCAATTTATTGTATCCTACCATGCCTATAACAAACAAGGTTGGATACATCAATGGATAAAATGGATATACACCATACAACCTTAAGTACAGAAACCTAGTAAATTTATTTTGTATACGCTCCAGCATGAGACTGTATTTAGCTTCATGCGGAGCCCATATGATTGCGTTACATTCGAGCTGACTTCTTACCAATGCATTGTATAAAGAAGTTAGCACAGCGATGCTTGTAAAACCCTCAGCTCTTCTAAGGACGAACCCTAGGCTCCTATAGGCTTTTTTACAAACATTTACGATATGATTACGAAATGCCAGGCCCGAGTCAAGGCGTACTCCCAAATCCCGCACCGTTTCTGTTCTTTTCAATACCGTGTTGTCCACCCTATAGTCATATTTCTTTGGCATTTTCATCCTACTAAAAGTTATTGCCGAACACTTTGACGTATTAAACACCAACTTATTCTTCTCTCCCCATTCCACAACCCTGTCTATGTCTTCCTGTAAGCGCACACAGTCCTTTTGTTCTTTCACAGAGAGCAGCAATTTTAAATCGTCAGCAAACAACAGGCACTTGGCATTCTTGACGACCTCGGGCAAGTCATTTACCATCACTATAAATTGAAATGGTCCCAAATTACTGCCCTGACTTACGCCTGACCTCGTAAAATAGGGCTCAGATCTGTTCCCAGCATATTCTACATACTGTTTCCTGTTACTCATGTGATCAGCGAAGAATTTCAGCAATTTAGGAGTGCATCCGACTGCCGCAAGCTTTGTCAATAAAATGTCATTATCGACTAAATCAAAGGCTTTTTTAAAATCAAAATATGCAGCATCGACCTGCACTCCCAAATCAACGCTAGGAACCACATACGCCATAAAATTCAGCAGATTTGTAGTCGTGCTACGACCCGGCCTGAACCCATGCTGTGAGTCGGACAACGTGACTGAAACCTGGTTCAAGACACAATGATGGATTACTGACTCAAATACCTTTGCTGGTACTGACAACACCGCCACCGGCCTATATCCACTAACTTCACTCCCTGCTTCGCCCTTATATATATGAGGAAAAGGAGGCAACCTATAACACTTCCCTGGGGAATTGAAGCATAATATACTGGTTTAACATCAGATTTTATGAGCTGTAGTAAGTAGTAAGTAACTAAATAAAATATCTTTATATTGTCTTATCTTTCTTGATCGTGTGGTTAGTGCCCAACCTGGTGTCAGAAAGTAAAGTAGTAATAAAAGCGAGGCAGCTTTTCCATGAAATCGCCTCGTTCATTAATTCAATGAACGAGGCGATTATTAACCTGACTGTACCGTTTTTTGCAAAAAAAAAACTGAGTGTGTCCAGTTGGCGAAACATAGAAGTGATTTAATTTAAGTTTCACTATCTGGACACGCGTAAAAATCTTGGCGTGTCCGGATGACGAAATAATAAGTGATTTTAATTTTGAGTTTCACCAACTGGACACACGTGTGTCCAGTCTTTCGTGTCGAGTTGGTGACTAACCCGAATTCTTGATGTACACTGGCCTTGAACTTAGTACCACACCAAAACTATTACAAGTCGAGAGTTTTGAAGTAAAACATGTTTTATAGCAAATTTCATTAACCTTCTTTGAAATTATCTATACTAATACTAATCTGTACTATCTATACTAATATTATAAATGTGAAAGTTTGGATGGGTGGATGATTGTTACTCAATCACGCCAGCACAGCTGTATGGATCTGGATGAAATTTGGCACAGAGATAGATTATAGTTTGGAATAGCACATAGGCTCATCCCGGTAGGACGCAAGCGGGCGAAGCCGCTGGCATAATCTAGTAATATTATAAATGCGAAAGTTTGGATGGATGGATGGCTGTTTGTTCCTCAATCACGCCAGAACGGATGAACGGATCTGGATGAAATTTGGCGCAGAGATGGATTATAGTTTGGAAATTGGAACAGCACATAGGCTACTTTTTATCCCGATAAGATGATGCCGTGGGTCAATTATCGAACACCACGCGGGCAAAACCGCTGGCATAAGCTAGTCTATATTATAAATGCGAAAGTTTGGATGGATGGATGTTTGTTACACAATCACGCCAAAACGGCTGAATGGATCTAGATGAAATTTGGCACAAAGATGATTTACAGTTTGGAATAGCACATAGGCTACTTTTTACCTCGGTAAGACGATCCCGTGGGTCAATTATCGAACACCACGCGGGCGAAGCCGCTGGCATAAGCTAGTATTATATAAATGCGAAAGTTTGAATGGATGGATGGATGTTTGTTACTCAATCATGCCAGAACGGCTGAACGAATCTGGATGAAATTTGGCATAGATATAGATTAAATTCCCAAAAGACATCAGGTCAGTAAGCCTTGGATAACTAAAGGGTTACTTCGTTGTATGAAGAACAGGGATAATCTATATAAAAAACTTAAACGAGATCCTGAAAATGAGATTACCAAGTTAACCTACAAACGCTATAGAAATTACTGTAACTCTATTATTAAAAAAGCTAAACGAAACTACGACAAAAAGGATATTGAAAATGCAAAAGGTTATAGAAAGCAGCTATGGGATGCAATTAAAATGATAAGCGGCTCAAGTAAGCCAGCAGATTTCTCTTCTTGTCTTATCACATCACAAAACAAAGATAAGGATTTAAATAACGTTAATAGTTTCTTTGCAAACGTGGGGAGACGGCTGGCGGAGCAAACTAACGCAACCAGTCCAATTCCACATGACTCCTCTTATATTACTGCCATAAACTCATTTGTCATGCTCCCTCCAGATGAAGAAGAAGTCTCTTCCATCATCATAGGATTAAAGGAGAACTGTGCCGTAGGAATCGACCATATATCTGGCAAGATCCTAAAGAGGTACATAAACTTCATTACCTCTCCTGTTACCCATATCTGCAAACATGCTATGACGGCAGGTGTTTTCCCTAGAGCATTTAAATTGGCGCTTATCAAACCTGTACACAAGGGAGGGGAGAGAGACTGTGTCGATAATTACCGACCTATCTCCATCTTACCTACCCTGTCAAAGATCCTGGAACGGCTTATAAACCGACGACTAACAAACTACCTAGAAACTCACGAACTTCTTTCGCCTGCCCAATTTGGTTTTCGTTGCAAAAAATCTACCAATGACGCAGTACATGAACTTTTGCAATCCATCATTACCAAACTCGACCAAAGGTAAACTCAAACTCAAACTCAAACTCAAAGCATTTATTTCAATTAGACCATTACAGGCACTTTTGAATGTCAAAACACAAAAAAATAAACTAAGCTACAGTCCCAGTCACAGGGCATAATAACTTGTGAAAGTACTGTAGTTGCCCATTCGAAAGCGTAGATCTCTATGGAGAAGAATGGGCAAGAAACTCCATGGACACTCTTTTAAATCATTATGTTGTTACAAAGTCTCGGTTACATCATTCATGTCGAGATTAAACATACATGTGAGAACGATGTAGAAAGACGTGCGAGTAAGAGCGTCCAGAATAAGAAAGATAAAATTAACAATTCAAAAATACAATAATCCATGGCAGCTGCGAGATGACCAGTCACAACTGACAGCGCCCGTTCACGAACATGACGCATGGATCAGCCATCATTCAACTCAACCATTTTGGAGGGAACTAAACGACCCGACACACGCGCCACCATCAGCGAGACATTTGAGTGAGCATGACATTTCTCAACCGCCAGGGCAAATTCGAGTCAGTAAAAGATGTAAATGGTAGCTTTATCGTACATAGAACTCACACATGTGCTATGCAATTATATAATACTAAGAGACTGAATCTATACAATGCAAAGATATGTTTACAATCTTCTGCAGCTTCCACAATAACTTCACAAAGTAATCAATTAGTTTGCCCCTATGGTTGTGGAGCAGGACCAGCATTGAGCCAAGCATTTTTATCATCAATGTAATCTCCCAACTTATAGTATGCTTGCCTACATAGTGTGCGTTTTATACAAGATTTAAATTTCGTCTCATTCAGTTGTAGAATGCCGGGAGGAATTTTATTGTAACATTTTAAACAGTACCCCATGAAAGATGAGTCTACTTTAGCTAGCCTGAAACCTGGCTGAACTAGATGGTCCCTGGTTCTAGTATTATAGTGGTGTCTGTCACCTCTTTTACTAAATAAATGCAGATTTTTCCTAACGTACATGATGTTTTCATAGATGTATTGGCAAGGTACTGTCATGATGTTAATTTCCTTAAACAGTTCTCTTAGAGAATCGCGCCTACATAGATTATATATGGCTCTGATGGCTCTTTTCTGCAGAATAAATATAGACTCGATGTCTGCAGCCCGTCCCCATAGTAAAATACCGTAAGACATAATACTATGAAAATAACTAAAATAGACTAGCCTCGCGGTATCTACATCAGTAAATTGACGGATTTTCCTAACAGCATATGCTGCTGAACTCAGCCGTCCTGCAAGAGATGTTAAATGAGGACCCCATTGTAGCCTTGAGTCGAGCGTGATCCCTAAGAAAACAGTTTCATCGACGAATTCTAGTTTCTCTTGATTCAATACTATGTCACAATCACTAGTTTTGACATTTGGTAGGGCAAATCTTATGCACTTAGTTTTTTTCCCATTTAATACTAAATTATTCGCGGTAAACCAATTATGGACTTGCAGTAGGGCGCTATTTACGTCGTCAAGAATTGTGGCACGTCTGTTTATCTTAAATATCAAAGAAGTATCGTCGGCAAACAACACCATTTGAGGTTGGTTTTTAAATAAATGGGGTAGATCATTAATATAGACTAGAAAGAGGAAAGGACCCAATATAGAGCCTTGTGGTACACCCATCCTTACTTTTAAACCCATTGAATTGACACCATTTATTTGTACTTGCTGATGTCTATCGTTCAAATACGATTTCACTAAACTGAGCGCAAGTTTCCCCAAACCGTAATGCTCAAGTTTAAAGAGTAGGGTTTCGTGGCTTACGCAATCAAATGCTTTCGAGAGGTCACAGAAGATTCCTATGGCATCTTGTGCCTCTTCCCACGCAGTGAATATGTGTTTTAATAATGTGACACCGGCGTCAGTCGTACAACGTCCTTTGGTGAAACCATACTGTTTCTCATGTAAGATCTTATTGGTATTAAAGTGGTTAAGCATCTGATTAAGCATTACCTTTTCAAACACCTTGCTGAAAACCGGCAATACGGATACGGGTCTATAATTATTCGTATCTTTACTGTCCCCGGATTTGAAAAGTGGTATTACCTTGCTGTATTTCATAAGGTCCGGGAAGACGCCTTGGTCCACACACAAATTAAATATTAAAGCCAAGTACGGTGCTATAGTCTCAATAATAGCTTGACAAACTTTAATAGACATTCCCCATAGATCTTCTGTTAATTTGATTTTGATTTCCTTAAAGGCTTTAATGACAGTTATGGGGTTTATATGTTTAAATTGAAACTCAACCGGACAGGCTGAAACATTTGCTCTTAATAAATCAATAGAAAGCAAGGGTGAGGAATTTAAGGTTTCAGTAGTTTTAAGTGGGATACTGGTAAAGAAATCTACAAATTCTTGAGCAACTTCATTTTTAGAGCTTAGAAGACCACGTGAGGTTTCTAATGTGATATCATTATTGTATTTTTTATTTCTATTAGTTTCACTATTGATAATTTTCCAAACCGTCTTTATTTTATTATCTGCGGATTTAATCTTGTTGCTAATGAATAAGGCTTTAGCAACCTTGCAAGTGTTTTTAAAAATTTTTGAGTATGTTGCAACATATTTATTAAAAGTTTCTGAATTAATGTAAGGCTTGAGGCCGTACAGCTCAAACAATCGCTCCCTACTTTTCCTAATACCCTTAGTTGCCCAGTCACTGAACAAAAACTTTGGGTAAATAGATTTAGTTTTCATTTTTATTGTATTATTAAACTCCGTGTAAACTACCGAAAAGAATTCCTCATAAAATTGATTTACATTTTCAATAATATATCCCGGAATGCCTAAATTACTAATTAAGTTATTATTAAAATTATTCAAATTACTGGGTGTTATTTGTCTAGACTTTATCTGGATTTTTTGTAATGGTGTGTAGGACTCGAAAACAACGGTTTGACCACTGTGATCAGAAGAAAGGTAATTTACAATGGATTTATCTAAGTAGTCGCAACAACAAAAAACATTATCAATACATGTAGCAGTATTTTTAGTAATTCGGGTTGGTTCCGAGAACACGTTTAACAAATTAAATGATTTAAAAAGATGTAATAATCTACTGCTATTTGAATTTTTCTCTAAAATATTAACATTAAAGTCACCACAGATAACGAGTGATTTATTACTAGTAGCAAGTTTTGCTAAAGCATCCTCCATTACTGACTCAAATAAAGAGTAGTTCTGATAATTTGGGGGTCTGTAAACGCACACTATTATATGCTTATCTAGCTCAACACAAGACAGTTCAATATTATGCTCAACCGATAGATCAACAATATCATTACGAGACTTAAATTCAATACAATTTTTAACTAAGATTATTGAACCCCCACGCATCTTAGTTTTCCGGTTAAAGCAACTGCCCACACTGTAATTTTCGTAATTAATAAGCATTTCAAAGTCTTTTAACCAATGTTCAGTGAAACAAACTATTTCAAACTTTGTTTTTTCTAAAAACAATTCAATTTCTAATTGCTTTGAAGCGAAGCCTTGAATATTCTGGTGAAATAATTGCATGGAATTCTGCTTAGCCCCTTTTTTACATCTAGCTTTTTGGGAGCAAGAAGGTACCTGTGTGTTGTTGGTTATAGTAACATTACTGTTACTGGTACTAATGCATAACACTGTTCCTTGATCTTGCAAAAGCCTTCGACACAGTCTCTATACCACATCTACTCAAGAAGCTAGAAAGGATTGGTGTACGAGGTATTCCCTTAAAATTAATGACGGACTACCTTACAGGAAGAAAGCAAAGAGTTCGGATTTATCGTAGGCTGAGCAATGAGGCTAGTATCGAATACGGTGTCCCTCAAGGCAGCATACTCGGCCCCACGTTGTTTTTAGTATACATCAATGACCTCTGCCAACTTCAGCTCCATAGTGGTAAAATTATTACTTTCGCTGATGACACCGCCCTCTTTTTTAGCGGGAGGAGCTGGGAGGATGTTTTTCATACTGCTCAAAAGGGGTTTAACCAAGTCTGCGAATG
The DNA here is from genome assembly GCA_964057025.1 of Standfussiana lucernea. Taxonomy (NCBI): domain Eukaryota; kingdom Metazoa; phylum Arthropoda; class Insecta; order Lepidoptera; family Noctuidae; genus Standfussiana; species Standfussiana lucernea. Next base: position 18,268,226 of record OZ059788.1, read on the forward strand.
GCTACGATTAAACATATTAACTGTGAATGTCAATAAAACAATATATGTCGCGTTTGCCCACAAGTCAAATCAACTGCCTCCATCCCATCTTAGTATTGCCTGTCATGCTTGTGCTACTGGGACCACCCTGTGCTCTTGTCCTATTCTCCAAGGAGTCAGCGACATAAAATACCTTGGTATCGTTATAGACCAATTCTTGACTTTTAAACCGCATATAAAAGTCTTGGATTCCCGTTTGCGCAAACTCATTTATATCTTCAAAATTCTTAGATACGCAGCAGATCGACGGGTTAATAAGATGGTCTACGATGCCTTATGTCAATCCCTTATCGACTATTGTATTACTTCCTGGGGAGGCGCCGCCAAGACTCACCTAATTGATGTCGAGAGGGCACAGCGGGCTATCCTCAAAGTTGGCTTCCTTATTTATTCCCTACTATAGACCTTTTTAAAGAGTGGGATGTGCTTGCTGTAAGACAGTCCTTTGTACTGCGTACAGTGCTAAAACAACACTCCCTAGTCTTGTTTAACCCGAATGTCCAAAAGGATAAGCGCCGAAAAGGCAGGGTATGCCAAACACACGCTTGCAACTGTTCTCACTCCCATAATTTTTTCATATTTCTCGGACCATACCTGTATAATAAATTAAATATCATTCTCAATATCTATCCACTAACGAAATATGAATGTAAAATCTTAGTCACTACATATTTAAAAACCCTAAACTACCAGGAAACGGAAACACTGTTGATCCCTCTTAGATAGACCACCTCTAACTAACCATTCTCTCTGCTGCTTTTACAAACTATTGTACTTGAACCACGGGTTTCCTTCAATCATGCTCGCACCAGATATTTTGTCAACCATCTTCGCACCACAGCCACTCAAGCAACCTCCTACGCATACACACTAATCACACTTTGTTCATATACACTATCCAGTACACACACGCGCTCTAATATCTCCAAAATTTGTTTTATTTTATTTTTATTCTTTTTTATTTTTTTTGCTTTTACATAATGTGTTTTTGTATTTTTACTTAGCTTCCTGCACTCTTCTTACTATGCAAAACCTGTGCAATAAAAGATCATAGGCCATAGCAGTCAATATGCTGCGGGAGGGTACTGGTGACTTGTAATACAGGTCTTTATAGAGACCTACCTCAAGCACTAGTCTCTCACAAAGTTAATTCCATGTTCGTGCTCCACTGTAACCTAGCATTAAGAACTTGTGTAGAGAAAATAAATTGATATTTTATTATTATTTTCTTTATTTATTTCCTTTACACATTATTTTACATTTTTAAATATTTCTTAATAAAAAATACAAAAAGAAAACATTTAAAAATATAAAAAATAGTAGCCCACCGGTATCGGGAACAGGGTCCAAGCTACCGGCGGTCAGGGCTCCAGAGAGAGGAATCTCCTAACAATACGAGCCGTGTCCAGGAGTACCGCTTTCTGAATCAAGCCCTTGATCCAGCTGCCTAACGAGAGCCTCCTCAGGTATTGGTCGAGGCTCTTGGCAATTAAGCCATTGGCTGAAACGACTATCGGCACAATGATCGCCGAGTCCACTTCCCACATGTCGACAACCTCGCGAGCCAAGTCAAGATACTTGATTTGCTTATCTTTCTCGGCTTTCACGAGGTTCCCGTCATGCGGGACCGTTATGTCAACAATCATTGCGCGCCGCTCTGATCGATCCACCACCACTATATCAGGCTTGTTGGCCACAATAGTCCTGTCAGTGATGATGGATTGATCCCAGTACAGTGTGATATTGCCATTTTCGAGAACTGGGTCGGGCACATACCTATAGTACGGCACTTCCGATTCCACAAGGTTGTATTTTAGAGCAAGTTGCTGATGGATAATCCTGGCTACAAGGTTGTGTCTATGCAAGTACTCACCGTTAGCTAGACGAGAACACCCGGAGATAATGTGACGAATTGATTCGCCCGGACGACGGTGGCATGCCCGACATATGTCAACCGTGCCGTCCTTCACAATAAATCTCCGGTAGTTATTCGTCATCATAACTTCATCCATAATTGCACAGACAAAACCTTCGGTTTCTCCGAAGAGGTCGCCGGAACGTAGCCAGGCTACGAACGCTGATAGGTCTACATCGGGCCCTTGAAGGGCCCGGAAAAAGCGTCCGTGGAGCTCTTTACTCTGCCATACCTCCTTGCGGTCGTTAGTGTCAAGTACTACAGGTTTGCGCCAGTTCTCTTTAGCCAAGAAGAGCGGGGTGATGCCCTTGTCCACCGCGACCACATCCCGATGCATCCCCACGTCGGTTTCTAGGAAAAATTCCCTGAGACTGCATATCTCACGATTGTGGAGAGTCTTAGCGTTTAAAAAGCCTCGACCTCCGCACCTCTGCGGGATATACAGTCTCATAACCGAAGATCGTGGGTGATGCATTCGATATGCCGTCAACAATGTACGGACCTTCCTATCCAGGGCGTCTAGTTCTGTTTGTGTCCATTTGAGTATGCCGAAAGAGTACATCAAAACCGGCATGACCCAACCGTTGAAGGCACGCACCTTGTTCCCGCCTGATAAAAGACTATTAAATACTTTTCTCAGGCGGCCAAAGAAAGGCTCCTTCAACGATTGCTTCATGTCAGCTACATTGATGCCCAGCGCTTCCGACATATCCGGATCTAAGATTTATGGAATCCGAGAGTTGGGTTCCCACAGATTCCACATCTCCCCTCGCTGTACATGCATGACCGCACATTTGTCCACACCAAATTCCATCCTGATAGCGCTACTGAAAGTTTCAGTTACCTTCAGTCGCTCCATCAGTTGCAAATCGTTGGGGGCAAAGAGTTTCAGGTCGTCCATGTAAAGGAGGTGAGATATAACCTGACCACCTCTCCTCAACCGATAACCTAGACCTGAATCCTCCAGCAGCGTGCTAAGAGGATTCAAGGCTAAGTAGAACCAAAGTGGACTCAAACTATCGCCCTGAAATATACCTCGCTCAATCCTTATCGGCTCGCTATTCCTCTGGATTTGCCGACATCCTGGATAGCGAAGGACTGTCCTCCATTGCCCCATACACGACATCAGGAAGGTGCGCAGAATTGCATCAACTTTATACAACTCTAGCACCCTCATGAGCCATGTACGTGGCACCGAGTCATAGGCCTTCTTATAGTCTATCCAACATGTTGACAGATCCTTTCGGGAACGGCGAACCTGTTGGCTAATGGCCATATCAATGAGGAGTAGCTCCTTAGTACCACGGGACCCGTTCTTACATCCATTTTGAGAAGCGGACATGATAGAATTTTATTATTATAGTCTGGAATAGCACATAGGCTATATATTATTACGCTAATAACTGAGGGGTATGAGCAATATTGCATTATGTCCATATTAATCAACTGTTTGACAAATGACAACTGTCAAAACATGCATTAGAATAGAACGGCTATTTGAGACCATTTGTCACCGAAGTAAGTGGCCTAACGGTTTAGCAACCGCCCTGTAAACCAAAGTTTGCAGGTTCGAATCGCAGCCAGTGTCTACTTTTTGTGTTTTTTTTTTAATGATATAAGATTTCTAAAAAGAATAAACATGGATCACGAGTTCGATCCCCGGTTTCCCCTTTTTGTAAATAGGTAGGTATTTTGTTTAAATTTAATTATGAATGATTTTCATATCATGACAAAATAGCTTAATATACATATACTTACTTTTAGTTATTTTTAGCCATTGAAAAGACAGGTGTTCATAAATTACCAAATTAAAATTGACAATTAATACTAACAAAAAAAAATCACTTTACAGTTTAAAATGATGGCTTATAGTTTATAATTAATATAAGCTAAAGTTTATTATAACTTTCTAAAATGTATTCGTCCCGATCCATCTCGAGCTTCTTTGTGTTACTTTGGGCTCGACCCTTAACTTTGGCTCCTATATTGAGTACAAGGCCCAACTAGCCGCTAGAAAGCTGGGTGTTCTCGCAAAGTTGCGAAAGTACTTCATGTCGGAACAGCTGCTCACATTATACCAAGCACAAGTTCGATCGTGCATGGAGTACTGTTCGCACCTCTGCGATGGATTATCCAAGTACCAGCTGCAAGCGTTGGAAGCTATTGAGCGACATGCCTTACAACGACTCCCTTGTCAAAGCTAAGCTCTAAAGCTTTGAACATCGTCGCAAAGTTTTCAACCTATTGGTTTTTTATTAGTTACATTTCAGGGAGTGTGCTTTGGATTTACACAATCTAATACCCCCAACCTCATTCTACCATCGGACGAGCAGAGATACGGCGTAGCGTCACCGTTATATGGTTGAAGCTCCGCGGACCCGAACAAAGCGCTATGCTTCCACATTTATTGTGAGAACCGCCAGTCTGGAATTCACTGCAAGCTTTTCTGTTCCCTGATCATTATAATCTGTATCTATTCAAGGTTCGAGTGCATCGGTTTCTTCTTAGCAAGCGTGCTCGCGTATAAGAAAAATAAAACTATAATTTTATTTCGATAAATCCACTACGTTGTTAATTTGTTCGGTACGGGAATCGAAACCGCGACACGCAGCGCAGCAGTCAATCGCTCAGCCACTGCGCCAACTGTGCCATCACATTGCATTTGTGCTGAATCTTCTGTTGGTCCAACTCCTGCGGTCCTCGCGGTGTAAAACTCCCCCGTTACGTGAGGCACGCGTGGCACACTACGCGCCACCGTCTCGGGTCCAGTGTGATGGGAGGTGACGGATGTTCCCTAATCTGTCACTCCTGGACCTGCCGACGCCCGGTGCGTCTGCTGCAGGATGGGCGGGATCCCGTCATCTCCCTCACCCATTTATGTGACTACAGCTATTCATTTTCCACCACCTGCCAGCTCATCATTTCACAATGTCACAATTCGAAGAGATTATATCTGCACAGAAAAGTTTCGAGGATAGCTTTGTCCGTAAGATGAGTGAACTGGAAGCTCAAATTCAGGGGGCAGGACCTGCCAAGGATACCGTGGCGAGGGTAGCCGAGGAGTTTCGGACCTTCAGGGAGCTGATTTTCAGCACGATTAGTCTGCTTAGGAGACATATCAGCGAGTGTGCTAGACAGATTGACGGATTGGAGACCAGGCATCGTCGGAAGGCGCTGATCTTCCAAGGCATTGAAGAGGTTGAAGGGGAGGTCAGTAGTGCAGTGATCCTGGACTTACTTAACAAGAAGCTAGCCTTTAAATCAATCACCGCATCCTCCATAAAGGTTGGCCACAGGCTTGGCGCATCCAATAAGGATCACCACAGGCCCATTCTAGTAAAGTTCTTAAACTATGACGACAGGTCTGCGGTCTGGAGAGCGAAGACAGGTTTTAAGGGTTCATTTGTTTCCATCAAGGAGTTCTTGACCAAGACCCGACAATCTATCTTTGGGAACGCAAGGCTTCGCTTCTCTATGCGGTCGTGCTGGTCTCAGGATGGTGTCATCGTAATTAAAGCCCCTGATGGTAGTAAACATAAGATCACACCGTTTGAAGAATTGAGTCCGCTGCTGTTGAAGTAACCCAAGGTTCAATCTTCTGGAGATAGCCTATTCCCTGTTTCAGTCAGCCTTAGAGTCAGGGTCGCCGCCCGAGTTCCTGACAACAGGTATAACCCACCTGCTCCATAAATCGGGTAGTACTGCGGAACCCAAAAATTATAGACCGATTACCTGTCTACCAACAGTCTATAAAGTTCTTACATCCATTTTGTGAGCTAAAATTAGCAATCACATTGACGACAATTCTATCATGTCCGCTTCTCAAAATGGATGTAGGAATGGGTCCCGCGGTACTAAGGAGCTGCTCCTCATTGATATGGCCATAAGCCAACAAGTTCGCCGTTCCCGGAGAGATCTGTCGATATGTTGGATAGACTATAAGAAGGCCTATGACTCGTGCCACATACATGGCTCATGAGGGTGCTAGAGTTGTATAAAGTTGATGCAACTCTGCGCACCTTCCTGATGTCGTATATGGGGCAATGGAGGACAGTCCTTCGCTATCCAGGATGTCGGCAAATCCAGAGGAATAGCGAGCCGATAAGGATAGAGCGAGGTATATTTCAGGGCGATAGTTTGAGTCCACTTGGTTCTGCTTAGCCTTGAATCCTCTTAGCACGCTGCTGGAGGATTCAGGTCTAGGCTATCGGTTGAGGAGAGGTGGTCAGGTTATATCTCACCTCCTTTACATGGACGACCTGAAACTCTTTGCCCCCAACGATTTGCAACTGATGGAGCTACTGAAGGTAACTGAAACTTTCAGTAGCGCCATCAGGATGGAATTTGGTGTGGACAAATGTGCGGTCATGCATGTAAAGCGAGGGGAGATTGTGGAATCTGTGGGAACCCAACTCTCGGATTCCATAAATCTTAGATCCCTTTCAGCAACCGAAACCTACAAGTATTTGGGTATGTCGGAAGCGCTGGTCATCAATGTAGCTGACATGAAGCAATCGTTGAAGGAGCGCTTCTTTGGCCGCCTGAGAAAAGTATTTAATAGTCTTTTATCAGGCGGAAATAAGGTGCGTACCTTCAACGGTTGGGTCATGCCAGTTTTGATGTACTCTTTCGGCATACTGAAATGGACACAAACAGAACTGGACGCCCTGGATAGGAAGGTCCGTACATTGTTGACGGCAAATCGAATGCATCACCCACGATCTTCGGTTATGAGACTGTATATCCCGCGGAGGTACGGAGATCGAGGCTTTTTAAACGATAAGACTCTCCACAATCGCGAGATATGCAGTCTCAGGGATTTTTTCCTAGAAACCGACGTGGGGATGCATCGGGATGTGGTTGCGGTGGACAAGGGCCTCACCCCGCTCTCCTTGGCTAAAGAGAACTGGCGCAAACCTGTAGTACTTGACACTAACGACCGCAGGGAGGTATGGCAGAATAAGGAGCTCCACGGTCGCTTTTTCCGTGCCCTGCATGGGCCCGATGTAGACCTATCTGCGTCCGTAGCCTGGCTACGTTCCGGCGACCTCTTCAGAGAAACCGAAGGTTTTGTCTGTGCAATTATGAATGAAGTTATGATGACGAATAACTACCGGAGATTTATTGTGAAGGACGGCACGGTTGACATATGTCGGGCATGCCACCGTCCGGGCGAATCAATTCGTCACATTATCTCCGGGTGTTCTCGTCTAGCTAACGGAGAGTACTTGCATAGACACAACCTTGTAGCCAGGATTATCCATCAGCAACTTGCTCTAAAATACATCCTTGTGGAATCGGAAGTGCTGTACTATAGGTATGTGCCCGACCCAGTTCTCGAAAATGGCACACTAATCAATATCAATATCACACTACTGGGATCAATCCATCATCACTGACAGGAATATTGTGGCCAACAAGCCTGATATACAGCCTTGGCCAAAAGTATTGAGCACCTATGACATCTTTCAGTTTTATGCCGAGTATCAAATAGAAATAAAACAAAACGTTTTATTTAGGATTATTTTTAGTTTCGGAGACCTGGCTAAAACCTAATCTTTTATCTACCACTTGCTCTCTCCCAGGGTTCGTTCTTCTACGGAATGATCGAATCGGTAAGAGAGGTGATGGTGTAGCTATTTACCTTCGTGCTGATTTTTCTTTTAAAATTCTCGCTACTTCTTCCTCTAATAATTTGGCTGAGTTTATTTTTTTAGAAGTTTGTGTCAAAGGATTTAAAACCGTTCTTGGAGTTGTGTATTGTCCCCCTTCTCTTGACTACTTCATCAAATTCGAATCGGTCCTAGAATCTTTAGGTTCGGAGTATGCACATCACATAGTCATGGGGGATTTCAACACCAATATCCATGCACACAACTCCCCTCGATCCCGTAAACTCCTACATCTGGTCGAGTCAGCTAGTCTGCATGTGTTGCCTCTCCAACCAACGCATCATAACACTGTCGGTGATGATACTTGTCTCGATTTGATCCTCACTTCTAATCCCTCCCTAGTCACTTCACATGGTCAACATGTCTCTCCTGGCTTTTCCCATCACGACCTTATTTTCCTGTCTTATGTCCTTAAAACTCCTAAACCTCGCTGCTTGCTCGGATAAACACTGAAAAACTTATTCAAGACGCTTCCAATATTGACTAGACTATAATATGACATAACTATTATCTGTAGTAATAATTATAAATTTTATTTTTGACATTATTGATATTACCTTTTTGATAACAATTTGTTTTTTATTTATTTAATTATATTTGACATAGTATTTTTATTATTGATTATTCATAGAAAATTAGATGACATATTATTGATCTTTTTAACACAATTAGTTTCTATTTTATTGTATTATTAATCATTTTAAATTGAATGTGGATTATAATCGTTTTGAATTCGTTATACTATATGAGAATTATTAACGGTTTCTTTTTTATTATCTTTGACATGTTTTTCGATTTTACTGTTTTACTTTATATTTTATTTTACGAAATTTCTACACAATGTATATTGTTCTGAAATAAATGACTTATGACTATATAATGTTAGGCTCATTGGCCGAAAACGCTCATTGCGAATGCGTTTTTTTTTGTAATTTTCAACATAAAGGAGTCGTTTTCATGGTTTTCGGAGGCGCTGATGCCGATAGTCAGGTCGAAATGAAAATCCAAGATGGCGATGTGAAAATTTTAAAATTTTCATTATGGTTGTCGTTATCGAGGTTTTCGCGGGCGCTGCTGCCGATAGCGAGGTCGAAACGAATATCCAAGATGGCAGAAGTGAAATTTTTCAAAATTTCGCCCTGGGTCCTCGGGACACTGAGATCTGGGTGTCGGTCCCTGGGTGTCGCCTGGATCGGATCAGATTCCATTATTAGAGTATCATTTAAATGAAAATAACAAAAAAACAATACAATGTCAAAATTTCAACTCAATTAAAATTTACATTGGCAAAATATTAAATTAAAATAAAACTACAATGAAAACAGCTTATAAGCCAAATTAATACGCACACATTATAATGTCAAAATTAATGATTGTAATCCTAAATTAATTCGTCATTTAAGTATTCGTCAATAGTCTAATAACATTTATAGATTAAGAACAATTTTATTTTTTTTCATAAATTGTGTACAATTTAATTCTTTTATGACGTCTGTAATTTTATTATAAAAAAATGCATGGAGCCATACCCAGGACACTTTTTTGTTACCAATGCAGTTTTACATTTATAGTTACTCAAAGAATTTTTGTACTGACTTCGAATTGGAACATTTCGTACCATTGTAATCTTTTCAAAAAGGTTGGGATTTGTATTAACGAAAATATTAATTTCTAATATGTATAACGCCGGTAGCGTAAGAATTTTTAATGATTTAAAGTACGGTGCACAGATATCATCTGTTTTCAGATCACACATGGCTCTAATGCACCTTTTTTGCGCCTTGAATAGTAATCCCTTATTCGGAGAATTACCCCAAAAAATAATTCCGTACCGTGGAAGTGAGGCTACTCGACCATGATAGTAACGCATCTACATATATTTGCTTTTCTACTCAGTTGAAAAAGTGCATAGGCAGATTGAATTGTAAATGAGAAATAAGGGTGACCCGAGCACGCTACCTTGAGGCACTCCATATTTTAAACTCCTGAAATTCGACACATACGTTCGTTCCGTTTTGGTTTTTGCGTACACTCTTGTGATTTCAGTGTATTGCAATCTATTACTTAGATATGATTCTAGTAATTTTAAAATGTACCGGTATCTTGAATTTTCATTTGGGCATCACCTACCCATCAACATCGGCAAGTTCCTTACTAATGTACTACATCGGGTTGTGGCTGTTTGAAAAAGGCTCAGAACGCGTTCTGGCATTTCCTCATTGCCAGAACGCGTTGTGGTCGAAAATCAAAACAGCCACAACCCGAATTTCGGTTCGTGGCCGTTTTCAATTTGCCACATTGCGATTTGGTCGGTTTTTTCGCTCAATGAACGTTTTCGGCCTTTGAGTCTAACATATACAATACAAGTTAAGTAAAATACAAGTGTAAGTGATTATTAAGCAAGTAATGCTGCATGCTTACTGCCTCGGCTTGGCACGTACTAAGGCTGCTTACGCGATTCTAGGATAAGCTACTATAATTACAATGATTAAGAGTCTATATAACCTCAGCTCAAATTCTAATTTGGCCCCCACTTCCCCGCGCCACCTCACTATTTTATCGCGATCGGCTCGATCGCACACAGCTCGCGGTGACGCGGGCACACGAAGTCGAAGCGATTTTGTTAGAGTAAACTACACTATTATCGGACGAGTACTAAGTACCTACTTAATAAAATTATCAATCATAATTTAATATTAACTTGTCATTATATGAACATAAAATTGTAAATCGCAAATTTAGTTTCAATGTACCTACTAACGTCAAAATGGAATCACTTACCATGTGTTAGTACAAGTATTTTACTATATTTGTCTTTAAAATCATGAAAAACAACAAATCGTAAAATATTTCTTGCTCTTACTATGTTATTTTTGTTTTCAAATATCACAGCGACTGTACTATTTTTGCAACAAATACATTGCCCCGTAACCACTACCTAAGTTTGCCGCTAAGTGACTGGACAAGCAATGTAAACATCACAAAACGATACGTTATTAACTGGATGCATCGCGGCCGTGGCCGGTGGCGTCTTGCAGCAAGTTAGTGATGTGCTTGTGCAGATCGACTAACGTAGGCTATCGATCGATCGATAGGATTAGATCTCTTTGTTAATATTACGTTTTACCAATTTGAGCAGTTCCCATTGAATAATGACATAAATTATTTCTTATCAAATCTGTCATGGAAAAATATATGAATTTAAGAGTACACTATTTGACAAAAAGTGCCACCCCAGTAATATCAAAGCGGCAAGTGCACAAAACTACCACAAATACTTCCACTTTACAGGTCAGTGAGTAAACACCATAACAGGGTTCAACAATACCTACTGTTTCAATTTCAATACGCTATGACAGCTTAAACCAACGTAACCGGATTTTTGATTGTGTTAATTTACTTAATAATATTTTTTTTAGCTACATATTGTTTATTTTTATTATAATATTTTCTGGACATGCAGTTTATTATTTATTTTATTTTGAGGACCCCAATTTTTTTGTACAATAATAAATGTAAGATTCGATAACTTTCCGATTTAGTCAATCACTAGCGTATATGTAAAATAAAATGCTTTTGCACAGCACAACGATAGCAACCGATGTTTTTGTGTGGGTAAGTTGTACGGTGCATGGTATATACACGCTGTGATTGATGGGATAAGGTTTATAATTGATCGTGTAGTACGTTCTGTTTTAAGAAATGCGGATGTGTGCGCGACTGCGTAGGTACTTATTGCTTTTTCTGACCTCTCATTGTACGGAATGCCTATACAATGTGAGATCAGCTTATACTGGAAATGTATAGTTTGATAATTATGTAGCCGTGGGTCGTACGAATAACAGATCAGTTACATTTTTAGGTAGGTAGAAGATACTGACGAATTTACCGGAACTGTGTAATCGACGTTTTCTAGAAAGATACATTATAATTATTTAGCTAAACTACCAAGGTACGTCAGTAAGTTCATACATTTTATGTATGTGGTAGGTAGCACTACAGTCGGATAAGTAAGTTACAGTTTTGTTTCTTGTAGTTAGATAGGTAGGTACTTACCGAACATACCTATATTTTTATTAGGTATTTCTAAGCGCTTGGCTGCTACACTGCGGGTCGCGGGTGCGATTCCCGCACGGAACAAATATTTTTATAGCCTAACGATAGTTGTGAAGATTTGTGTTTGTAATCGCACCGTCTCCGATTCAGGAGAAATCGTGGAGTGGGACAACATTATAAAAAACAATTACTAAGTACTTACTGTAGATACCTATATTTTGTTGTAATATACATATATTGTCAAAACAAAAACAAAACTATATAGGTAATTTTTATCTTTTTATTTTTTTATAAAAGTTGCCCCACACTGGATTTCTCCTGAATCGTGGACGATGCATTTGTGATTGAAACTTACAAACACAAAGCACAGCAGCCAATCGCTTAGCCACTGCACCAAACGTGTCGTATGCTGTCTACCTATATGTTTGTTTATAAATAGTAGATAGGTAAATAGATACTTATTTCATTAAGTTTATCATATGTTTGCCTGCTTCCTTACGCCAACCGTTATTTCCCATTGCGCCACACTATAAACCTAAGTACATAAATTTTAATTTTACGTCGTCTTGTTGCGTAATGTGTGTTCTGAGCGCAAGCGACACAGCTCTCCCGTTCGAAAGCCGAAGCGAGACTGAGCGCGGGTGGCGGGCGGCAGAGAACCAACTTCAAGACGCCGATAGTTCAGGTATTTTCTTTTTAAGGTGAAAATAACAGGAATTAAAAAAAAATAAAAAACATAAGACCTGCTTTATAGGTAGTTCAGTTAGTATGCCAAGTTTCATGATCTAATTTTAAGTATTTTTTGAATACCAGCGGTTTATCGTTCGGTTTGGAGGTAACTTTGGAATTTTTTTCTATCGAGAAAATTTTATGGAATCGTGTTTTCGTCAAACATAGGACCTAGCATTAATCCTCAACTTTACCGTATATTTATTTCAAAATTAATGCTGCAGTATTTTCGGCATAACGGAGGATCATGCTAAGCCATCTGAGCTACTATAGACCCTTAAGGCCGTAGAGTAAAATGATTCGTTTGGAAACTAGCTTCGCCAGCCGCACGATACTAGAACACAAGACAACATACTAAAATCAGTGGTTGGGGGCGCTCCTAGGTGTCAGCGCAGACCTCGCTGCAAAATGCTCTCACATGTTGGAGCTATCCCTAGACTGCTCATTGCATTCACTGCGAGAACAAGTACAGTCGATAACGCTCTGGGTTACCATGCATGCGCAGTGGCCAGTTTGTTGCGAAACTTCAACGCTTTTGGACGTGCTTAATATGGCTGATTGGGGATTTGATTTCTTGGAGATTTTATCCCAAGCATTATTTTTTAACATAAACGCACATGCTGCACTAAACATATAGTTCCTTCGTTCATGATGTTCGAATCCGGGTAAAAAAAAACACGTCACGGCAGATTACTCGCAACAGTAACACTGGCGGCCGGCCGCGCGATCGAGCAAGGTGGGGCAATAGCTTGTTAGTTTTTTAGGGTTCCGTAGCCGAATGGCAAAAAACGTTACTCTTATACAGTGTGTTTGGTTAACGGTTACCGATACTTTAACGGCATACTATTATACTCATTTCCATCGACAAATACACATTTATAAATACTCCTAACCCAACACCCCGCGAACGGCAGCAATCTTGTTGTTTTATTCGGCTGATCTAGGGTATGTTCAATGAAATGCTAATATCTTTGAATTTAACAGATCTAGAGATGTGCAAATGACCTTATTGCAAGGGTAAACGCCGAGGCTATCGAAATATTTGAAATATATGTGGGATTATATGGCAAAATAAACGAAGAGAAATACTTTTATTAACTTTTATTGCGGACACACCAATAAGATCAACGTTACACCGTACGTCCGTCGTCCGACTCCCTCTCTGACAGTTCACATCTGCTATCACACTCCCACACATACTTCTCTTTCTTTCATCCGCTGCGTTCCGTTTTGACAATATTATACTGCATTCATACTTGAGCTTATAAAATATTATTATCCCACATATATTACAATATAATAATATTATATATATATTATAATATTTACTCCTAAAACCGTAAAAAATGTGTTAAAAACAAGAGTTATTGTTTTTATACGCAGATTGGTTATTCCAAAAATGCCAAACGTATAGTAATGAAACACATGTTGATTTACTCCTTCCTCTCACACTCCACTCTCTTGTCGCTCGCCATAAAAACAATTGCCATGGTGTGTGACGATCGTTACTGTCTTGCCTCAGAGCTCATAAATATTCCGGTGTTTGTCCACCCATGGTCCTAAGTCTATCAAAATGCCAAATTCCACCGAAATCCGATCCGCCGTTAAGGCGTGACGAATGTAAACCACTTTTCACATTTTTATAATATTGGATAGAAATAATACCTATTCATTTGGCCCACGGGATGAGAGGCGGTGATTCTATTCTACTACCCGGAAACCACACGGAGAACACTCACATTTGCCTCGTGAAATACCTTTTGTCGCCTTGTTCTCTATGTTGTATCTTCCAGCACGACCCATTGGTCATTCTCCTTCCTAAAATTGGAACTGATAACTATATTTCAGTTGTGTCCACGGACTCATCTGAAACAATGTACTCGTATTGTTTTTAATATCCCTTCTTTGTTGGCTACGAATCTGTTGTTTTTCTTAAGGTGGTAGCGCCAGGGTATCCCGCGAAGTTCCAAGTTCTTACGTTATTTGCGGCAGTAATACGCAAACATTTACAGAATTATAATCATTTGGATCATCAATACAACCCTCTAAGTTCATTTAACCCCATATAACTGTTTAAAGCCATATTTGTTACGGCCGCGAACCATTTTAGATTATACTCGTAATCAACACACAACCTGACACCGATCTGCTAATTGCAAAAACGTCAGAAAATTTAAATTTTGCGGGCTACCCTGGCTTGTCCCCCTTAAAAGTATGTACTGCTAATAATTCATTCAATTCAAAGATTTACGAGTAGTGTCTGGATTTGCGCGTTTTTCTAGGCGAGTGCACGTCCGCATATGTAGATATTTATAAAGACGCTAACTATTTTTGTAGTCGGAGGTTAATTTTAGTATTTCTACTAAAAAGTCCTAACATTGTTTGTGACGTTCGACCAGATAGGACGCTATAAGTGTTTCGGAAAGGCCCCCACCACCCCTCCTCCGTGCCCCGCTGAACACGCGAACAGTCGTATGAATGGTGTTTGTTTGTTGTTGCAGGTGAGTGCAGCCCCGCGGGCGCCACGTGCATGTCTCTATCATGCTGGACTGCCTCTGGTAAGTCCTGTGCTCTCCGCTTGCAATCGTACTTTACCTTTTCTCATCCATTGCGTCTAGGTGCGGCGCCTTACCATTTTATAAACGTAGAAGCCGAACGCTTTTTGAGATTTCACTTCCCATCAACAAAAATTCCGAATTTTTATACAAAAACTCGTAATTTAGGGTTTCCCCTCTTTGCTCTACTTGGAGAATGATGTTCGAAAAATCCAAAAACATACTTTTTTGAAAGTGATCGGAATAGGTAGAGCTAATGTGCCTAAAGTTCAAGGAACAGAAACGAAAAGTGGAGACTTCCTTACGACAAAATTTTTTTTTTCGGAATATTTGTTCCGAATGTCGAAACATTATTTAAGTACAAGTAAAATTAATAAAGTAAAACAAATATCGAATTCATTTACTGTTTCTGTTTAAAAAAAAAGTGCACGATTTTTATTGTTTTAAAAATATAGGTAATTTCCTTATCTTCGTTTGAACGCCGCCGTAAGTAAGTGCGGAAGCTAATTTAATTTTCATACCAGCTTCTTTACCTGAATTAATAACAATAGAATACGTATCTACTGGCTTTTTGAGAACGTTCTCCTTGTTATCGAAGTCGGTTAAAAAGGTAAAATAATGAATTCAATTAGTTTATTGTACTTAACTGATTCCGAGACATTACCGAGTTTCAGAAAAAAATATTCGGAAAAAAAAATTGTCTTAATTTTCAGAATTTATTAAATTTTCAAAATAGCGGCCACGCATGAAACATATATTAATCAATAGATGGCATCAATACAGACAAGTATTGCATGAGAGCAAATCTTCTTAAACGTCACGTTTCCGAGATATAAGTCATCAAAGTTAGTCTCATACAATCCTTGTTTCAAGTATGGTCACCGATTAGTCCGTGTTACTGGTACCATTTACGTGATTCTTTTTTCATTTGGTCGAAGCGCGCGGTGCTCCCATATAAACTTTAATAACTTTGCGTTGGTACTTTATGAGTTATCCTCTATAATATGTATTTTTCTTCTTCGCCCATTTGGATGATGTGCTAATAATTTCTAGTTATAACGTAAAATTGATATTTGACTAGGAATTGTGTGAGATACTACCTCTAAAAAGGGTAAAATAAAACTTTTTTTTTTTGCAAAAAAAAGAGATATGGTTAACATACTATGAAAAACGAATTGCGAGGCTAAGCAAGCGTCTGACCTTTGTAGCCATTTAATCCAAAAGTTGTGCAGTCCGTCCGGCCCTGGAGATATCCAGTTTGGCAAAGGACGAACTGCACGGGCCACGTCTAGTGGAGTAATAGATTTATGTCCTCTATTTCTGTGATAGAGTCCCACGTGACTGACTGGCACCGACCAAATACTTCGCCAAAAAGCACTCATAGCATGTGGTCATAGCATGTTGTCATAACATGTTTAAAAAAAAAGTAACGCAACTGGTTAAAAGACAAATGCTTTTATAATCTTAATGAATACATGTCAGATCGCGGAGAGGGAAATAGAAATCAATAATATTGGTATATACCTTATAATAATTTATTGATGTTCGAATTAATATTTATGACATTATCAATTACAATTTACTATTTTTTATACATATATTCTTAATCTGTCATTTTATTAAACTTTATCTCTGATGACATAGGTATAACCACAGATATAATAAATACAGGAGATATGATTTGTAAACAAATGTATTCGTGTTCAGATGTCGCCGTGTTCTCCCCACTTAATTCACTAACACAAAAGCAAAAACTATAAGAACGGCACACGAGCTCATATTTCTCCCGCACACAAAGAAACTTACAGCAACACTAATAAACTCACTAATAGAACACAGGCATACATGGGGCGGGGCTTCTACCTGTAGCTACGGACTCAGAATAAACACACATCGCAACTAGTGATGTGAAGAGGTAATCGTTGAAAAAATAGTATCAATGAAATTCAGTTACCTTTAATCTGCCCTTTTTATATACAACATGTAACGTAATTAACGCACACCCTCAAACACCCCAATTAGAATATTATGTTATGATCATAATACATACACTACATTTTTTATTGAATATGTGTAGGCATTGATTATTAATTAAATTACTTATACTAATTCCAGAAGAACGTTGTGGTCACAGTACAAATCCACGAACGCACACAGTTGCACAAGTAGTTATGAGGATCGTGCTAGCCTAGTAGGTACCTATTCGCTCGCGTTCGAGACGAGTTAACGCCGCTCGACACAGCTGTACGAGTAGGTATTAGTGCCGAAAAAAGCCGACAATACACGATTGTTTACGTTAAAGAAATGTGTTTTTGTGTGATAGTTGTTTATTTATGTCTAGTAAACATTTGATTGAATCTTTCTATCACACTTTTCAGGCTTTGGACTGTCGGCTCTGGATGATTAGCAATATTCGTTACAAGATGTTATGCTAATGTAAATAATAATGAACTGCTAAACATAGGAGGCGATACGACAGCAATACTCAAAGACGGCGTTTTTAAAAGTGAATCAAAATATTTACAATAATTAATAAATCGAAAACTTACTGATTGCTAAAACACTCGACGACTACGACGTTGTCTTTTAAACCACTTTCAAAACTTCCACCTGTTCAATACATTTTAATGCCCGTTTTCTTAATTGATGTTTTAATTTAGAAAGCACTTCAGTGTCATTTTTCACTATTTCAAAAGCGTTCACTATCCTGTTTTTTAGGTCCTCGGCACTTATTGTCTCACTAAAATAAACTAACGATTTAATACGTCCCCACAAAAAAAGACAAGAAGCGTCGAATCAGCTGATCTGGGAGGCTACTGTCGAACACTCCTAGTGAAATGAGCAGGGGCACCATCGTGTTGGTAGAAAACCTTTTGTAAATTATGAAGAGGTATGTCTTCTAGCAGCGTTCTAGCTGTGTTAATCTTTGTAAGAAAACAGGCTCCAGTATGTATGTACCAGTGACACCGGCCCAGACGTTAACTGAGAAACGGTGTTGGAAGGTCACTCTGCATGCGTGAGAATTTTCGTGCATCCATTTAATGTGTGTTGTGTTGATTGTACATCCCCACACTGGCATCTTCTGAGGTGGGATGGATGTTTTTTATCACCACGAAGTGTTCTCCACACATGCATTATGACTATATTCAAAGCGTGGCGCTGCTTCTCGGCTACTGGCATGGAGATTCTCGTCGAAGTAGTCCAGTATTTCGTTTTGAAGACGAGTACGTGTAGGCACATCGGCTCCCCTGTCGATGGCCGTGTTCGGACGGAACGTTCCGTGGTCGCGAAGCCGCTGAGCAGCAGCTAACATAAACCTGCGGTCTACTCTTGTAGGTAACACACCTTTGGTAGAATGTTCTGCAACCTAGAGCCACATTATCACCACACCATGTCAATGTCCTCACCATTTCGGTGTACTGAACATTTGTGTATTGGAATGTCTTTCCAATTTTCGCGCGCGAAAAATTATTTGCAAACACATAACGTACTTTCCTGTACAATGTCCGCGCGTGACTAATATTGTTTACATTTAAGTTTGCTTTCATTGTAGCCGCGCAAGCGCCGGTATCATTGTAGCTATCTCGCTCTATCCCGGGGTTTTTAGTTTGCAGAGAAAGGGAACGAAAACAAGCATGTCATATTTTGTATTTTGTTGGTTTTTCTATTGTGTCCTTTGTCCAGTGCCTGTAAGTGTGTGCGCGCGATTACAATCGTTAAGTTTACTTAACTGTATTTGTAAAGACTTTAATCTCCTTGAAATAAGGTTCATTTTTCTGTATTTTGTATTAAATGACGGAATTTGTATTAATACAAATATAACTGCACTTTTAAAATTCTTATTGCCTTGATTTACAGTCCATTTTAGTTTGTTTTGGCTGTACAGGGGCAGTGTGACTGTAATTTACGTAGTTTTAGCTAATTTTGGGATAAAAAATTACCTATATTAAAAATGGTAGAAATCGATTCAGTAAACGATTCTGAACAAGCTAATTTCAGGATGTGCGTTAATTATGTTACATGTTGTATAAAAATACAGTACTATTTTTGTATCTGAATTCGAGGTGTTGGTATGTAGTCTTTCTTCAATGGTTGAAAGCACTTAGGCTCAAAGTGAGACGAACATATCGTGTTATTTTTTGTGGGAAACCAGTTTGGAACTTTTCCTGTCGCATTTATCCACTTTTCTTTTATTTTTGGATACTTCGGATAGCTAAAATGTTAATATAAAACCAAGGTGTGAATTGTGATGATGATATCAATGATACATGTGTAAGAGTACCGCAATAAATTAAAAACCCATACTTGATTCAATAAAAGATAAGTCGAGTAATCAAGAAATAGTAATGAATTGTATTTTTCAGTAATTAATTATATAAATTTTATCATTAAGTACCTCACATTAGTAAACAACAGCTATAAAGTTCCATGTAACAAAAATAGTCCAATTTTTTACCCTTGTGTAATCATTCGTACTAAGGGATCGTATAAAATATCGACAACCACAAAAGTGACATCACCTCTCTAATTATCTACCTAAAACACACCCGCTTCACGAAACTATCGTGTGAGTGAGAGTATCAGTAAAACACTTATCCATTGCACTATTAGACCAGCCGATTCATTGATCGATGTGTATTAAGCAAACAATGGTTGTTGTTCCTAATGAAAATAACTGCTTTTGGTACTTTATCGTGTTTCTAGTATCACGAAGTAATGTTTTAATGAATTTAATAAGAAAAACAATCATATTTTAGTACTAACGTGTGAAATGAGATGCCATCTTTCGTATAATTCACAATAGAGGTGTTATTTTTGCAAACAACCACTGTACAAAGCGGCATTTTGTAAAAAATCACAAGCACTGAAGACGTCGCAAGTTGACATTCGACTAATGGCCGAAACTGGCAACAAGCCTCTTTGCGGCTAGATGCGTTCGCAAGCGCCACGCCTCCTTGCCATATCTCCTGTATTTATTATATCTATGGGTATAACTTTGACATCAATGAAATAATTTATTTTTTCCTATATATCGATGCATGAGATCTTATTTTGTTGTTGCTGACGATTTATTATTCTTATTTTATTTTTGTTCTAAATGCACATAATTAGAACAATAACCTGGTGCAGATTAAAATTAAATATTTGCACACCATATGTAATGGTAGAATGTAAAGGGCCCATTATAGTTTTAAGATTGTAAACCTACATTCTGGCAAATAAATAGATTTTGATTTTTTGCGTCGTTATCCGGCAGATGCACTACAGTCACTCCTTGAATGAGAACGGGCCGCTCCCATGTTCTGTATACCCACCTTTCATCACTTTGGAACATGCGGTTCTGTGTGTATCGATCCACTCTTCGACTATACGACGGATATGATTAGCTCATGAAAAAACTTTCTGCTTCATGAAGTCGATGCGCTCTGTGACACGTGACATCTATTCTCGAGGACTGATTCCAGTTCCCGAGAATACCCGCCTCACAAAGCGCATCACCTTTGGGCGTGTATTGCCCTCCCTGAAACAGATAAGTTTCCTCTTTGAGTGCCCTGGGCTCATTAATGTGACGTTCAATCCTGCATTGGACAGGACCACAGGACACACAGGACACACGAACACAGGTACAGGACCAGTTCAGTTAGTTTTATTTTAATCTGTTTTTAAGTTTTCTTTTTTTTTAATCTTCGTTTTATTGTCAAAATACAACTTTGTTTTGTCCAGTGCGAGACGAATAAATACTTTTTCTTTCTTTTCTTTCTTTCATTGCCTGGTTGGCACGGCAGGTTTCGGTCGTGCAGCACTGTCAGTGTTTGGAAATTTAACATTGGCTACACGACATGCCGTAACAGCCGTGCAATACAAGATAGAGTGTGTATCGCAAAGGTTTGCGCTGCTTTCAATAAAGTTTGGTAATAGCGCATCCAGAGCACACACCAGTGCTCTATTTTTTTATTCATGGGCAAACGTGGTAACCGATAGGTCACGGTTACCACGTTTCGTCAGGTTTGGTTAGGTGACGTGAACCGATACTCACGAATCGCATCCTCCAGAGCGCTCCTCAATT
This sequence comes from Standfussiana lucernea, assembly GCA_964057025.1. NCBI lineage: Eukaryota > Metazoa > Arthropoda > Insecta > Lepidoptera > Noctuidae > Standfussiana > Standfussiana lucernea. Next base: position 18,289,259 of record OZ059788.1, read on the forward strand.
CTACATTGCACAGCTTATCTGCAAATATAGCCTTGTCATCCTCTTTCTCAGTATTGCCCGCAGTGGTAACGCGGCAGGCGAATGTGCAACGTTCTGGGTAGGGAGAGGGTTTATTTATTTATTTACAACTTTTATACTATCATCACAGGTTACAAACCTAATGCGATAGCTAAGACTACTTGTAATAATTATAGCAAAGGTTGCTGGCAGGGCTATTCTGCATTTCCCAGCGCAGCAGATCAAGTGTAGCAACATCCAATCTGTGATTATGTTGAATGACGCGCACCTGATCCGACAGTCGTTGGGCAGATACATTGACGGCAGGCTCAAGTACCTGAAACAGAGAGAGAGCATCCGACATCGGTACGCAACAAGGTTAATTTCTCCCTCTGTGGCCCCATAATATTCGCGTATCACATTTTCATTCATGGACTGCGTCGATCGAATGCGCGACACGTTGCCACAGGCAGCGGTGACCCTGTTGGCCTCGAGATCCCAAGGCCGCTGGTGGCCGTCCTATTCCTCGTCGTCACGGTGGTGATGGTGGTGGTGTCGACGGCGGGGAGAAAAATTCGTCGCTCGAGCTCGACGCAACTGCAGCGACCGGCGACACGACGCTCACGGTTTTCTGGGGTCATTAGTAAAACATATAAATAAAAATCAGGTTGAAAAAAAATACACTCACAGGCACAATTAACCGCCCACCTTGTATTTCTTTCAATTTGCAGAAATCTTCAAATTTATACCACATTTTATGAGTGGTACGTTGAAAGCTACCTTTAAGGTAAAAAAAAAACAAAAGTCTTGAAAACAAAAGTCGTCTATTAAAAGATGCATACCAAAAATCGATTTTTGAAAATTTTCGATGAAAATCTAACAAATTTAATTTTGAAAAAAAAACTTGTCCGTTTAAAAAAAAATTAAAAATAATAGTGCGTGTTGCCGTCTCGGGCCCGTGTGACTTCTTGAAGCCGGTTTGGCAATCCATCCATGATATCTTGGATATCCGATTGGGGGATATTGTGCCAGTCCTCTACTACAGCCGTTTTGAGCTCTCCTAGAGTCGCAGGGGCTGGTAATCTTGCTCGGACACGTCTTTTGAGGCTGTCCCAAATATGCTCAATTGGGTTAAGATCGGGGCTGCGTGCCGGCCATGGTAAAACTTGAATCCCGACCTCATTAAGGTACTCAGTGACGGATCTTGCGGTATGGCAACGTGCATTGTCATGCATTAATGTAAAGTTGTCACCAATAAATGGTGCGAAAGATATGACATGGTCTTGAAGAACTTCCTCCACGTATCTTTGAGCATTCACGCTGCCTCTATCGAACACAACAAGATCAGTACGAGCCTCGTAAGAGATACCTCCCCAAACCATTATGGACCCTCCCTGGTAACCCACTGTTTCGGTTATAGCGCATGGAGCAAACCTTTCATTTCGTCTTCTGTAGACACGCTGACGTCCATCTGGACCTCATAAGGCTATTCTGCTCTCATCTGAGAGCAGTACGTCCTTCTATTCCTCCATAGTCCAGTCAGCATATTCTCGCGTAAAAGCAATTCTGGCTCTACAGTGTTGTGGGAGCAGTTGTGGGACGCGAGCTGGACAATAAGCCCTCGGATTTCTTTCTGCCAGTCTTCTTCTAATGGTACGTTCACTCACACTGACATTTCTCACCTCAAAGGGACGCGTACGAGCTTCATAGCGGTGCAAAAGCGATTTCTCAACACGTTGCTGACAACGAAATGGTCATCTCGAGTTGAAGTGCATCGATGTCGCCCTTGATCTGGCCTGCGGGTGTATGAGCCTGTCTCCCGAAATCGTCTGATGGCATCCCGTAACGTGGTTCGAGGTACACCGAGTGTACGAGCGATGCGACGTTGGCTGTACCCAACGTCAGCTTAAGCCACTGCCCTAACTGCACCTGTTGCATCCAGTGGCAATTTTTACAGTCACTATCAATAAGCGAACACTACAAACTCAAATTAAACAATATTCACACACTATGGCAGAAAAGAACAGGAAATGTTAACACGGTAACGCAACGGCAACAATGTCAAACAACGACTAAATTCCGAAAACCCGTCGGTGACACAAATTTAGGAAACGAAATAAGGGTATGAGTGTTTAATTTATTGCTAGAGTATCCACTTGACAAAAAATAAAACAGCTGATAAGCCATAGTCAACGTAAACAACCAGGGCGACGAATGATATAGGTGGGCGGTTAATTGTGCCTGTGAGTGTATATGTAGGTCACGTCTATTTGACACCCGAGCCATTGATAATAATTATTATACAGAGTGGAAACTTTCAGCGGGGCAGTAAGGGGAACTACCTTAACCGATGCAGCTACACGGAAATGGTCTAAGAAGACTATCCATAATTTTTCGTGAAATTTTGATCCAAATACACAAATTTTCAAAAAAAAAAAAAAAACAGTTAGCAAAAAAATTGCCATTTTACACAATATTTTTTGATGCTATAATCTATCCTGTTTCTTATACTGATCAAACACTTGTATGGGACTAACCCAGGTTAGAGTGCTAAAGAAGTCTGGTCGGTACTAACCTACTGTAAATTGATTTGGAGTCAGTATAGCGCTGTCGCATCAGTGCTGACTTCAATATTCCCACTTGAATATTTTGAAGCCACTCCACTCCCCCGCCACCCGCGCCAGCGGTACTGACCTTGTGTACGACGACCAATTCAGTGTCACTGGCGTATGTGGGGTGACGTCGCACTCGCGTAGTAATTGAAACGAAAATGCCACTATGTTTTTTTTTTATCACAACTGGTTCTATAAGATATCTCTTTTTCTAAAATTTCCGTCAACTCTTCCAACGGCAGATTGGAACATTTTTCAACAAATGATTCAATCGTTATCAATTCCGCCGTTTTACCGAACTCTGTTTTCCCACTGACTCTGACAGCAGTTTAAGCGCGAATAACTGCCGTTAGTTACCTTTTGTAAATCCGCTTAACCTTTTGAGCGCCATTGTCACATATACGTGACAAGCAAGCGCATTCCCTGTACGCCAACGACACAAATATGTGACCAAAAATGTGAAGCACTATCACACGAAATGAACAATTAAATCATTAATTTTGTATGTTTTTATTTGTATACCTTAAATATTTAATCTCTAGTCTTGTCTCTTAAATAATATTGTATATTGATAAAGTTTTGGAATCCGTGTTCATTTTGTAGGTATTTTTTTTGTATGCGGTGAAATTGTGGCTTGGCGTGGAGGGCACGCGCGTGCGTTTATGCTCTGGCGTTCAAAAGGTTAAAGGTGAAAGCGCCATGCTGGGTAGCCCGCGAAATTAAAATTTTCTTACGTTTTTTGCAATTTGCATGTCAGTTTTAAGTTGTATGTTGTTTAAAATATAATTCGCGATCTTAACAAATATAGCTTTCCAGATTTATAATAATTAGATCGTCAATACAACCCTCGTAAGTTCATTTATCCTCATTGAATGACTTTTCGATTCGGACTAAATTAACTTCGAGGGTTGTATCGATGATTTTAATTATTAAAAATTCTGTACCTACGTACATACGTGTTACGGTTGCGAATCATATTTTGATCAACATACAGCCTGCCACTGACCGGCAAATTGCAAAAAACGTAATAAAATTTGAATTACGTGGGCTACCCTGCCGCTTCAACCTTAAGTGATGTCACTTGCGCCGTCGCGGCTGTGCGGCGCGCCCTTGACATTTGTGTTTCCGCACTGCCCCCTCCCCGTGCACCACACCGCGCCTAAACCGCTGAATCATTATTTGTAAATAATTTTCACTAAACACGTTTCTCCAAAGCTGCCGTTTACAAAATAAAGCGAAGAATCGAGTGCTGACACCTTAGCTCAGTGGCAACGGAGTGATGTTAAGTAAACTGAGATACGTACTTATGTATATTCATAGTAAAAACTATCACAACATATAACATCACGTATGTTGTAATGTTTGTATTCGTCCGCAATGCCAGTGAGTAACGCAACCGTTTCATCGCTATGACGCAACCCTCCTCTCTAACTTTATGTCCATTACTCAATGGTCATTGGTGGAGCAAGATGTTTGACCTTGGCCACCACCAACTAGTAAAGAACTAAATACGAACGTAACCATTGCACATTAATTTTTTTCCTTACTAACTTCTATTCGTGGTAAACAGCTAATTACCTAGGGCACGATATTTTTTTTTGCTGGGGCAGAGCTATGTTCAAATTACTAAGTCTTAAAATAATTGGTGCAAGGTCAATATTTTGATATGATTTTCTAGGTTGACTCAAATAGTTCTGATTAAACATAAAAACACATTTAACATTCAGGGATTAATTTTGCACTTAAGTAGAAAATGTAAAAAAAAATATTGTAAAATTTAGTATTCTCTTATTTTTAAGCCTTTTTTTGCTTATTTTTCAGGAAAACTTCTTTACTAAATACAATAGCTTCGGCGTTTACCCTGGTCGTTTCTTAGATTCAAAGGTCTAATGAAATGCTAATGCATTTCATTAAACATACCCTAGATCAGCCGAATAAAAAAACAAGATGGCTGCCATAAGTGGGGTGGCTTGAGTTAGGAGTATTTAACGTATATTTGTCGATAGAAATGAGTAAAATAGTATGCCGTTAAAGTATCGGTAACCGTTAACCAAACACACTGTATATAGATAGATAGGCTTGCGTTTGGCCGCAACTCGCCTGCTGTGAAGTGATCACTCGAACTTTGAAGAGATCTAGATTACAATGATCGGGAAGCAGAGAAGCCGGCAGTGAATTCCATAAAATGGCGGTTCGCACAATAAATGTGGACGGATAACGCTTTGTTCGGGTCCAAGGAACTTCAACCATACGAGTATAACGGTGACGCTTCGCCGTATATTTGCTTCCGATGGTAGAATGGGGATGGTGGAATTATATTGAATAACTCCGAAGTGTAACCGATAAAAACCGATAGATTGGCAACTTTGCGGCAATGTTCATGTGGATTTGGAGCTTCGCTTTGACAAGGGAGTCGTTGTGAATGAGCCTCTTGGCACGTTTAATATCTACCAACGCTTGCAGCTGGTACTTGGCTGATCCATCCCAAAGGTGCGAACAGTATTCCATTCACGATCGAACTTGTAATGTGAGCAGTGGCGTAGCTAGTCCTAAAAGGGCCCTGTGTCCAAATTTTTTGGGGGCTCTGAACCCGAGTGCTCCCAAGCCAGAATTCGTCAAAGAATACTAATAAAATTAATCTTGTCTAGTTCCGATGTGATGTAGACTATATGACATTTGTTGAGAAGAAATGTTTCTATTTATTTCCCTTATCTCATTTAGTTCCCTTCAAAATGGTTGAGTTGAATGATGGCTGATCCATGCGTCATGTTCGTGAACGGGCGCTATCAGTTGTGACTGGTCATCTCTTAGTTGCCACGTCACATTGTCTTTTTTTTGTACTGTGGACACTTTTAACGTGCACGTCTTGCTACATCGTTCTCACATAATGTACCATCTCAACAAGAATGATGTATCTAAGATTTTAGTAAAAACATTATGATTTAAAAGAGTGTCCATGGAGTTTCTTGTCCATTCTTCTCCATAGAGATCTACGCTTTGGAATGGGCAACTACAGTACTTTCACAGTTATTATGTCTTGTGACTGGGACTGTAACTTCATTTTTATTGCTGTCTTTGTTTCGACAATTCAAAAGTGCCTGTAATTGGCCTACTTGAAATAAATGCTTTGATTTTGATCTTTGATTTTCTACACCCAAGTGTCAAACGTAAAGAAGAAATTGTCGTCATGCTTTACGTTGTAGACTTTTGTCGACTGAAGAATAGAAACATTTCTTTTTTACATTTTAAACATCGCCAAGCTAGAAGTCGACGATAGAAGTCTTAACAATCTGTCATTTTGTCAACAAAACCCGTTTCCACGGTGGTCATGCTTCGCGTGCAGATGTGAGTGGCGTTCGCTAAAAGATTTCAGTGGACCGATTTTGACGGGTCCGTATTGTTGATCGCTGAGGAGGCCATTAGCTTCAAGGTACGCCAGGAGTCTCTTATTCAGCATACGTTCCATGGTCTTGCAGAGAATGGACGTAACCGAGATGAGCCGAAATAATAGAGAAGATCATAAAAATAACACAAGTGTTATTAACCACTTACTGGGGCTGTTTCATTCAAACTTGTTATGTAAATGTTAGAGATTTAATAAACAATTTTTTTTTTAATGACAAAAATAAATAATGTAAGGCTATTGCGACGTGAAAAAGAGGCTTAAGTACCTTCGAGCCGAATTCACACTAACTGTGAATGGATCTAAATCATATTCCTTGCATATATATGCAAGGAATATGATTTAGATCCATTCACAGTTATGATATCATTGAAATAACTGATGGCGCACACGATATAACTGTTCTGCCTATAATTTGAAGATGTATGAGGTACACGTAAGGATGGATTGAACCGAAATATTTTACTTGGCACACTAAAATAAAATTTTGACAATAACTCAGGGTTATCAATATTGTTATTGAGGATTTTCAGCAAGAATAAACAGTCAGCAATCTTACGTCGATCCACCAGTGGTAGCAGATGATACTTCTTACAGAGTCCAAGATAATCGGTTGATTGATATGGAATCTTTTGATGAAAGCAGAGATATTGAATGAAACGTCTTTGGATGTTTTCAATGCGGTCAATGTATTTATGATAACGTGGATTCCATATCTGAGACGCATACTCTAGCTGACTTCTTGCAAAAGTGCAATATACTATTTTTAGCGTTTTAGCGTCTGAAAACACTTAGAGAGACGTATTATAAACCCAAGCAGTTTAGAAGATTTTTTGACAATTGCATCAATGTGTGTCAAAGATTAACTTACTGTCATGATGCGCGCCCAAGTCACGAATAGTATTGCACTTTGGCAAGATCTGGCCCGCCAAAGTATAAGTAGTAGCCAGGACTGCGTTTTCTAGAGTAAGTGATCACCGAACACTTGGATGGGTTGAGATCAAGTTTATTAGCACAATACTCTTCAAGCCGATACATGTCAGCCTGAAGTGCTAGTCTATCTTCGAACGTTGAAATAGTGGCAAAGATTTTCATGTCATCGGCAAAACATAAAATTTTGGATGAATGGAGCCACTGATTGATGTCATTCACACAGACTACAAACAAAAAAGGACCCAGCAACGAACCCTGAGGCACTCCGCTGGGCACATTTACCCAACTGGACATATAATTATTGAGAACTACAGCTTGTGACCTGTTATCAACGTAAGAGGAGAACCATTTTTATTCATTTAAATTTTATGATTGGCGATATCAACTATGGATATTAAAGATGACAGCACAGCATTTTGCGATAAAAATTAAAAAGGGAAATATAGTGATCAAAGAATTAGAATCTCTAATGAAAGAACGAGACGTTTCCAAAAGACATCAACGCGAAAATCAAACATGTGCTCTTTCACCCAGCTTCCATTTTAACGAGACCTCTGCGGTCGCTCATAATCTGATTAAATCAAAAATAATTTTCTTACTGTTTACTTACCGGTGAAAAGTTATGCCATCCTTTTTGTAACTAGATGTTCTGGAATGTGTCCCATACCACTTCACCGCGCATGAAGGCATGCGCTATAATTGCATAAAAAGTGTTAAAAAATTGCAATATTTTAGCGTGCACACAGGTCTAATATTTGGTCACAAGTTCACAACTAAAATGGTTACTATTACCGTAGCTTATACATAGGCGACAAAACACTAATAGTTTTCGAGCATCGGGGCACTGTATGCGCAGTCAAGTGGATATTATAGCTTTTGTGTAACGCGGATGGTTTGATTACGAGGAAGTCTGAAAGTGGCGCTGGTGACTGAAAAGCTGTGTGTTAGTCGGTTTTCGTGGTTTGGGCACGTGATGCGGAGGAATGAGGAAAGTTTTGAGCACGAATGTGGATGGGTATAAAGGTAGAGGAAGGCCAAACAACGATGGAAGGACTGTGTGAAGGATGATATGACTAGAAAGGAGGAACTCCTGAGATGACGAGTAAAAGAGAATTATGGAAGAAGAAAACATGCTACGCCGACCCCAAATAAATTGGGATACAGGAGATTGATGATTGTTTATACCTAGTAAGTTTCACTAATTAAATAAAGAATTTTGTTTAAATTTCGATTATAAAAAAAAAATCTACTGTCAATTAGGATTTCTGTAAATCTGTGTGTTTTGAGAAATTCACTGTTTAATATCTGCATCGGAAAAAAACTTACATGATTGATATGGAGCGACGACGTCATTTAACCCGAGTAGAGATGGTGAAAGTCGTCGGAATGTTGGAAGATGGTTTCAGGCAACGTCCTGTGGCTGTCGCTCTTGGCACTACACAGAGCGTTATAAGCCGCCTCAGGATATGCTATCGCACCACAGGCAGCGCGACCGAGTGTCATGGAAGACGATCTCGCATCACAACTCGCAGACAGGACCGGTTCGTTCAAAATATTGCTCGACGGAAACGTGCCATGACCGCCATGATGTAGGTTACGAGGCTCCACAGTTCTTCAGGCTTGTTAATAAGCGATCAAACCATCCGAAATCGTAAAGTGGGTCTGCGAAAGCCTCTGATGGTGGATCCACACAGCCCGGCTTGACCACAAGCAAAGCGGCGGCTTTAGTAAGTTCCGCCGGCAGACGCGGATTTGAATCGTACAAGTCATATTTCAGTATTGTTTTGCTTGCTGTGGTTAATGCGAATTGTAACTTTTATACGTAGATATCGGTTGCCAAGAGCGCATATCTGATGGTGGAGTTCTACGTAACACTAGTTTGTTTCAAATGATACAAGACGCACAAACATCTGCACACTTACCACAACTACAAAAATTAGAAGGAAGAAATACGCCAGTGCTTTTTTATTTCATCGGTAACGCATTAACCATCAAAGAATACGAAACGACACCATTCTCATCGAAAGCCGTGATCGAACTGTTCCTCCGCTGCCGGCGGCAGGCCGCGGCGGCCTCGCCGGCAAGATGCCGCCGGCTTTTTTGCCAATGCCGCACAGTGCCGCCGGTCGCTGTGTGGATCCACCATGAGAGTAGCACCCTGCAATCGTAGGGCCCGTTTATAACGGGCTCACGAACACAGAAGATTACTGGCGTTGTGTATGCTTTCCCGATGAATCTCGTTTCGGTATGAGGCCGGATTCAAGACGTTCTCGAGTTTAGAGGACCCCTGAACGTCAAGATTTTGTCAGGAAGTTCATCTATTTGGTGGGGTAACGACAATGATATGGGCCGGTATTTGGATCGGTGGAAGAACCGATCTCATTTGGATCAGGGGCAATCTCTATGCTTACATTTACGCGGAGAGGATTGTTTCAGGCGTAATATATAATCCCTTTTGCGAGATCGGTTGGGTGATTCGTTTCAACTAATGCACGACAATACACACCCACACACGGCTACAGTCGTAACACTCACCCTTGTCGAAGCTCGTATCAACGTTAGCAAAGCACGTGGGCGGCCATTCCTCGAAGTGATTTTGATGAACTGATATTAATGAAGAATGCCAAATCGGTCATTCATGTTAATGGTGGAAACACAGACCATTCATTCTTTTATCTATGAGTACTTACAATAAAAAACTTGAGAGGTGTCAAGGGACACCCGGATGGAACGAAGTTCCTTTCGATTAATTAGTGAAGGAATTGTAATATTTTTTTTTTTTTTTTAAGTTATAATAATATTTTTTTTATTATTAACAAATATAATTAATATATATATTAATATTTCGCATTGAACACCACACTGTTCAATGCGAAATAGAAATGAAAATATCTGGCTTGCTTTCTATAAGAGAGAGAGAGACAGACAGAGAAACATGCGACGCCGCACAGCTTACAATAGCTTACTATAGCAAAAAGTGTCGTGACAACTTTTCGTTAGAATTTTTTCCGTCTAGCCCCCTTTCACAACGCGTGATAAGGAACTTCGTTCCAAAATTTTGAAAATCTTCATTTTTGTCATTTATTTGACGCCGTTAACTTGGGTTAATTTCCCACAATTTACAAAAACTGCAATATTTCTGTATTGTTACAAAATATAGGGGTCAGTACGTTGTTAACATAGGAATTAAACCAAAAAGCCAATCTGGAAGACTAGATTTGGTAATTAATTTTGATTGGATAATTTTTATAGCAAAAAATTTACATGATCTCTAGACACTTTTGATGAGTGTAGTTCTCACTCAAGTGATAATATCTTAATGCCTAAAATAATGCCTGTTGTCACTAAAACTAGGCAACAACTATTGATGTATTGGATCTGATTGGATCAAAAGCAAGTCTCCCGCTGTGCCGAGTTGCCGACCGTTCATTTAGGTGTCGCTTACTATTTGTGGAACCGCGGACGTGCCTGGAGGCCGAGTCAGAACAAATGCGTGGCGTGACGTGCCGTGCGCACGCGCGTGAAAGCCCTGTCACACCGGCAAGAGCGGTGCAGCATACGTCACGCACGTACGCATCACATCACGCAGGTTACTTCTGCAAGTGCGTGAGAGTCACCTTGAGCAGACATATTGAGTTTAGAGCAATTGGCGAAAATATGTTGGACAACAGCAGTTCTTTTGATGAAGAAGCGTTATTGTTGCTACTTTGATAAGAATTTTCTGCTGCTACAAAGAGACTGGGTCTATGATATTAATATTAGAAGTGAGGAATACAGTGAATATAAAAAACTTAAAAAAGAGAAAAATTGTCTCCATTGCAAGAAAACACTCGTAAACCGTATTTTGTTTGTAAATAAATACAAACAGCAGTGCTTGCGCATGTGCAGCACTGCCCGATGCGTGTGCGTACATACCTGGTCTGGCATCTAACAAGGAGCGCCATATATGTAGGTGGCCATATAATACAACTTGATCACTGCACGCGCGTGTGCGACGTTTCCCTTCCGCTACACACGCACGGACTCGGTTTATCAGTTCGATGCGGTTCTGCTCGCGCAGAACACGCGCGTGCGTCCGTTACGCATCTGGTCTGGCATGGGTTATAGTTTCATAAGTCACGTCATGCCACGCATCGGGGTCAGCCCTGACCTTTTTTTCGAGTAAGATTATGAATTCGTTTATTCATTTTTAAACATTTCTTTTATATTTTAACATAATTATTTATTAAAAAAAAAGGAAGAAACATTAAAAAATACCTTTAAAAAAAATATTAGCCCACCGCACCGCATCAGGAACAACCGGTGGTCAGGGCTCTTGAGAGAGGAACCTCCTAACAATACGCGCCGTGTCCAGAAGTACTGCTTTCTGAATCAAGCTCTTGATCCAGCTGCCAAGCGAGAGCCTAAGAGGCTCAGATATTGGTCGAAGCTATAGACTATTAAGCCAATTTCCGACACGACTATCGGCACAAACACTGCTGTACTCACATCCCACATGTCGACAACCTCGCGAGCCAGGTCTAGATACTTGTATTGCTTATCTTTCTCTGCTTGCTATGCTTCATGCGGGACCGTTATTATCAACTATTATTGCGTGACGCTCCAATCGATCTATCACCACAATGTCGGCAAAGGTTATTGGCAACAATAGTCGGGTCGCTGATGATAGTTCGATCCCAATGCAACGAGATATTACCATCATCGAGAATTGGGTAGTACCATGCACCACACATACACATATCTTAGAAATAATGTGTCTGATCAATTCTCCCGGACGGTGGCATGCCGGGACTTATGCCAACCGTGCCATCCTTCATAATGCATTTCCGGTAGATATTCGTCATGATAACTTCATCCATAATCGCACTATCAAAACACTCGGTTTCTCTAAAAAGTAGCCATGATACAGACGCTAAGAAGTCTACATCGGGCCCATGTAGGGCCCGGTAGAAACCGTCCGTCCATGAAGCTCCTTGCTCTGCTATACCTCCCTGCGGTCATTAGTGTCTAATACTAATAGGTACGGCGCTTATTTTCCAAAGTTAGAGGTACTTTTTTGACATATTGGTTTTCGAAGGATTCATTCGTTCATGAGCTATCAGCAAAGTATCAGTTAAACATCCTGAACGGCGTAGATTTCTCACAATCTGCAGTTTATGCTGGAGAGATAGAAATTTTACAAAAACAGTTTAAAAGTTCGATTTCTCCAAGTTTTGGACCTCAAGTTATCGGGGTCAAAAAAGTTGCAAATGAGGTTTTCAAGGAATGCACCCAATTACCAATCACCCTGTATACGACTTATACAGGGTGTAAGGGACAGCCCTCCGCAGACTGATGGGGCGAGTTCAGTACGTAGTCGAGCCTTAAGTTCTGTCACATAGGTAAAATTTCGAATTTAGAATGCAAGCCGTGGAAAATGTTATGGGCATTCGAAATTTGAATATTAAAAGAAAATAAAAACAAAGGGTTTCTGGAATTTTGTTCATTTTCTAAAATGGAGTGGACGCGCAAAGAAGACAGAGTCGCAGTAATTGCATTGCATTGTTGCGGTCACGCGCCAACTGAGATTTACAAACTGCTGAAAAATTTTAAAATTCCACTGAGATGTATTTATCGTACTATCAAACGATTCAGGGAAGATTCAAGATTAGAAGATAAACAAAGGAGCGGTCGACCTCGTTCTGTTCGGACTCCAGCGGTCATCAAAGCAGTGAAGGCGCGAATCCAACGAAATCCTGTCCGCAAGCAAAAAATGTTGGCTCTTCAGATGGGACTAAGCAGAACTACTGTTAAAAGGGTGTTAAATGAAGACCTAGGACTGCGTGCTTATAGAAAAAAAACAGCACATCTTCTTAACGCACGGCTGAAGAAAATCAGACTCGAAAGAAGCCGGGTTTTGTTAAGGCGGTACGCGGGAAAAAAATACCGCGAAATAGTTTTTTCGGACGAAAAAATTTTTAATGTTGAGGAGAGTTTCAACAAACAAAATGATAAAGTGTATGCGCACTCTAGTGAAGAAGCGAACAGACGTGTGCCACGTGTTCAGCGTGGTCATCACCCTTCAGTATTCATGGTTTGGCTTGGAGTGTCCTATTTGGGTCCAACGGAGGTGTTTTTTTGTGAAAAAGGAGTGAAAACCAGTGCCCTCGTATATCAAAACACAGTCCTAACAAACATTGTGGAACCTCTTTCACAAACAATGTTCAAAAACAGGCACTGGGTATTCCAGCAGGATTCTGCGCCGGCTCATAAGGCGAAAAGTACCCAAAACTGGCTCACGACCCGTGGAATCGATTTTATCAGGCATGAGGATTGGCCCTCATCCAGTCCTGACTTAAATCCCTTGCATTACAAAATATGGCAGCACTTAGAGGAGAAGGTCTGCGCTAAACCCCATCGCAACTTGGAGTCACTTAAAGCATCCCTGATTAAAGCAGTCGCCGATATTGACATAAACGTCGTGCGTGCTTCGATTGATGACTGGCCTTGCAGATTGAAGGCTTGTATCGAAGCAAGAGGAGGACATTTCGAATAATTTTAGTGTGGTTTAAATCTGTATTTTATACCCTTTCATATGATATTTAAATGGTTGTAGTGCGTAACTAATTGTCGTTAATTTAACTTTCCATATGTGACAAAACTTATGACCAGACTACGTATACCATACTAAGAAGACTGGTACATGAAATTGTTTCAGGAACGTTATGGAAATTTAATAAAACTGATTTGTTTTAAATCCTCATACGCAATGTATCGTGACCGCGGCAATCGCATAGCGATCGGCAAGCGCAGATAGCCCTCCCCGCTACGGAGCCCTTCCGCCAAGCGCGCTCGCGCTACGTCACGTATTACGTCACATTAAAGCGAGTGATAGCGAGCATTAGAGTATATAACCGCGTGACGAACCGTAACACGTTGCAACACGTCTACGGATAAAAAAAAGGAAGAGAAAATTTGTCCTACCTTAGAACCGCTCCGGTCGTATGAGATATGGCTCGAAGTGGCCTCCTCCGAGGCGTTCGCACACATGGGCACGGCTCAGGGTCTCCGCCTGTAAGCGGGGCATTAATGAGGGATCTTCGTTGCAGCTGGAGCGCAGCTGCTGGAACGTGTTCGTGATACGGTCTCGCATTTCTTCCTCACTCGCACATGCACTGACAAACACTTTTTCCTTTACGTAGCCCCATAAAAAAAGTCCCAAGGTGTCAGGTCTGGCGACCGTGCTGGCCACGGTTTCGGTCCAAATCTGCCTAGCCAGCGTTGCGGAAAGATAGCGTCTAAATGGGAACGCACTGGGAGCGTTATGTGTGGAGGAGCGCCGTCGTGCTGGAACCAAATCATCGGCAAGTGCGCAAGCGGTACTTCATCCAGGGCTTCCCATTCCTCGTACAGGTCGTTACGGAGGTTCTCTAATTGTCTTTCCAGGTCATCACGGAGAAAATCGAGATAGCGCTGTCCGTTCATGCGCGCGGGAAGAAACACAGGCCCTAGGATTTTATCTCCATAAATTCCTGCCCAGACGTTTACCGACAAACGCATTTCTGATAGGGAACAATGGGCCGGTTTTCTAGCACGCGTTAGTAGGCATTGGTAATTATCCGGGAGTCTGATGGATACCAACGGTCAGGATACCTACCAATGTAGATTCTGAGCGCTTCCCTAGCATTTCCCCAAGCTTCCCCGTAGCACATTATCATTTCTCCATAATCACGAGCAATAAATGTAGCCATCCCCGTCTTACTTAAAGCACAACACAACAAAAAATAAGTCCAAAAGTAGGTACGTAACGAAGACGCGACGTAACTTTGCAATGCGACTGCGCGAGCGATCCGTACCGACACACGCTTGCGGCTAACATCAGACAGCCCGACTGGCGCCAGCGCACGTGCCCTGCTTTGCAAGGGATTACGGGAAAGTGTTGTCAATAAAACGAAATTTTTTGCACGACATTGTGCAAAATGGTAATTACTACTAAAATTTTAATCTTTTCTAAATGTACCTACTAAAAATTACCTGTTTTTTTTGTGGAGAATTTCCTTTTAATTATTTGAGTACCTACCGTAATTACAGACACCATTAAAAAGCTATTGTTATGACGTCACTTGTCGTCGAAAGCGATTTGATTGGTTAAAAATTAAGTGTACGAAAAGATTCGCATTTATCGATAAAGGAGGTCTTAGATTTAAACCGTAAACTACAGCTTAATAAGACTTTGAGTCAGCCACGGATAACCGGGATGACGTCGTCCCAGAGGAGCCTGGCGCGCGCTTAGTCGGGAGTTCGGGACTACAAAAATCCGAAAGATGCATACAGGGGTGCATCAAAAGTTAGATCTAACATTTTGCACACAAATTGCGGTATACTAAGCTAGCAATAATCTTGTGCAAACGCCGACGTCTGTTACTGGTTGGAAGGGTTTGTAGGTATGCGGTGAGTTCGATGAATTCCGTAGCTAGGCAGAAAGTGAACAGCTGATTTCGCGCGTCGATCGTTACGATTATTTCAACATCCATTGCTGGTTTTTTGATTTTACCTGTATTATTTATAAATATGAAGTGTTGCGTACAAAAAATGTAATTTTGCATTAAAAGAAAGAAAAAGTAACCGAAAAACGGTAAAAAAAATCTAGAGGAAAATTCCAGTGGAATATGATTCAAAATAAGGACCTGAAAGCACCCTATCAGCCTGCGGAGGGCTGTCCCTTACACCCTGTATAGGTTGACTGATAGTTAGTTAATGATACTTAAACACGTGGTTGTACTCATGATAACCAACAACTTTCCTAAAGATTTTTTTTTATACTCATTCACTTATATCACATACTATATTCTGTTCTTTAGTATAAGTATTCTATTCTATTTTATATCACAATAACACAAAAGCCGTATGAAATTCGCGTGCGCGTGCATGTGACCTATCAGCTGTTAGTCGCATATAAAAAAATGTTTCTCTGGGGAAGTTGTTTGTTATCATGAATACAATCACGTGTTTAAGTATCGGTCATTAATTACCAGTTACCCTATATGTTTAAAAGTAATTCGAAATGACAAAAAGTATAAGTGAAAAAATCGTACACATAAAAAAATGTCTGAGAAATCTTTCACATTTCTAAACTAAAAAACTGGAAATAAAAAAGCAAGTTAGTACATATCATCCGATGTATACTTATTATATGTATACCTACCTACTTCTTGTTTAGGAAATTATTGCTTAATTCTAACTATCAACGTAAATTACGCTGTGGCGCCTGTAGCCGCGACAATTATAGAGGTCAATTCTGTGCAAAACTACGTCATGTTGAGTAGGTACAAGTGCGTCGACTACAATGATTTGGGCCCTCTTCCGCCCGTCCCCTCGCCAACCGCATCCCTTCATCGTCTAGCGCATAGGTTCCAAACCTTTCATGGGCTATCGCCCACTTTACAAGAAAAAGAAATCCAACGCCCCATTTATAAAATATTTATTTTAGACGGCTAGAATAAAATGTTTTTTCATGAAAATAGAGGTATTTCATAACGACCCCCATTTGCTTTTGGACCCGCTACCGCCCCCATGAAAAGCTCTGGCGCCCACTAGGGGGCGGTACCGCCCCCGTTGGGAACCTATGGCCTAGCGCCACTCTCCGTATCGTCAGCTGATCGCGACGTGCGACGCGACCCACTACCCAAACACTTCCATAAGACTTTGTAATGCTTCTTTTGAAAGCTTGTTGTAGCGGACTATTGAAACTTGTTTTGATTGTTTAATTGAATATATTTTGCCGACATTCATACAAAAAAAAAACATTCGTTTACTTATAAAAGCCAGAAAAACATGAATCAATAGAACACTGTTTCAAAGTCATGTCAAACAGATTAGGAGTGGGGTCGGGCAGGGGGGGTATGTATGGCAGCGCGGTGGCAGACGCGGGGGGCGGACGGATCGGCGGCAGTTCCGCGCAGGCCGCCTGCCCAGCCACATGTGTTGCGATGCGCGGCGGAGCGGACGCGCTCTCAGCTGTTGTTTGTCGCGCCCTCGCGCCAGGCTAGTGTTGTGTCGGGGGCCGAGCACGCGCTGCTCGTGCCCATGTGCCAGTGATTGATGCTGCGCTCCGCGACCACGGGCGGCATGGTTGGCCTGCCGCCGCCGCCGCACGCGAGGCTCTCGCTGTTCGACTCGTGCCACCGCAAGATCAGGCTCATCGGCGGTGGACCCGTCGCCTTCCTAGGAGGACTAGTCGCGTGAGTCACTGCTATTTTGGTCAGTGGGTCATCTGAGGGACGGATTTTGCTTCTAAGCTCCTCGGACATACGGCACAAAAACTTTTTTTGCAAAAAAATAAGCGACTTCCAAAAAAACACAAAAAAGTGGAAAATCTGTTTTGATTTAAAAGGCAAGCTGCTGAACCGATTTTGATGATATTTCTATGGGACCAATCTGAAAGTACATAATAAATCCTTTAAAAAAAAAAAGAATTTTTCAAATCAGTTTATATAAATGGCAAAGTTATGAGGAAAAAAAAAACAATACAACCGAACCGTACAACCGAATTGAATACCTCATCCTTTTTTAAGTCGGTTTAAAAACCGAAAGAGATGATAAAGTATAAAATAACGCTGAAAGAAGGCACCTAGATACAGCTGATCTAGGTGCCTTCCTTCAGCGTTGCTTTGACTGAACATCTTTCTATTTTGTGTGGTTAGTGCCTAACCTGGTGTCAGAGTTTTTATGCCGCCCAAGGGCCTTTGACTTGGCTTTACATGCAGTCGAGAAATATCTCTCAGGCATGCCGGTTTCCTCACGATGTTCTGCTCACCCTTAACCCATATATTTGATTAACCATTATATGGGTTAGCCTTTAAAATATTGCTGATTAACCTGAATGAAAAGGACAAAGCACCGAGCGCGGGCTAACTCCGTCGGTTAAAAACTAAATCTAGTTGCCCAAAGTTTATGTCCAGTGACTGGGTAACTAAGGGTATTAGGAAAAGTAGGGAACGATTGTGTGAGCTGTGCGGCCTGAAGCCCTAACATCAACTCAGAAACTTTTAACAAACATGTTGCAACTTACTCGAAAAAAATTAAGACACTTGCAAAGCAGCTATAGTCATATTCATTAGCATCAAGATTAAATCCGCTTTAAACACTGTTGGAGCAACACCAATAAAATCTTAACAATTTTAAATAATACAGTATTATTCCTTATCCAAATAAATCGCTGGATACGTTGTGCATTTAATGTACTTAGATCAAATTTGCCCTTTACTGCATATAAATAAAATCTTAAAAGATATCAGAGATTTAAAATGCGGGATAGAGCGGCCGTCGGGCCGTACGAACCTCGGAAAAGGTACGTACGTACCCGTGCGAAGCCTGGGCGGTTCACTAGTTTAAGATAGACAGACGTGCCACAAATCTTTACGACGTAAATAACGCCCTACTGCAGGTCCATAACTGGTTCATCGCTAATATTTTAGTTTAAATGAAAAAAAAAATGAAGTGCATCAGATTTGCTCTACCGATGTCAAAAGTAGTGACTGTGACATAGTATTGAATCAAGAGAAACTGGAATTCGTCGAAAAAACTGTTTTCCCGGGGATCACGTCTGACTTGAGCCTGCAATAGGTTCCGCAAATAACATCTCTTGCAGGCTTCTGAGTTTAGCAGCATAATTATGCTATTAGAAAAATCCGTCAATTTACTGATGAAGATACCGCGAGGCTAGTCTATTGTAGTTATTTTCATAATATTATGTTATTTGGTATTTTACTATCGGGACGGGCTGCAGATATCATGTCTTTATTTATTCTGCTGAAAAGAGCCATCAGATCTACCTATAATCTACGTAGTCGCGACTCTCTAAGGGTTTAAATATATGTACATATTAATATCATGACAGACGACAGTACCTTGTCAATAGATCTATGAAAACTTCATGTACGATGAAAACTTCTTGCAAAAAAATAGCCGACTTCCAAAAAAACACTAAAAAAGTAGAAATTAACTTTACTTTCGGCAGTCGGTGACTATTGTTTGTTTCATTGACTTTTTTGGCACCGACTTCCAAAAGTAAAGTTATTTTCCACTTTTTTAAACCGACTTCGCTAACGTCTTCAAATTTCTTACCTCGGAGGTGTTCTTTAAGCCGAGGAAAGAGGTAGAAGTCACTGGGAGCTAGATCTGGCGAATAGGGTGGGTGTTCGAGCAGTTCAAACCCCGCTTCTTCAATGGCAGCCATCGCAACTGCGGCTTTGTGAGCCAGTGCGTTGTCTTGGTGAAACAGCACTCACACGCAGTTTGCCGCGTCTTTTTTCCTTAATGGCCTCCCGCAATCTTCTTATTTGGTCTGCGTAGTAAGAGCCCGAAATAGTGGCTCCCTTTTCCAAATATTCTACCATAATAATTCCTTCAGCGTCCCAAAAAACGGACGCCATAACCTTTCGAGCCGAACTTGACGCTTTGAATTTCTTCGGTGTCGGTGACGAGGCTCGTTTCCAACACATTGATTGTTGTTTCGTTTCAGGATCAAAATGGTAAACCCAGGTCTCATCCACGGTCACGAAACGTGACAAAAAAAAATCCTGATCTGCTTGGAACTTTTCAAGATTCACCCTCGAAATGTCGAGTCTTTGTTTCTTTTGCTCGTCGGTTAACAGTCTCGGTACCCAAAGCGCAGAGACCTTTTTCATATGCAGTTCGTTCACAAGGATTCTTTGAACGCTGCCATACGAGAACCCTGTGACCTCAGCTACATGTCTGATGGTCACTCTTCGATCTGCCAACACAACATCTTCGACTTTTTTCACGTTATTTTCAGTGAGGGACGTGGATGGGCGTCCTTCGCGATGTTCATCTTCAGTGGATGTTCTACCTAGTTTAGACTCTTTGGCCCAGCGTGCAACCGTGGAATATGGAGGAGCAGAGTACCCCAATGTTTCCACTATGTCGCTGTATATATCTTTGGTAGACATTTTTTTCAAACAGAAGTACTTAATCACTGCTCTAATTTAGTTTTTCTCCATCTTGATGTTGTCTCTTCGCCGGTTCGTATTCAAATGAAGGTACCTCTCTTTTATACGATTTTTTTAGACTGACTTAGTGGGTTTGTAAGCAAACAAAAAATTTTTTTTTGGATTTTTATACTGGTGGGAAATACCCGATTATCATTACTTTTGGATCACCCCTCGTATTATAAAGTTGAAGGGTTTGTTTCTTTGTTTGGTTGAACGCGCTAATCTCAGGAACTACTGGTTCGAATTGAAAAAATATTTTAGTGTTGGATAGCCCATGTATCGAGGAAGGCTATAGGCTATATCATCTCGCTGCGGCGGAGGAGCGGAGCATCAATCAAAAATGTTACGCAGACGAAGTTGCGCGGGTTAGACGTAAAAAAAACTTTCATCGTAAATTGGTTTGAATAAGATTTGATATTTAGTTTTTGTGATATGGGACTTTTTCATCAAACTACATACGTAACTTTGTTTTTCATTAGCATACTATGAAAAACAAATTTAGTTTTGCTGTTGAGTGTAAATTTACATATGAATGAGCGTTAAAAATATTGTTATTATATTGTTTGGTGCTACGGAACCCTGTGTGTCCTGGCACTTGGCCGGTTTTTTTTAACCAACTTAAATATTACATACCAAAGCTACAAATAGATCTAAAATAATAATGAAAAATTGAGATTAAAAGTAAGTCCCTAAATACCACGACGACAATAAGGTCAATAAGACACATAGGCGTTAAAGTACTCTTCCGCATCGCTGTCATCCAGGAACGTGCCCAGAAGACTGGCAGCATTGCCTTGTTGAATGGCAATGCTAATTCTCTGGCCAAAGAAAGAGCCAGCCCTCTGGTCACACGAGGTGTCGACCAGACCTTATAAAGGAGACGCGCACTCGGGCCCCATGACCCGAGCGTTTCTACATTCGACCCCGAATGGCTCCAAACTGCAGCTAAAACCAATAATGTTACAGTATTGGCGCCACTTGAAGATTTCAGTACTTACTGAAATATATTTAATGAAATATGATTTCAAATGGATTATTAATTGGAACTTGAATGTTTTCAAAACAGCAGTCTGACACCAGTCTTAAGTAAGTACCTACTCAGAAAGTTTTGCAAAAACCTTTTTTTATTACGCACTGCCGTGGTTTGTAGTGTTGTAATACTTAGTGAGTGGCGTAATATAGAGATACGGAATTTGTAATACTCAAACATACTGCAGTATGTCTTAAACTGTTTACATACGCACTGTGAGTTGCCACTAGCACATGAAGCACTCAAGCAGATACGCAATAAGGGCCATCCACAGGACTATGCTTGGAGTTTACCTGCGTAATCGAATCAGGAATATTCAGAAATAAGGATAATTGCTCGAGGACCAAGGTGACCGATATAGCCGAGCAATGGCAAACGTAAAGTGGCAACACGGCAAGCCTAAAACTAATAAACCACATGACATCAACGTGTGCCCACTAAGTGAGCACCATGTGTCTGATTAGGCGTCACTCCTCACTTTTCACATTTATATGAGATAGTTGTTGTATGAGTGCTACAAAACTCTACATACTTGATGACGACGATTAACCACGTTTCTCGGATTTAGGAATGTTTCAGTGAACCGGATTGACATTGTCATTGAAGAGAGAATAATAGTAAGTTACACTTTTGAGCCTCATGCACAACAAGTACGGCAAAGAAGTATATTATGACACGTATGAAGTAATGTCGAGTCAAGTAGGGCACGTTTGTATTGGCTGGCAGGCCGGTCGTTATGCGGCAGTATCGCGGCAGCTATCGATCAGCGGCCGCCGCGCGCGGCCTGCACCACCCACTACCACAGTAGTACCACGTCCACACCACCATGCCACCACGCCACCACTGGCGGCTTGCACCATGATGCTTCTCGTACTACACTACTTCTTTGTAAAAGATCTTGGTGATATGATAATTGATCACAACTTGTGTATGGGAGGGAACTGCTTTGCTGAAACGATCGCATGGGATTTCACATCGGGGACACGGGTTGTATAATATAAGGAAAGTAGCACGCACTTTTAATAAAGTAATTTTCTTCACTCGTACATACAGGGTAAAAATTTTTAGAGGGGCAGTAAGGGGAACTACCTTAACCGTTGCAGCTACATGAAAATAGTCTTAACAGTCTATCCATATTTTTTTGTGAAATTTTGATCCCCTTTCACATAGTTTCAAAAAATGTAACGTTATCAAAAAAAATACCTTTTTACAAATAATCATTTTTTGATTCCAATTGATCCTGTTTCTAATACGCATAAAAAACTTCTATGGGACCAACCAAGGTTGGAGTGCTAAACAAGTCAGAAATTGCAGACTACTGTTTCCATCATTTTGTATAAAAAATTTACACTTTTTTTTTTGCCAGAATCAGAATCATTTATTCGTAAACATAGGTAATCATTACATACGAGTACATGATCTTAAAAATTAGGTAGTGTGCTATGTTTTGCCAACTGACATAAAAATTATTAAAAACAAAAAAAAAACATCGATTTTATTGAATATTAAATTAAATTAAAATTGCAATAAAACTATGAAAGTATTAGAGTACCATAATGTGGGTGCGTCTCATATCATATATACTACTCAAAACAGAATAAGGGCCACGAGGTATTTTTACATTTTGGTGTAATTTAGTAAACATTTACATATTGAAAGTAGTAAAATATTGAGTATACAAACTCTTTGATACCTAAACTTTTTAATATTGTAGTATTCATCTAATGCTGGCAACAATTTTAAATAAAATTTGATTTAAAATTCTTTTTGAAGATTTTGATTCCATTTTCTTTGACGTTTTGCTTTCCTTAGCTTCTTGGTTTATTAGAAATTATCAGAATTCATTAATATCTCGAGTCAGAAACGTCTTTTGCAATATGCCACAAGCACGCAGGCGTCATATGGACTCGCTGACAGCAACCAGAGCCGTTACAATGACTGAAGAAGGTCATTCGCAGCGATCTGTGGGTTTGCAATTGGGATTTTCTCGAAGAGCTATTCAAAATCTATGGAATCGTTTCCATGAGACCGGTAGTGTTAGAAGAAGACCTGGTTCGGGCAGAGTTCGCATTACAACAGCTCAAGAGGATCGTTACATTCGATTAAGTGCGCGCCGAGATCGCACAACGACGGCCCGCAAGCTGCAAAATCGTTTACGGCTGACAACGGGTACTCGTGTCAGTGACCAAACTATTCGTAATCGATTGCATGAAGACCAGCAGGCATCAAGAAGGCGAGTTGTCCGTGTTCCATTAACCAGAAATCATCGTGCAAATCGTTTAAGATTTTCCCGTCAACATTTGGACTGGGACATAAAACAAACAAACACACACAACACAACAAACAATAATGCGTTCAGGAAGCTGATGGGGCTGCCATGGCGTTGCAGTGCATCAGGGATGTTTGCGGCGGCGCGTGTAGATTGTTTTTACACAGTAATGCGCAAGCGTGCAGCATCGATGGTGGCTCGAGTCATGGCCAGCCCCAACAGGGTTCTACAAATGGTCGCTGGCAGAGTGGACTGTCCATATGTGGTTCACTGCTGTCAGTTACATGTGTCACCGTATCGTGTTGTGTACTAACACTTAGTTTTTAAGCACTACGAGTATGTTACTAACCCTCTATGAGCCTCCGCTCGAAATAAAGTTTTTGAATTTGAATAAACCAATGGGGCATGGTGCTCTTCACAGACGAATGCAAAGTTAAATTTTTTAACCACGATCGGCGTATTACAATATGGAGAAGACGCGGCGAGAGATTTTCAGAAGCCTGCATCCATGAAGTCGATCGTTTTGGTGGTCCAAATGTAATGATTTGGGGCGGGATAAGCTTACACAGCAAAACTGAGCTCGCTATTTTAAATGAGGGTACTGTTACTGCTCAGCGGTATATTGAGGAAGTTGTCAGACCACATGTGATCCCATTTGCACAGCGAGCGGGTCCTGGATTCATCTTGATGCAAGACAATGCTCGTGCACACACGGCTCAAGCGACTCGGTTTGTACTGGAAGCCTCTCAAATTCAAGTCTTGTCGTAGCCGGCGAACAGTCCGGACTTAAATCCAATAGAGCACATGTGGGATCAGTTGAAACGAAGAGTTAGAGACGGTGATCAGGAAATCCACAACCAACAGCAACTCATCAACGCTGTTAAAAGGGCCTGGGAAGAGATTCCAATGGAAAATGTCAGGCATTTGATTGAGAGCATGCATCCAGGCTTCAGGAGTGCGTAGCTAAACGAGGGGGGCATACCCGTTACTAAAAGATGAGCATGGAGTATTTTCTTTTGTTTTCAGTAACTTTACATTGTTTTTATTTTTAACCTAAAATGTGTTTTTTCTTTCAAAAGCAAATAAACTTTTTAATCATTATTATTTGAATAAATGTATTGGTCTACATGGTAAAAACAACATTAGTTTTCGTTATGGAGACAAAAAAATATATATTGGTTTTATTTTTTTCATGGTACAGACAAAATACCTCGTGGCCCTTATTCTGTTTTGAGTAGTATATTTGGTATTAGCTGTGCTTGTGTTCTTTTGGCATTGTCAGGAAACATTACACGGGAACGTGAAGTTGTAGTATATGCCTAACACCCACTACCAAAAATATACATAAAAATTAACTTTCTGTTAATTTAAACTAAAATAAATCATATCAAATCAAACCTGGATCGGTAAGGTAACCCATCTGTGTCCAAACCTTGGCAAAAGTTCCTTAACCTGGACCGGTAAGGTAACCCACTTGTGTCCAAACCTTGGCGAGAGTTGCTTAACCTGGACTGGTAAGGGAACCCATCCGTTTCCAAACCTTGGCAAGAGTTGCTTAACCTGGATCGGGAAGGTAACCCTTCCATTTCCAAACTTTGGCAAGAGTTACTTAATCTGGATCGGTAACGGAACCCATCCGTTTCCAAACCTGGGCAAGAGTTGATTAACCAGGATCGGTAAGGTAACCCATCTGTGGCCAAACCTTGCCAAGAGTTGCTTAACCTGAACCGGTAAGGTAACCCATCCGTTTCTAAACCTTGGCAAGAGTTGTTTAACCTGGATTGGTAAGATAACCCATCTGTGCCCAAACCTTGGCAAGAGTTGCTTAACCTGGACCCATCTTTGTCCAAACCTTGGCAAGATTTGTTTAACCAGGACCGTTAAGGTAACCCATCTGTTTCCAAACCTTGGCAAGAGTTGCTTAACCTGAACCATTAAGGTAACCCATCCGTTTCCGAACCTTGGCAAGAGTCGCTAAACCTGGACCGTTAAGGTAACCCATCCGTTTCCAAACCTTGGCAAGAGTTGCTTAACCTGGATCGGTAAGGTAACCCATCTGTGGCCAAATCTTGGAGGATTTAGACATCACCTTACCCATCAACATCGGCAAGTTTCTTACTAATGTATTACATCGGGCAAAATTAGTTTTCAGCTATTCCGACTAAAACCTATCACAGAAATCGCGTAACTGGTTACTAACAAAATTTAAAAAATCAATATCTTTTGCGTCTGTTGGTCGATTTTGGTGAAATAAACGCTAAATGCTACTCACAATATTGCTTCTTATTTTTCAATATTTGAATTTTGAATACAATTAGTGGTTTTTACGTGATGCGTGCCCAAACGAACAAACAAACCGAAAAACCGACAAACAGACAAAAATTCTAAAAACTGTTTTTTTACGTTTTCATTCATCATTACTTATTTCCCGTACCTTCCAGCACATTTTTTGCAAAAATCTGCACTGTACAGACACGGCAAGTCTACGATTTTATTATATGTATAGGTATTTCAATAACGTTCACAAGATATAATAAATGTGAGTTATACCAACTGTTGATGTAATTTCATAGGCCTATCGTCTAAAATAATTATATAATATTAATACCATCTTCATGATTAACACCCCGATTCAAAGTAATCCGGCTCGGACGGGTTATATTAGGTTGGAAGGTGAAGGCGGGAGCGGAGCGGGGTGCCAGGTCCCCTCTATGTTGATGAATCATTTGGGTTAGGTTTGGTTAGAACGGTGACAATTAACGCGCGAAGGCGAACGAGTGATGCGGGAGCGGCGTGACAGAAACGAATCGCTGCAAAGCCGACTCCACGTAGTCTTGTCTGCCCTACCCGTAGAGTTTTATTTAAAATCGCGCAGGTGCGGAGGGGCGAGGCGGCCCGCGAGCTGAGGAGCAGGTGGTTTTAACACTCGTCGCCGCGGCTGAGGCTGGCCGGCTCCGCGGTGGTGAGCGTGAAAGACATCTGCGACGATAAGCTCGCATGGGACCGCCGCGCGCCGGCGCCCCGCAGCGCCGGAGCCGTGACAGAAACCATAACTACTGCATGTTGCACGCTTGCTCGCATGCTGCATGTATGGTGTATGCTTGTTTGCATGCGTGCTTCATGCACGGTGTAGGCGTTTTATCATATTAGACTAAATAGGTTTTATGTCTTTCGAGTGGTATATCACACGATTTTATATTCAATATAAAATCGTGTGATATACCACTAATATATATATATATAATATGTTATGCTCATAAAAATTAGTTACTTTAAAATTATATCAATCGTTTATTATATTAACTGATCATTATATCAAATAAAATTATAGATTCTGTTGTTATATCTTGTAAATATTAGAGATTTTGTAATCATATCCTATATAATTTACCCCCATAATGTGATTGTATTACACATGCAAACAAGTTAAATATCAGTATTCATAGTCAATTTCATTTTATGTCAAAATTTTAAAGTCAATTATTAACACATGCAAACAAGTTAAATTTTATTATTGATAGTTAATTTCATTTCATATCAAAATTTAAAGTCAATTCAATTCGATTAAAGATAACTAAATTTGGGATTATGTATAAATGTAAAATATTAAAATTCATGTCAGCATTATACAGTTACAGAGATTCGTCATTCAGAAACTCGTCTAAACTATAATATTTTTTTGTAAGCAGTAACCCCTTATGCGTTTTTTTAAACTTCTGCAATGGCATACATTTTATTTCATAGGGTATTTTATTATATACCGTTAAATTTTGATCGTTTTAATCCCTTGGACTTGGTGGTTTAACATACAAAATACTATTCATCAACAAGTTCACAGCATTGCATCTCTTATAATTAAAAAAAAGGAAGTGGTCACGTAATATTTGCAAAATGCATGAAACCAATAGTAACGCCACGAATTTATTACCTAAAATGGCTCGTGCGTCGCCGCGTCAGTGCGTACCTACTAAGGTCATTCAGACTGCTCAGCTGATGTTCATGTTAGCAAATTAAATGATTCTAAATTTTCCTTCAGACTTTTACGGGCTTATGATCGTCATAATTGTTTTGTGCCTAGGTTTCGTGACCTAATAAAATTTAAAGAATTATGCTAAAAGCGTTAAAAGTAAAAATAAGTCCCTACAAGCGGGTTAGGTAGTTATAGCGTATTAAAAAATGTGGAATCAAAACTATTTACAAAGATTTGAAAAGAAAAAAGTTCTAGTTAACAAAACGAACGATTTTTATTATTCGATTTTGTTATAAAAGATTTCTGTTTTGGATTTGAGATTGCCTAATAATTACTCCTCTGATTTATTTAACACTTTGGTTCGCTGTAGAGACGGCTAGTCGCGGCCGCGTAATGGCACCAGTAACAAACAAACACAAAAAAAAACACAGCAACAAACTCCAGGTAATCTGTGTTCCAGGTTGGAGTACACGTTATTACGAGACGACATTATTTTCGCGCAACAAGGAAACAACGATACACCGATGACGTCTTAGAGAAACTGATTTGTTTACAAGTACAGCCCTTAACCCGGGGCGCGCGGGGCATTCAGCTTTCGCATTGCCAATCAAATGGGGTTTGGGGGCGGAGTCTGGTCTAGCGTTGGCTAATTTTTGTGAGTCAACGTGAACTGCGCGCGCGCCTCATTGGTGAAATGGGTCGTGTTAGTGTTGTGTACACACACATCATATGGTACAAAATGAGTTTCGAATGATACAAACAATTCCTACCAATGGTTCGCATTGCTTTTTTACTAATGCGAGAATTGCTTCGAGGTTACAAGGAAAAGTAATTTTATTTTTTAATTTTATCTTTAGAAATCGATAGTGTTTCATGCACTGTGTATATTTGGGGTGCAATACCAAAGACGCTTTTCATATCGGATAATAAACAACTACAACATATAAAACATATAAGGTTTACAAAACATAGTAGTAATGTTGCAGTCCACTACATTATCCGCAGATAGACATGTTTAAGGATTAGTGGTTGCCACTAGACGAGCATTACCACAGAAAACAAATAATATGATATAAATAATTAAGTTATTATAAATCCAGCTATAGCTACAAAACAAAATCAGATCAGAGACAAAAACAGTTTCATTTAGATAAATTATACAATGATTAAATAATAATAATAAGATTACAATTGAGATAAAAAAATTATAATATTAAATTTAAATTTATTTTTCGAGCATGCAAATATATCAACATCAATGAAATTTGAATTATAAGATTCCAACATTCTATGAATAGGACAGCGCAAGCCAGAGTTCGTACGACAAGAATTAAGCGCGAACAGAGTACGAGCACGAACCTGACGCACATGAACTGTTCGGGGGACAGAATAACAGCTTACTCGTTAGATCAATGGCATCAAAATTATTGAGCACGAATCGGAGTTTTCTTAACTGATTATTGTTTTCTGAATAAATGTGGATTTATTTTTACAAACAGTGCAGTTTCAAGGATGTATAGAGCCGTTAGAGGTAATATTTTTAACTGTTAAAAATATGGAATGCAACTATCAGTTTTTTTTAAACAACACATACATCGCAAACATCTTTTCTGCATTCGGAAAACAAGTTCTCTATTTGTTGATTGTCCCCAAAAAATAACACTAACAGATAGGCTGCTAACAGTGTACCAGTATTTAATTTCTTTGAAAGTTTAGATAACAAATATGCTGATTTACTTAATCACTTGCAAATTTCCTCCAAATGAGGTCTCCAATTCAGTTTTTCATCCACAGTTATACCTAAGAACTTCGCAGTACTGACTTCTCCTATTTCATTACTATCATAAGCCACATTAACTAGTGGTTTCGCAAGCCGTTGGTGAAAGTGCATTACTTTTGTTTTATTAATTATAAGATTATTATTATTATCAAGCCAATTTATTATTTTATTAATGTCATTTTGATAATTGATTGGATTATTACATTCTATAATACCCTTCTATCGTCTGCAAAGAGTACCATTTTTTGCCCTATTAATTTTGGGAGGTCATTTATATAAATCAGGAAAAGCGGTGGTCCCAGAACGCTACCTTGAGGCACGCCATATTTTGTCTACCTTGGTTCAGAGGTATATGTGATTCCTAATTTAGTTGTAGGACATATTCCAGAGATTTCCGTACATTGTAATCTGTCACTTAGGTTACTAGGTATGATTCTAGAAGCTTCAGAATGTTCCCTCTAATGCTATAACCATGTAATTTTGGCAGTAAAATATTATGATCAACAAAATCGAAGGCTTTCGTCATGTCTGTGTATATGTTTCTTTTTATCGACAGATGTCAAGGCGCTTGATAATATCTGAATCCCTTTTGGTCATTGCAAAATAATTAAAATTTTTCGTGATAGGCATAAATGGAATTATAAATCACCTTCTCAAATATTTTTGAAAATACCGGAATTTTTGCAATCGGTCTATAATTTTTAACATCAGTTCTGTCATTTCTTTTAAAAAGGGGTTTAATGATTACTTTTTTTAAACTATTTGGGAATATACCATCAGCAAAACAGTGATTGATTACATGTGACAGTAGTGGCGCAATAACTTCCTTGACATATTTTATCACTTTGGTTGATATGCCATCGTGTCCGATAGTATTCGTATTTTTAAGGCTGTTAATTATTTTAACTATGTCATCATCTTCTAAGGGACCCAGGTTGGAGTACTAAAAAGTCAGTAATCGCAAAATACTTTTCTCATACATCATCATATGCCTAGCCTTTTCCCAACTATTATGTTGGGGTCGGCTTCTAGTATAACCGGATGCAGCTGAATACCAGTATTTTACATGGATCGCTCCATGTCTGACCCCTGCCTATCTGACCTCCACAACCCAGTTCGCACTGGGTAATACGATATCCCTTGGTAAGACTGGTTGTCAGACTTTCGGGCCACTGACTACGTGTAACTGTCAAAGATCTACAAATGACAGCTGGGACCTACGGCTTAAGAGCCCTGTTACATTTCGGCGTTAAGCTAATTTAAGTATTTTACGCAATGAGCGTGCGGCGAGCTTCACGACCGATACTTTCTTTCATATCTGTTCACTCGCTGGCACCATGGTAGTGCGAGTATGGCGACTTAACGATCTTGATCTTCCGTAATACAAGTTTTCGGAGTTCGATGGATGGAAAAACTTTCGATATAACATTTTAATGCTATAAATTATAATTTGTTTTAATGGGTATATTTTTCATTAGGTATTTATGAATCTTAAAGTGTTGAAATAAGTAATAATAAATACATACATATATATATTTTAATGTTTTTTTTTATACAATTTTGTTAATAAGAATATTTAAAAATATAATTTATATGTAAGAGAAATGAATAAAGGAATAAATATTTTAATTGAAACGCAGTAATCGATTGTTAGCCGACAACCGTAGCATAGTGGTAAACGCCGACCACAATAAAACAGATTTCTTTGAAAACTAAACATACCTTTTGACCATCGAATTCTGTATCGATATTAGACAGACAAATATTTCTGTCTAAAATCTTTTATGTGTACGTAAATAAATAAATAGTATGGTTGCAACCTGTTTAAGTATATACTCGTAAGATATACAAATGTAACTAATATTTTTTTATTCGGTATTGTCAATTATCATATTTTTAGTTTAGCAAAATATTTCCCGCAACGGAATTGTTCGAGCTTACAACGATCAAAACTGCGATCGTAGTTGACGATGCTCTAGCACGCACACAATAGCAGCGTCTATAAGGCAATCGATGCACACCACGAAAGTATCGACACGACGCAGCACGCGAAAAAAACTGACATACAGTATGACATACAGCATGTAGATCCGACCTCCACAAGGTCAAGGCGACATTCTGAGCGCAGATGGCCGGCGCAGTGAAATATTTTGTACTTTAATTAATTCATTAAAAAGTAATAGTAGCGATTTAAAAAAAATATAGTTTAGGCAAATGCTGCAGATTATTTTGGTAAAAATATTACGTCAAAATGATGTACAATTTCGGAGATATGGGGGCTTGTTTCAATGATCAATGTTTTCGGTCAATAATTGAATTAGGTCCATTTTTTTTTCATTTACAGTAAAGACATTAACAAAAATGTATTCTATCATTATTGAAGTTGGGGATACTTGTAAGATAAAAAAATGTATTTTGATGGTCTAAATTCAATAGAATCTACAAATTAGAGCTCCCAAATTACGTCTCCGTGAGTTTTTGTCCAAACATGCATCAGGAGAATGATTATTACTGAATAAATTAATAATTTATCGAAAATTCGCTTACTGTAGTAGAGGAAACGAACTATTTTTAACAAGTAATTGTTATTTCAAACAACGAACGGATAATATACTTTTAGGAACCAGAAGTGAAAAACATTAAAAAAAAAACAATCTTAAACAACCTAAAACTAATTTATTTATAAATAGACATAGATCGAACAATAATTTAATAAACAATCAGATTTTTAAGCAATCATGAGCACAGCAACAGCCGTTAATATTCAAAAATAATAACCACAACAGAACACAGAAATATAGCACAAAATATAGCACAAAATAATAGCACAGAATAAAATGAAAAACCACTGAAGCGAAATATGGAACGAACTTACTGTATAGTAGCGTAGGTACCACCTTACCGCTTGGCGACTCAGCAACGAAAGAGACCCGGCTCTGTCGAGCGCTTGCTTTTATAAGGATCGGTGAGGGTACCCCTACTACCAACAATAAGTTCGCTTATACGGCCTATCCTGATCGTGCGCCGTCCTCGGCTGCACCAGGAGCTTCTTCAGCAGCACTGGCAGGTATGTCGAGGGCTTTATCGCCACCTTCGTCTGGACTCAGAGCACCAGAAGGACCAGCAGGAACACCAGCGGGACCAACAGGAGGACCTGAAGGCTCACCAGCATCGTCAGGGTTGTCGTCATTGCAATCTGTATGAGAAACAAGTGGTTAATTATACGTGACGACATACACCTTTGCCTATTCTGTCATCCATCACGCATACAAGGCCCTCATACAAAAATAAACTCAACCCGAACTAAAACACTTCGCTTTCAAATGTATGCATACATCTTCACACATCATGTCTCACTCATACTCATACTTGAACTTGTACAAGTTCACACGTTAAAAACGTGTTAACCAGGACTGCGCCTGCCAGGACAACGCCTGATGCGTGTTCGTGGAACACGACTTCCGCACGTTAAAAACGTGGCAACCAGGACTGCGCCTGCCAGGACAACGCCTGATGCGTGTTCGTGGAACACCACTTCCGCACGTTAAAAACGTGGCAACCAGGACTGCGCTTGATGCGCATACATGGTACGCGACTTCCAAAAACCAGGCACTCCAGGACGCTAGCCTCGGGAGCGCGCTGCATCTGGGCTGCACCAGCCACCCGTTTCAACCAGCGAGGTCAGCACCTGCCTCACTCATACGCACGTGTACACATCACACGTGCTATCAAAACATAAAGAAAAACATTAAAAGGTTCAGTTGAAACTTACTTTCAAAGAATGCAGCACAACTCTCAGGACACCACTCGCCTTTCCAGGGTACCATGTACTGAGCTGCGGCCTGAGTTGTCTTGCCTCTGGCTCCACTTAACAGTTTCAGCTCGTAACGATCACTTCGTAACACTTTAGTCACGCGGTACGGACCCCTCATGCCAGGGTCGAGCTTCCCAGCGGACTGAGAATACTTTATCACGAACACGTGATCGTTTAAATGAAAAACTCTTGGCGGGTGCCTTAGACGATTTACTCGATTATCTTGACCAGTTTGATTCTTGTCAAGAGATGCTTTAGCGGAGCTCCTGCTGAGTTCCCTCATGGCTTCTCGATTCGGACTTGAATTTTCGACAGCAATGTCGCGGATCAGCGCACGAATCACAGGAGTGGTCGCGTTAGTGCCAATTAACAAATACAAAGCTGAATACAGCGTGGTTTTTTGTTTAGTTATATTTAAAACTAATTGAATTTTACATAAACTATCAGACCAAGTGGATTTTTTATTAGTACTCTCGATACGAATCATATTAAGGATGGTCCTTACATAACGCTCGACTTGTCCATTAGAATGATGCATTTCGGGCGTTATGTAATGGATTTCGCATCCCATTTCAGTTACCCAACTGGTAAAGGCTGACGCCTCAAACATGCGACCACGGTCACAAACTATTAGTTTGGGTGTCCCAAATAAAGATATAGCGCTATTGAAAACTCGTTTCAATTCGCTAGCATCTTGTCTGTATATGGGATAGAGTAAACAAAATTTGGTAAAAGAATCGACCAAAACAAGTACAAACTTATATCCGTTGGACTCTGGTAAAGGACCTAATGCATCAACATGAACCGTGTTGAAGGGAATGTCTGATTTTTCCCATGACGTAATAGGCTGACGAGGAGCTCTTGGTACACGTTTCTTGCTAATGCAAACTAGGCAATGGGAAGTATACTTTTTAACAAATTGTTTCAGGCCAGGAAACCAGAAATGTTTCAAAATAAGGTCGTAAGTTTTATCAGCCCCGATGTGCTCGTGCTCGTCGTGAAAAACGCGTAATAAACTGAGCCGGTGTCCTTTAGGGATAAAACATAGTAAACGCGACTCCTCTCCAATAGGTGAATAGCGATAGTAGAGCACATCGCCCTGATAAACGTACCGACCAGAGTCCAAGAGACCATCCCTCAGTTTTTCGATGAGATCGATAGTCTCGGAATCAGCTGACTGGGCCATTTGTGCCCAATTCGATGGTCTTCGATGGCATTGACTTGCAACGCTGGCGGGTTCCTGCTTAGATAATCAGCGTGACCCATCATAACACCCTTTCGATATTCAATCTCAAAATTGAAATCTTGCAGATAAATCCACCAGCGTGCAACCCGGGGGAGTAAGTCTTTCTTACGTTCGGTGGCCTTCAAAGCGTTGCAATCGGTTATGATTTTGAAGGTTATCCCGATCAAATAATGACGAAAGTGTTGCAGTGCTTTGACGACCGCCAACGTCTCCAGTTCGTACGAATGGTATTTTGGCTCCGCGCCTTGCGTTACTTTACTAAAGTAGGCTATCACCCGTTTACCACCGTCCGCGTGTACTTGGATCAGTACAGCACCGTACCCTGCACTGCTGGCGTCAGTGTGCAGCTCTGTAGGAAGGTTCGGGTCAAAAATCGCTAGTATGGGCTCGCTAGTTAGACACTTTATAAGATCTAGCCGGACTTGATCTTGATCAGGTCCCCATACAAATTTTTCGTCTTTCTTTGTGAGACGCGAAATACATGCGGTTTTTGTCGCGTAACCTTCAATGTAACGCCGAAAGTAACCAGCAAGGCCTAAGAACTGACGTACTTTTTTGACGTTACCAGGGATAGGCGCGTTAACTAGTGCCTCGATTTTGTGCGGACTCGGCCTAACCTGACCATGACTAATGACGCGACCTAGGTACTCGACGGTGGTGGTAAGAAAGAAACACTTGCGCACGTTAATTGAAAACCCGGCCTTCGTCAATGTTGACAAGACATCGCGTAGCAGGGTGATGCCATCATCGACTGTTAGACTCAGTATCAACACATCGTCAATGTATACCAGAACACTCCCTGCTTCTATAAATTTACGCAAGGTATTGTTGATGATGCGTTGATACACAGTGGGAGAGTTGCACAAACCATACGGCATTTTTACATACTCATAGTGAGCTTCTGGAGTTACAAAGCCTGTCTTACGGATCGAGTCTTCTTCAATAGGAATCTGATGGAAGCCCGACGCCATATCTAGAGAAGTGAAGAATTTCGAACCCCCGAGCCGATCAATATGGTCATCAATCAAGGGTAGGGGGTACCTATCCTTGACAGTGATGCGATTCAGTGCGCGAAAGTCTACGCACATTCTGTCTGAGCCATCCTTTTTCTTGACCAAAATGATCGGGCTCGCGTATTCGGAATCTGACTCCCTAATAATCTTTTTGTCTAAAAGATCCTGACATATCTCGCGAACCTTAAGCTTCTCTCGATACGACAAACGATACGGATGGTATGCCACAGGTACATCACTTGTTAGATTGATGTGCATTTTGCCAGTATTTACAGTAGTGGTGGCTGTACCAGATATTAAAAATGGAGAGAATTCGTTAATCACAGCCATCAAGGTAACAAGTTCCGTACCTTGGAGAGATGTATTTATTTGGTTAGACTCAGTAACACTCAAAGCGTTCACTTTTAGCACCTTATCCGGCGTATGAGTCAGGTACTGTCCGTGTTTCGTGCGAATAAACGTAACACCATCGCGATTTAGTACGTCAGTCCCTATGATAATGGGAGTATTCATACATGATGCGGGTACTACGACAAAGTCTACTTCTAGCGCAATATTACTAAACTCCACAGTTAAAGTGATGTACTCGCGGGCAACAATCTCTTTATTGCTTAATCCTTTCAAAAAACAGTTAATTTGTTTACGCGAACCGGAAAAGTAATTTACTACCGCTGACGATATCAAGGACACATTAAGTGCACCACTATCTATAAGAATATCAACCGGTATACCCTGTATCACTGCTGTACTTATATCGTTATTACTCTTCGCGTTTGAAAGTTCGCTACACAAGTTAACTTTACGTTGATTGCTATTCTTACTTTGAGACTCAGATCGAGCCTTAGCGAAACAGTCACTCTCTTTGTGCCCTGCCTTCTTACAAAAAGAACAGACGGGTCTGGCATTATTACTACTATCGCCTTTATCATCGACACTACGCTTCTTGGGACACTTATCCTTATAGTGTCCTGTTTGGCCGCAGTGAAAGCATTTGTTTTCAGACTTGCTAGAACCGTTAAAATTACGTTTTTTAGTCGTATTACTGGATGACGCAGATTTTTCGGTGTTACGGTTATCGGGTTTGCGAACAGGCTTTACGTACGTAGCTAAAAAAGAAACTAGGCTTTCTGTTGTTAGGTCAGCATTAGTAGCTGCTGCTTGTACCTGTACATCACCGATACCGTGAATCACTATTTGGGTCATAAGCTCTTCGCTTAACCCTTTTACTACACGTAACCTTAGTAATGAACGCCGCGCATATTCTGCGTATGACGAAAACTTGTCAGACGTGGTGTTGATAACTTCATGAAGAGTTTGGGCATAATTCATCTTTTGCGGACACAACGACTTAAATTCTCTAGTAAAATTGGACCATGAGCGATCATTTGTAGCCCACTCGTTTAACCACATTTTCGCGTCACCTTTCAAACAGTGAGCCACACGCGAGAAACACTCGAGATCGTCCCAATGATTGACACTCCTAGCCCTGTCCACTTCATTACACCACACCTCAAAATTATTTATGACAGGATCAAAATTTGAAACATAATAGTTGCTAGACTTGCTTCTTGTTAGCTGTCCTAACGCATCAACAAGTGCTTGGGTCGTAGAAGCATTTTTCCCTAGCGGAGGTGTGCTATCACGTATTGACGGCGTAATATTTGAAGCGGTGTTTTCCTCAATAGCAGTTAGTCGCGACATGATATTGCCTAACAAGCTTTGTACGGAAACATCATGAGGGTAGGATCGAGATTTACTGCGACGACGACTAGGATTAATCGTGCGTGACCTAGATCCTTCACGTGAACTAAGATTTTCACCATTACGCGAGTGACTGCGACGTGATCGTGAGCGAGTTCTATTATGGCGCGAACGCGAACGAGTTTTATCACGGTGCGAACGTGAATGATTTCTATCACGGCGCGAACGTGTTCTATCGTGAGGCGATCGTGATACGTGTCTATAGTCTTGTCGCGGTTCACTACGAGGGCTACAGCCATCCCCAGAGCGAGGTGGCGTCCTCGCTAGCTTTCCACGTGACCTTGATGAACGTGGCATTATTTGAAATCAACGGCTGTTTTGTGTAGGTATCAAGGCAGTAGTTGTGAGCAAATAAGTTCAATCCCACTTCTGATTTTAGGAACCAGAAGTGAAAAACATTAAAAAAAAAACAATCTTAAACAACCTAAAACTAATTTATTTATAAATAGACTTAGATCGAACAATAATTTAATAAACAATCAGATTTTTAAGCAATCATGAGCACAGCAACAGCCGTTAATATTCAAAAATAATAACCACAACAGAACACAGAAATATAGCACAAAATATAGCACAAAATAATAGCACAGAATAAAATGAAAAACCACTGAAGCGAAATATGGAACGAACTTACTGTATAGTAGCGTAGGTACCACCTTACCGCTTGGCGACTCAGCAACGAAAGAGAGCCGGCTCTGTCGAGCGCTTGCTTTTATAAGGATCGGTGAGGGTACCCCTACTACCAACAATAAGTTCGCTTATAATACAATTTCAACGAAGAAACCTTGCAATTTTGAGTTTTTTTTGTAATACGCCTCTTAACGTGCTTTCCGAGGCACGGAGGAAACTCGATATATAATGGGTGGTCACCCATGGTATGTCATGGGTAGTCACCCATCCACCAACCCAGACCAACCCAGGCAAGCGCGGTTTAACCTGACGAACGACCCGAGCGGCTGTTGTATTATTTAGCCACGAGCTCCTCAAAAATACTTTTCTCTTTGGAAGGAAATGATTGCAGGTCCTAAGAAATAATTTCTGACTTTTTAGTACTCAAACCTGGATTGGTCCCATAGAAGTTATTCTTGTGTCTCAGGGGTGTTCCCATATTAATTTGGTCAAGTTTTGATGAGTAGTTTTTGAGGTAGCTTCCATAATGCGTATTTAATCTACTACGCCTATGTTGATGATGTTATGATACCATTACTTGTTGATTGATGTACAATAATCCCATAACAAGAGTTTGTGTAGGATTACTTGGAATTCCCATTAAGTTCCATTTAAGTCTTGTGAAGATCTGATGAAGACGTTCGGCGATAGACAATGGACTCTTCAATTAATGACAGCAAAGGTGCCGTGATTTC
This sequence comes from Standfussiana lucernea, assembly GCA_964057025.1. Lineage (NCBI taxonomy): Eukaryota > Metazoa > Arthropoda > Insecta > Lepidoptera > Noctuidae > Standfussiana > Standfussiana lucernea. The sequence continues at coordinate 18,327,443 of OZ059788.1, forward strand.
TGCAACCACATAGATACACTTGTTCTCCCCATCATTGCGTATTTTTTTTTTTATCCGGGTCATACCAACTTTTTCACAAGTTTTTTTTAAAATAAAAACAAAAGTTAAGTTAGTTTTAAGGTTAAAACTTTAGTTTAAAAATATCCATCAACACAGCCATCAACACAATGTTTTTTTTTGAGTGCGTTACATTGAGTCCCATCGTAAACTGTGATTTTTCATCGATGTCGATCATTGCTAAGCAATATTTTTTGCGTACAGTTACTTAGTATGATGTACAGAATGCTTGGTTGACGACTCGGTGAAAGGTTTTTTATTTTAACACCTTGTATGTAATTATTTCACAATCAATTATGCGCTATTTCTAGGTTCACCCTTGTTTGGTCGTACAATGTTTCGTCGAAAATCACTTCGGCGAATTTTAGTTGCAATAAAGTCATTTCGTAAAATTATTCATTTGACCGAATAATTCATTGGTAAATTTTTATTTAGCATAATTATTTATTTGAAGTAATCTCATTTGAACAAATTTCATTTCACCGAGTTTTCAAATGCACTAATTTTATTTAAACTAATGTTTCACTAGACTAATAACGATTTAGTCGAAAGGTCGTATAGAATATTCAGTTCATTAATAATTCGTTTCCTTTCATTGTCTATAAACTAACATTGTTCCTTCATCTACTAAATTCATTAATAATTATTTATTATTAACGCCACGCTGTGCGAAATTGTTAAATTGTTGTTGTTTAATAACTATTTAAAAGTATTTTCTCTTTGTTTTATTCTTTGTAAGTTCTATCGTAGTTATAGGTAATAGTAACTTATGTAGATATTAAACATAACTAGTAACTGATTACCACCTGTGCTAAGACAGGTCGACGGAGCCCCGCTTCGGGGGCTCCTATTCCTGGGTGGTTTAAAAAAAAATGGGGTACGGGGTACTCTGAGTCGGGGTGTTAACCATAATGTCGTTTTTTTATATATATTAAACGTTAGACCTATTGATTTTCGATTAAATAAACAATATGTACATATTAAACGTTAGACCAAATGAGTTTATACGTTATGAGACGCACCCTATTACACCAATTGAATATTCGATAAAATACATGTTATACCACCTGAACATTATACCTTTTGATCAATAGCGCAAATGTTGTTATAGCAAATAAATATTCGACGAACTGAAAATTCTGTCAAACGATATTATACTAAGTGATGATTTTCTTAAACGTTGTTCGATTTAGTAATATTGTATCAAACGTTGTTCGACCAAACAAGGGTGAACCCTATTTCTACCTAAATACACGGAACTAAATACACATAGGATGCAAGAGCGAGCGAAGCGAGCTCGGGACCTTAGGCACCCCGACTCGGACAGGTTAGGTTAGAACCTTTACCTTATATCTCGGAAACGTGACGCTTTAGAAGATTTTGCCACAGTCAAAACTTGTTTGTATTGATACCAGCTATTCATTAATACAGATTTTATGCGTGGCCTCTATTTTGGAAATAAAATAAAATGTCGAAAGTTAGGCAGGCCAAACTTCATACAAATACGTGGGACACTCAGAAAGTTTTGCGACACTAAAAAAAATTTTTCTACAGGTACATATATTTTTATTAAATCTTTTCAAAGTACTCTCCACCAGCCTCTATGCAAAGATTCATGCGTCTGAACCAGTTTTCAAAACACTTTTTCCAGTCCGCCGCAGACACCTCGTTTACAGCCTGCTCGAACGCAGCCAGCGCATCTTCCGGCGACGAAAATTGTATCCCCTTGAGCTGATTTTTTATTTTTGGAAATAAAAAGAAGTCACACGGTGCTAGATCAGGGCTGTAAGAAGGGTGACCCAGGAGTTTGACTGGTGTACTGTCCAGGAAGTCCCTCGTTTTGAGCGCGGTGTGCGCAGGCGCATTGTCGTGGTGGAGCAGTAGTCCGCGGAGCCCTGTGTTTGGTCGCTTGTTGCTCACAACAGAAAAAACTTCTGGTAAACATTTGGTAGTATACCATTCGGCGTTGATGCTTCTTTGATCTCGTAAGGGAATTGAGGCCAAGTGGCCAGTCAAATTAAAAAAGCTGGCGATCAAAATCTTCCCCCCGCTTCGAGATCGCTTCACTTTGGTAGGCGTTGGTTCATTTTGAAACACCCAAACTGTCGACTGGCGCTTGGTTTCTGGATCGTATTGATAAATCCAGGACTCATCACCTGTTACGATGTCGTAAACACGCCGAGACGAGCCTGCTTCAAATTTGTTCAGCATATCACGGCACCATTCCACCCGGGCCTGCTTCTGAGCGTCGGTGAGGTAGTGCGGCACCCAGCGCGATACTATCCTCCTCACGCGAAGATGCCCGTGTAGAATCTCGTGAACGCTTCCCGATCCAATCTATAATATGTGCTGAATCTCCTGATATGTAATTCGCCTATTATCTTGGATTAAATTTTTCACTGCTAGCACGTTTTCTTCCGTAATAGCCGTCATAGGGCGACCGCTTCTTTCTTCATCCCCCAAGGTTGGTCGACCGCGCCTAAATTCGTTATACCAACGATACACGGTTGCCTTGGAGGGGCCTTCATCCATAAATGCCATTTGAAGTCTATCGAACGATTCATCCGGTTTCAGGCGACACTTGAAATCGTAAAAAATCATAGCTCTAAAATGTTCCCGGCGCAGATCCATTTTTCAGTAAGACACGATACTTTGAATTGTCTCGCAAAAAATGTGGAGGGAAATTTTGAAAATGGAACACACATATTTTTACTTATAAGTAATCATATTTTCGAAAAAGATTCTAACTGGCTAGTCTCCCATATATAAAAACTATTTATTGCATTACTTTCTGAGTGGCCTGGTATCTTCCAAACCCTTTGCTATTTTTAACAATATAAAGTGATTCTTTCGCGTTACATTTTACTAGACCTGGTGGTTAGTTAAACATAAGCCTTTTAAACTGTCTAGGAACAACAGTTGGCACGCAACACTGACCAGCACTCCCTCACCGCGCAACCTCTTTGCTTCCGCTCTCCGCCCGCAGAGATGCGGGCGCAGACGACACAGCGACGACGTTGCAGTTGTAACGGATACGCGCCGCACGCCACCGAACTACGAGTTACGAAAATAAAAAATAACTGACTTACAAAAAAAAAACAGTACAAAATAGGACGGGAATCATATTTTGTTTAACATACAGCCCGACACTGAACTGCAAATTGCAAAAAAACCAAAGAAAGAATTTCGCTCGGTACCCCGGCGCTTCCCTAAGATGTTTTAATTCTTTAGAAAATGAACCAAGATCGCTTTTCTTCTGTTTCAAAGGAACACAGAACAAAGCAAAATGATGGCCAATATGCTTCAAAATTACAAAAAAATACTTTTTTTTTACCTGCTATAGTTTTTTATGCTTTGGTCTGTATATCTAAATGTATATACTGTAAAAGCCATCGAATGAAACAGAAACCTCTTTCAGAATGATTAGATTCCTGCTTTACACAATTAGTAATATTGTTTGTTCCATAATTTCCAAATGGTTTAATATTGCCAATTTGTTGGATAACTTTATCAACGTAATCATCAGAAAGGGGCGCGGGCGGTGCTGGCTGGTGGCTGGGTGGCATGCCGCGCAGGCGGCCGGAACGGTCGGGCACGCGCGCCGCGTCGCAGCGAGAGCGCATGCCTCCTGCGCAGCGGTGCTCCACACACACGCAGAAAACGCGCTTCCACCCACTGAGGCTCTGCTAAATAGCGTTTGTTGTTGTTACCAACTCCGCGGGGCAGTTGGCCAGCTTCGACAGGGAATAGTTGAGAGCATCAAAACACGTGGCTGACGGGCCACCAATGCGATCACGGTCAACATGGTCACGCCAGAACTGTTAGTTTCCGGGCATGAATGCAATACGCTGTCAGAGAAGAGTTGCGCATAATCGAGCGTTGCACGCTGCACACGTCGAAATACCGAATAATGAACACGTCTCAAGACCGCACTCTCCAGTTCAATGTAGCAGCGAATATGAACAGAAATGTGTTCAAACGTGATTTGTTTCAAGCACAAACAACGCCATTGTAGACTGCAGATGAAAACTCCACGGGAAAAACAAGGAATGTCGCTGTTTTTGTGAAAATGACCTTTTAATGCCATCTGGTGGTTTTTTGGTGTATAATTTTATACAATAATCCGAATTGGATAAAACCGACATAGTCAGTTGTATTAGTTCTATTTTTTCGTTCATCCAACGCAAGAAACAGCGTGTTTCTCCAGCGTGTTTTCCTAACCTAGCTTATTTATTCGAATTTGATAAATAATTTAAGATTTTTTTAGTTAAAAATTAAGTTTAAAAGAAGTTCATTATACTAAGTTTAAACATGTGATTGTTTGTATAAACAAATTATTTATTTTTAAGTTATATTGATTTTTATATAAACTACTTATACAAGGTGTAGTTTTGCATCCTCGTCGAAATTCAGGACGTTGTCATAGAAGACGTAAATAATCAATATAAATTACGGTACCTGGTCAATAATAATAAACGTTGCTTTTTTGTTGTTTTAATCTGACACTATTTCAGAATGAAGCCCTTCTCAAAAGAGGAGAATCACCCGTTCATCGAATAAACGTCTGCGTTTGTTTGTGTTTGTGAAAACGTAGTTATAGGGCTAGTATTAGACGGGCCGCGTTTTAATACGGGTGGTGTACACTTACCGATTTCCGATATTAAGAAAAAAAAAGTTACCTACCCATTTTATTATTGATTCGGGCGAGAAATATTAGCATAGTTACCTCCTTGAATTTGACAAGGATGCAAAACTACGTAGTCTGGTCATAAGTTTTGTCACATATGGAAAGTTAAATAAACGACACAATGAGTTACGCACTACAACCATTTATATATCATATGAAAAGGTATAAAATACAGATTTAAACCACATTAAAATTATTCGAAATGTCCTCCTCTTGCTTCGATACAAGCCTTCAATCTGCAAGGCCAGTCATCAATCGAAGCACGCACGACGTTCATGTCAATATCGGCGACTGCTTTAATCAGGGATGCTTTAAGTGACTCCAAGTTGCGATGGGGTTTAGAGCAGACCTTCTCCTCTAAGTGCTGTCATATTTTGTAATCCAAAGGATTCAAGTCTGGACTGGATGAGGGCCAATCCTCATGCCTGATAAAATCGATTCCACGGGTCGTAAGCCAGTTTTGGGTACTTTTCGCCTTATGAGCCGGCGCAGAATCCTGCTGGAATACCCAGTGCCTGTTTTCGAACCATGAATGCTGAAGGGTGATGACCACGCTGAACACGTGGCACACGTCTGTTCGCTTCTTCACTAGAGTGCGCATACACTTTATCATTTTGTTTGTTGAAACTCTCCTCAACATTAAAAATTTTTTCGTCCCAAAAAAGTATTTCGTGGTATTTTTTTCGCGCGTACCGCCTTAACAAAACCCGGCTTCTTTCGAGTCTGATTTTCTTCAGCCGTGCGTTAAGAAAATGTTTTTTTCTATAAGCACGCAATCCTAGGTCTCCATTTAACACCCTTTTAACAGTAGTTCTGCTTAGTCCCATCTGCAGAGCCAACATTTTTTGCTTGCGGACAGGATTTCGTTGGATTCGCGCCTTCACTGCTTTGATGACCGCTGGAGTCCGAACAGAACGAGGTCGACCGCTCCTTTGTTTATCTTCTAATCTTGAATCTTCCCTGAATCTTTTGATAGTACGATAAATAAATCTCAGTGGAATTATCAAATTTTTCAGCAGTTTGAAAATCTCAGTTGGCGCGTGACCGCAACAATGCAATGCAATTACTGCGACTCTGTCTTCTTTGCGCGTCCACTCCATTTTAGAAAATGAACAAAATTCCAGAAACCCTTTGTTTTTATTTTCTTTTAATATTCAAATTTCGAATGCCCATAACATTTTCCTCGGCTTGCATTCTAAATTCGAAATTGTACCTATGTGACAGAACTTATGTCCCGACTACGTACACCTTGTATAAAAATCAATGTCTCTTCGTCTGTACGTCTGTTCGAAATCTATAGGCTCCTAAACTACTGAACCGATTTTAATGAAATTTTGCACAGGTGTTCTACATACGCCAGGGAAGGTTTCTGAAGGGTAGGTAGGTGGGTAGAGTACGTAGGTAGGTTGGTAGTAGATAGGTAGGTAGGTAGATGGGTCAAGTCGTAAAAAATACAAGGAGGTAATACTAGGTAGGGAAAAGTGCATTGCAACGCGTGCCAGGTAAAGCTAGTTGATTTATAAAAATTAATGTCAATGTGATGCAAAAACATATTAAAGGATATTTTACAGTTTTTGTAACTAATGTAGCTATTTACGTACGCAATCAATTTGTAAAATATGGTTTTGTTCCAATAAACATTATGATTATGATTTTTTAAGTAAAGTTATAGAGTACCTCTGTTTAATTACACGTAGTAAAAATGTTGCGTCTCGTGAAAGTTGTTTCGATATCTGTATAATAATAGAGTAAAATATAAGAAATACACACTTTGAAACCATAAAAAGTCGTTTTCCTCTTACTTATCATTTTTCGACATTCATTGTTTTTCCCGAGGAGACTTCAGATATGTTCGTAGGTATCACGTCATCGTTTAGTTTACAGACTAAGCGTCAGCTTGGTCACAATCACAACTCCACCTTGCCGTGCAAGCGAGTCTTCTAATGTGAAGCTATTGCCTGGTGCTAGAACGTCAAAGAAACCGCGTCCTTTTTTCGGTGAAAACTCAAACTATGAAAAAATTAAGAAAGTTGTGAACTTGATTTTGGAGGAATCGGTTTTTAAGAGTTGCTATTGCAAAAAAAAACTGAACTGGTTAAAGCAAAAAAGAAGAAATTAGTTTCAACTTGACACCAGTTAAAATGTGCAGTCAGTGCAGAGCGTCTCGTCTCGTCGCTTATGTCGCAACGCTAGCCTGTAGTTGTGGAGTGGCAGCGGCGGTCGAGTGTTCTCGCTCCACATACGCCGCGCTTCCTGTGCTCGATTCACTTGCTCTCGTACCTTTTGTTGTGACGTAACATTGTTTCGGCAACTCTTGTAAGGTTAATTTGCTTAATTTATGGCGTCAGTTTTGTCGGACGTAATAAAAAATACGTCAATTATTAATAAAGGTGAAACGAATTTTATAGTGGTCGGATTTTCATGGGATTTTTTTATTGAGTTTGTCGAAGTGTGGAAAAGAGTGTTACAAAAGTTTCTCCGTTCGCACCATTTTTTTTAAAATCTCCTTTGATTTTTGTTTAAGTTTGTGAATAACTAGAAATTTTGACGAACACAGACGATTTCGTGATATGTCCCAAACCTGTTTCATTAGAAAGGCAATAATGCAAAGATGGTTTTAGACCTCTAAAACATTAGTAATGCATTAGGCACTAATTCTAGCGTGAAATCACTCCCGCTATGTAGACTACCGTTACGTCGACTCGTGATTTTTCTTGGTTTTGATGCATCGTCTTTTGTTTCACCTCGACATGGCTCTCACTGAGTACAGTCACATTAAAAACGAAATACGGCTTTGCTTTTAATTAATAAAGTTATTTCGCTCATCCGGTGATACCGTCTATTTAATAATATAACCCACCAAAAAGTACTAGGCTAGGATAAATTCAAGGTGTTGCGGGTTTTTATATTCTAGGTTTCTGAGTAGGTGCTTACTGTTTAATATTATCACTTAGTAAACGTATGACTGAAACACCATTTTCAATTCATGCTAGCCTAGTAGCCGAGTTTTGCCAAATATTTTGGAGAATAGCCTTTTTGTTCCTCTGTAAGAAAGAATAAGTAATTAATTTGTTTGAATTCAGTATGAACATTAATTGCAAACTACAAATGAATCTAAAATAATAACGCAAATCTGTACAAGTATAAAATATGCGAAAAGAATAACAAATAAACAAAAAATTCGTCCACATCGTTGTCAATAGGAAATGTGCCCCAAAGGCTTACAGCATTGCCACGTTGGATGGCAATGCTGATTCTTTGGCCAAAAAAAAAAGTCAGCCCTCTGGTCACGTGAAGAGTTAACCAACCTAGAATAATGGGAATGATTCATAGAAGAGTCATTCCCTATGTCGATTCCCGCTATGATGTCGATTCGCGAAACAAATGACATCAGTTTTAAAAAGTTTACGCTTGTCCTCCAGGTTGGTCAAGTACACTTAAAACAAAAAGTAAGACGCATAATATCTTTTACACAAAATACAACTTTACTTATTCTAACAGAGGAACAAAAAGGCTATTCTCCTGATTTGTCTCGTCGACTAGAACTCGTCGTCGTTAACAAAAGTACTAGGCTAGCATCAATAGAAGATGGTAAGGATGATGATAATCAGGGTTTTTTTTTTAACCTGACTGTACCCATTTTTGTAAAAATACTGAGTGTGTCCAGTTGGCGAAAACATAATAGTACATTACTGCCGCGGTCTATAATGACTACGCACTATACAAGCCTTGGCCCACTATGACTGCTTCGCTGGTCACGCTATGATTGCCTCGAGCTAGCCTAGCTACGCTCTCGGCCTTCCAGCTTGGTCATCATTGCAGCCCTTGCTGTCAACGCAACGCGACCAGCGAAGCAGTCATAGTGGGCCAAGGCTTGTATAGTGCTTTACTCAAAAATGCAAGTAGGTATCTAATCTAAATAAAACCAGCAAGTAATTTCAATAAAATATATATATTAATTATTATTATATAACTTATATTTTTCCTTTGAGTTTCGTGGTATTAAATTTTCAACCACTAATTTAGCTTCATCTTTAATGTCTGGCGGTGTTAAACACATTGAATCGGAAGAATTTTCGCTTTGAGAGCTCATTTTTAGCAAAAAAGTCACTAAATAATAATAACTATTTCGCTGAACCGCGCCTTTGTTACTTCTTTGTTTTTCTTTTTTTTAGCAATAGTAGTTGGAACTATACAGCCAAATATGGAATAAAATCTTTTTGTACCTATCTCTATAAATACAAACAGCTATGTTTTAAATAAAATCTTTTTGCATTTGATTTTTTAAAACGTTGAAACGTCAAAATAGCGGCCGGCAATGTTTTGCCGGCCTGTTAGAGCGACCAGCAAAACTTTGCCGGCCGCTCCTTGAAACAGAACGGCAAGGTCGACTTTGCTCAAACAAGGTTGTCAAAATAATGACCACATTACATGCATTTTTGACTAAAAGTCATTAAATTTAAGTTTCACTATGTGGACACGCGGAAATATCTTAGCGTGTCCAGATGACGAAATAATAAGTCATACTAATTTTGAGTTTGACCAACTGGACACCCGTGTGTCCAGTCTCTCGTGTCGAGTTGGCGAATAACCCCTATTTTCAATGATCTATTTGCAACAGCGCTCATTTGTCACCAAGCACTGGTTTTGTATCTCAACATTTAGTACTTATAATTATTATTTTTGAAGCGTAAGATTTTGTGATTGCTTAACGGAAATAGAAATTATCATTTAAGGATACCAGTTGCCGCCAAAGCTGCAAATGAGCTTCGTTGACCAAAATGATAGGGTTCTTTTTTAATCAAGTGGAAGGTAGAATGACTGAAAGAGTCGAAATAGTTGTGAAAGTGTTTGACGGTGTGGCAAGCGGCCACGAGGCGTGAATTATTTTATTGTGCCAAGTGTGTGTGCGCCAATGACGCGTGCGCTGGCGATAAGCGGCGCGACCTTCGCGATCGATGGCGGGTGCGGGGGGCGGGGCGGCCGGAGCACGTCGGCTGATCGGCTGATCGTGCGTCACGTGTTTGCTAACATACGCGTTACCCGATGTGGCCGACAACAACACAACCGTCTGTAACTGTATTAATTTGCCTTTTACGACACGACGCTATGAAGCATTCCTGCATAGTACCTAATATGCTATGCAGCCATAGAAATATAAAATAATTTATTTCTTTCGCCCTGAGCTAAGTAGATTTGTCACAATTTTAAATTTTTGGTCGAGAGGAGCAAATTTTCCAAAAAACAAAAAAGTTCGACTACTCTGCAACCACTCAGATTGGACCCCTAGTTATCGGGTCAAATTTGTTGCAAATTAGCTCTAGTATCACCCATTTCAAGGACTGCACCCAATTACCAATCGACCCAGTGCGGGTTGGTGGAGGTCACATTCCCGAATGTTTGGTTATAAGACATGCCTGTTACCTTGCGATGTTTGTCTTCATCGTTTTGAGGGTGGTGAAAAAATTACACAAAGTAATACGCCTGGCTGGGTTCGAACCCAGCACCTACCGCTCTTTAGTCGGGGCCGTTATCACTGGGCTACGACTATAACATTCACATGGAGGCTTGTTTATTGTACGAGTATTGCAGCGGCTTTCTGTTATCATGCTATTATTTAATCTAGTTCCTTACTCAACTGTTATATTTTCTTTTCTTACAGGTAAGTTGCTGTTTCAACCCTGCTCAAGTGAGATGGTCGTGTGCAACGGTTTTGTAAGTCACGATCGAATAATCGACTGTTTTGCTTTATTACTAAGTTGTAGCGAATTGGCAACAGGCATTTGGTTAGCAGAGCTTGCCGGCTGCCGGCTGTTGCGAAACGGGCAACAGTTGCAGGTGTCGGGAGGGGAGTGAGACCATTTCCTCGCAAGCTTGCGTTTCCCGAGTTTGATCGTAAATATGAGTTGCGTGAGTTGAAACAAAAATTCGTTCACGAGCAGTTTCTAGAAATCTTGTTTTTCGGTTCTGTGCAACGAAAATCTTTATTTGACCATAAACATGATTCGCGACAGGGCAACGAATGTCTTACAGAATATGTAAAATCTACATTACCGTCATTCATCTCTCTCCATGTTCATTTCTCCTATTTCCTAAACCTTGACAATTCAAAAATACTTGTAACTGGTTGATTTGATTTTGACTTCATGAGTATAGCCCACACCAGAGGCCTCCAGTGTCACACTTAGCCTCTGCCCTGGCTTGTCAAGTGTTCTCATACGAAAGACATTATCATCTCATACGAAAGGTTCTGTTCGAAGTCGTTCGTTCATAGAACATACAGAATTAATTAAGATCCCCGAAAGCCTCGAAAGGCCGAAACGCCTTCCCTTCACCACTTGCTAGTACTCTATAGCCACTTGTGCAATGTGCAGCTACACTACAGCTGCACTGTACAGGGTTACTGGTATAGCTCACGATTCCGTGAAAGGGTTCTCAGTTCTCTCATACTCCAACTCTACATACTTCCGAGGTATACCTTTCTCTTTTAAGACCCACCATAACACATCCCGAGGTCGATTGGTCACCAAATTAAGATTGTCGCTAATTTTACTTATTTTTCACTGGAGGATGCTGTGCTATTTCCTACTGTGAGCAACACATACTCAGAACTGGTCAGAAGCTCCTTCCTCGCGCTCGCAGCAAGTGTCGCCGGGGAGCGCGTCGGAGGCGGCAGCTGCGCGTGGTGTGTGGGAAGTGGGTCACCATTGTGCTAGCTCCAGCACCGCAACACCACCGCGCCGCACGTCGCTTATAAATGTGTCCGTAGTCGGTTCGGGCACCATGCAGCCAAGTGTGAGCTACACCCGCGCCTTTTGTAACAGAATGACATTAATCATTGCTCATCGACAAATCTGCGCTGACTCAAACAAAAAGTTGCCCACCTGAAATTAAAATAAAACTTCGGAATGGACTAATAAACTGTAACACGGTATTTATATTTTCTAGCACAGCAGTCAGCAGGAAACATAAACAAGTCTTTGAATCAAGTGCCTTAAACAAGTTTAGACATTTATTCTGTTGTCGCCAAGAGAGCAATGAAACTAGTGAAGTGATAACTAGTTTAATGATAAACGACGAACTGGTTAGAGCTTTTGATTTCATTTGATTGCCTGTTGCCGACGTTCCGCGTGCGGCGCGTACTTCTACAGCAACTGTTGATGCTTTCTGCTGTTCACGACACAGGATTTCGCCAACATTAATGAACTTATTACATGAAATCAGATCTTTAAGGTAAAAGCGCCAGGGTAGCCCGCGAAATTTGAATTAATTAATAAATGAATTAATTGGGTTTTTGGCAATTTACAGTCAGTGTCAGGTTGTATGTTGATTAGAATATGATTCGCGACCGTAACAAATATGGCCGGCAGATATTTGCGTCAACACGGAATACAATGGCTGACTGCCAATGGATAAGATACAAAAAACGAAACTAACACATAACACTCTTGGCTCCATGACGGCTCGGGTTGCAACCCACTTCAAGCGCAATCACAAACTTCGCCCACTTCTCCTGCCGTTGTTCCAATTTATTAAGGGTCAGCATGTATTTTTCTTCCATCACATAGCCGTGTAAAATTGATGTGCACTTCACTTCCTCCATAAATACCTATCAATAAAACAAAATGCAGAAATGATGCCAGAGCGAGCGAAAGAAGCTCCAAAACAATTTGAACTTATCCTCGGTCATATGTCAGGTTTATTTTTTTCCATTCAAACAGAAACAAAACTAGCTGTATCAATTTATACGGAAAAGTTTACGAGAATATAGGAAACAAGCTAAGCAAAGCTTAGTGAGATTAATAATTTCAGCATTCCATCTAAAATGAGTTATATTTTCTTTGGATCATTCATACAGAAATGACAACAAATGTAATACAAGCTTTAAAATTACGGAGCGCAAGAGTTTATTATATGTGCATTGATACTAAATGCAGTGCACATACAGTATACTATATAGGGTACAATGTACTTATTACAGGACTAACTTAGTCGACTCATACATACATACACACACAGACATTTTACGAACTAAGTGAATGCAGAATGAAGTGTTTCGGACGGCGCACAGTGGATCCATATTGAAAATTAGTGGACATGGGCAACAAAGTTCCAATATCGATTCGATATTTTTTTATGTGATTCTTCATGATATTCCAGACAACTTTTACTCTTGTGAAATTTCTTCTAAAGTTGATCGTTTGTCTGAAAAAAAATAAATTAGATTTTTTTGTATGGAGCGAATCACATTTATTTTTTTTTCTTCAATTGTACGAATATGTTAGGTGTATGGCGTGAGTATATGATAGCTAGGGTCATTCTCTATCCACGAAAAAATATATCAGCGCCGGCCATCCGCGGCCGCGCGAGTAATCATTCGGTAAAAAAATAATATTTTCTATGAAATTTTTTGCCTTTTAAAATCAATTCAAAGTCATATTTTCTGTCTCACTTGGCTGTTTTCACCTTTTTAGTTAAATATATAGTTTTAATAGCACATAGGTACTCACAACTAGTAATTCTGGAAGAGGTTAAGTTATTATTGCATGTTATCGGTGGCACCTGCATTGTGATTGATATTTGTTTGTGCGCTCGGTTAAGTGCATAACAAACGAGTCACCGAAAAATAATTGTCTCTGATTGGCTGTTATTTTTTTAACTACCTGCACATTATCTATTGTTATCGGTGGCACCAGCATTGTGATTGATGACTCATTTGTTTGTGCGCTCGTCTAAGCGCATAACTAATGAGTCATCGAAAAATGCTCGTCTCTGATTGGCTGAATAATTTTCAGTCATGCTAATATGTTCACTACTTGAGTAATTAACACTGACTATAAATACAAAGACATTCACTAAGTCCCTCTAGTTTCGCTCTTGTCGCTTATTTGTGAACACAGTGAAATACTTTTATTTTTATATTTACTTTAGAACTATGGCTGGATTTCGTACCAACCTAGATCTTTTTGTGAAATTAAGAAGTGGTGGTGATCTGAAAAATTATATGTTTCTATATGAAAGTATAATTTCTGTTTTGAATACCACAGTTTCTGAAGAAGACAAAAACCTAATCAAGGAGTTCTGTCGGCTTTTTTGTGTAAGCCTAAATAAAAAGTGGATAGAGTCAAGTAGAAATCAAAAAACTTTTATAAACCGTGTAAATAATCGCAAGTGGTTGGAAAAAAACATCAACTGGCCTGTTTGTGACAGTGTTGACCTGAGAAGTGAGTTGGGCTTTTCGGACACAGCCTTATCTGAGCCAGTGGATATGAATTCCCATGTTCCTAATCTTGCAGTATGTACTACGGAAGCGGGAACATCTACAGAAAAGGAGCACAGAAAACCGTTCGAAGACTTAAGTAATAAGCAAAAAAAAAGACGTTCTACTTCCATAGTAGAAGAAAATTCCGAGGAAGAGTTGCAGCACTGGTACTTAACAAAATTGAAAGACAACGGCAATACGAATCTGGCAAAAGTGGTCGAATACCTTTCCAGTAATCGCTATCCGAAGTACACGAGCGACTATTCAAAAAGCAGAGCCTAAGTACTGTCTCTGAAGATAAGTGTTTAGCTCTTTACACATCACTTGCGCTCTCGAGATGGAAGTACTTAGCTCTTCGACAATTTCTGAAAGAAGAAAACTGTGCTGCCTTTCCATCTTATCCAAAGCTCGTTAATGCCAAGAAAAGATGTTATCCACCACAAGAGAGTATGGAGATTACCGAAAAAGGAGCTCAAGTTAAATTGCAAGCGCTATTGGACCACACTGTGGAGAGGATTTTACTAGATGTGAATTCTGTTGATAGGTCTCAAAATGAAGAACTCAAGTTGACCTGGAAATGGGGGCTTGATGGTTCTTCGTCGCAGAGTAACTATAAACAGAAAACGTCAAACACAGCTACAGAGTTCGGTGATTCATCAGTAGTCATGATAAGCATCGTCCCTCTTCGGCTAGTGTCTGGCTCATTATCTGGGAATGAAAATATAGTTTGGGAGAACCCCACACCTTGCTCAACTCTGTACTGTCGACCAGTGAAGTTCACATTCACTTCGGAGACAGCTGATTTTATAAAGTCTGAAGAGTCGGAGATGAAAAAACAAATTGATGAACGAATATCTACTCAGTGTGGAAATATTATTGTATCACATGAATTGCATATGACCATGATTGATGGAAAAGTGGCCAATATTATTGCTGAAGTACCATCATTTGCAACGTGCCCCATTTGCTTGGCAAAACCAAGTGAGATGAATAATTTAGACTCTTTGACTTCCAGACCACTTCGTGAAGATATTTACAAACAAGGAATTTCTTCACTGCATATGAAGATTCGGTGTATGGAATGTCTTCTCCATATATCTTATAATCTGGATTTTCAACGATGGACAGCTCGAGGCGAACATAAGGCTTTGAAACAAGCTAAAAAAAATACCACGCAACAAGAGTTTCGTGAGCAAACTGGAATGCTGATTGATATAGTCAAACAGGTATGTATTTAGTTCGTTTTATGTTTTTTGTGTATTATATCTCTATGTGTCGTATATTACAGTCTTTTTCCCCATTTCAGGGTTTTGGAACTACAAATGACGGGAATACTGCGAGGCGCTTTTTCCAAGATTACAAAACATCATCCAGAATAACAGGAATTGACGAAAATCTAATTTTCAGATTTTCCGTTATTCTACAAGCCATATCATCAGGCAAAAACATTGACTGTGAAAAATTTAGAAGATACTGTAGAGAAACAGCTGATGTATACGTGCAACACTATTCGTGGTACTACATGCCAGTTAGTGTACATAAACTTCTAATGCACGGTGCAGACATCTGTAACCACTTTGGTGTTTTGCCAATCGGTAAGTAAAAAATAAATAGAGTTTGATGTATAATTTGACTCGATTGCTTTTTGAAATTAAAATGCATGTACTTATTTCTTTTAGGTACCTTATCAGAAGAAGCTTCGGAAGCCCGTAATAAGGACTTCAACAACGTCAGAGAGAGACACACTCGGAAAACGGACAGAATAGCAACAAAGGAAGACATCCTCCATGGACTTCTAATAAGCTCTGATCCTCACATATCCTACATAAGGCCTAAAATAACGAAACAGGTTCATAGTGAGTTGTTGCCTGAAGCAATTCAGTTGTTACAGACTACCGAGCCTCCCTGTGACAGTGAGATTATGGAGGAAGAAGAATGCCTCATAGCAGAGTCCGAAAATTTGCCGGACCCACTTCTGGAATAAGAAATAAAGTGATCCGGCTATGGACTATTCCCACAAAAGCCCATCAGGGCTGGGAATATGACAAACAGCCCTTTTCAGGGCTACAATTATTTCACAATTTCCTTTCGATCATACGTACGATAACTTATACTATACTTTACATACGCTTGATTATGTATGTCTTGCCCGTAAAAATTCAAACTATTTCACGTATATTTGATAAAATTAGTATACCCAGAAACTTATTACATGTTTATTTTACAATAGATAACGTGCAGGTAGTAAAAAAAAATAACAGCCAATCAGAGACGACCATTTTTCGATGACTCATTAGTTATGCGCTTCTAGCCGAGCGCACAAACAAATGAGTCATCAATCACAATGCAGGTGCTACCGATAACAGTAGATAATATGCAGGTAGTTAATAAAAAAATAACAACCAATCAGAGACAATTATTTTTCGGTGACTCGTTTGTTATGCATTTAGCCGAGCGCACAAACAAATGAGTCATCAATCACAATGCAGGTGCCACCGATAACATGCAATAATAACTTAACCTCTGCCAGAATTACTAGTTGTGAGTACCTATGTGCTATTAAAACTATATATTTAACTAAAAAGGTGAAAACAGCCAAGTGAGACAGAAAATATACTTTGAATTGATTTTAAAAGGCAAAAAAAATCATAGAAAATATTATTTTTTTACCGAATGATTACTCGCGCGGCCGCGGATGGCCGGCGCTGATATATTTTTTCCTGGATAGAGAATGACCCTAGCTATCATATACTCACGCCATACACCTAACATATTCGTACAATTGAAGAAAAAAAAAAAACGTGATTCGATCCATACAAAAAAATCTAATTTATTTTTTTTCAGACAAACGATCAACTTTAGAAGAAATTTCACAAGAGTAAAAGTTGTCTGGAATATCATGAAGAATCACATAAAAAAATATCGAATCGATATTGGAACTTTGTTGCCCATGTCCACTAATTTTCAATATGGATCCACTGTGCGGCGGGGTACCCGCAGTCGCCCTGGGACAATCTCCCACTACGTTTTTGACATGTGTTCCCTACCCGCCTGAGTCTAGGACTCTGCTGGTGACACACGTCACCACGCACCACTCAATGTGTGCGTGGGTACTACCGTACCACCCACTAGGACCCAGGGAGAGACGAAACCGATGAGGAGGCTTGAAAATAAAAAGCAGGATTTCTTCCATTCTTATCCAAACGCTTCGGTTTATAGGGTTCCGTAGCGAAATGGCTATAACGGAACCCTCATATTCACCCTGTCCTTTTGTCTATCTATCCGTCCGTCGGTATGTCACAGCCATTTTGACTGAGACTGTTGGCAGTGGCACCACACCGTTGAAATTTGGAGAGTACGTGTCGTCTATGAACGGCTACACATGTGAATTTATGAAAAAACTAAAAATGGGCCGGCGAAAAACAGCTCTTGAAAAATGATGTAGAGGTTTCTAAAACATTTTTTTCTAAGTCAATGGTCGACGAGACATTTTCTCCTAAAGTCGTAAAGCTTGTGTGTCACCACCCCCTCTAATTTCTATTTGAGATACTTCAAAAACTGAACATTAAATCTTATTCAAACCAATTTTTCAGAATTTTTTCTCCTCTTACTTTAAAAACCGGCCAAGTGCGAGTTGGACTCGCACACAGGGTTCCGTAGCACCAAACAATATAATAAAAATATTTTTAACGCTCATTCGTTTGTAAACATACAGTCAACAGCAAAACTAGGGTGTCAGGACATTTGCGCGAAAAGACATTTACGCGGATGCTTGCGCGAAAGATACTTGTGCGACTGGACACGTGCGCGACTTAAAGGCCAGTGACCTTATGGACAAAACGTAACATCACGCCTGGTATTACTAGAAGGGTGGGTAGTAAAGTAAGTAGGGCTGGCTGATTCAAGGTGTGGAAACGGATGGGTTACCTGACCGGTCCAGGTTAAGCAACTCTTGCCAAGGTTTGGAAACGGATGGGTTACCTTACCGGTCCAGGTTTAACAACTCTTGCCAAGGTTTGGAAACGGATGGGTTACCTTAACGGTCCAGGTTAAGCAACTCTTGCCAAGGTTTGAAAACGGATAGGTTACCTGAACGGTCCAGGTTAAGCAACTCTTGCCGAGGTTTAAAACGGATGCTTAACCTGGTTCGTTAAGGTAATCCATCCGTTTTTAAACCTCGGCAAAAGTTGCTTAACCTGTACCGGTAAGGTAACCCATCCGTGAATCAGCGACCGCGACTCACTTAACTACCCACCCTACTAGTAATAAAAGTAAGGTCACTGGACTTTAAGTCGCGCATGTGTCCAGTAACGCAATTATCCGTCGCGCAAGTATGAATCGCGCAAATATCCGTTCGCGCAAAAATCCAATCGCACAAATGTCTTTTCGCGCAAATGTCCTAGATCACGAAACTAGAGTTCGAACCCAAGGCACGCACCTCTGATTTTCTGAATTCATGTACTTATCGTATATTTATCACTTGCTTCGGTTAAGGAAAAACATCGTGAGTAAACCAGTATGCCTGAGAGATTTTTCTCGACGGCATGTAAAGCCAAGTCAGAGGCCTATGGGCGGCATAAAAACTCTGACACCAGGTTAGGCACTAACCACACGATAAAAAAGAAAGACAGCAGAACTAAATTAGTTTTACATAATATGTTAATGAAAACCAAAGTTACTGCTGCAGTTTGACGAAGAAGTCCCATAACTCAAAAACTAAATAACTATATTCGTAAAAAGCTTTTTACGTTCTACAAATCCACATTTTTTTTCAGTTTTTCTTGTTAAACACTCCTCACAGTTATTATGTCCGTAGATATTTTTTTTTACCCACATTTTCATTGCGTCGCAGGGTTCTTATTTTATTAGGTTTTTTGAGGCGCCCTTCTACACTGGGCAAGAGTCGCAAATAGCACTCCGCTTCAGAACTTAGATTCCCTTTTGTAGATTCGTATAAAATACATGAGAGAACGCAGACTTGTGCAGAAAAGGGAGAATGCAGGATACAAGAGCGAACAATGGGAGCTCAATTTTGCTTGCACCTTGTTAGGTTTTTTACCACTCATACAGCGTAAACTACTTAATAGGGTAATAGAAAGTTGCTGTGTCGACGTGTACACTAAAAGTAGATATAAAACAATGTAGAATCAAAAATTTTGCTGTCAACGTTTAGCCTTACATTAATTATTAGGTGCTTTAACTAGTGACCCGACCCTGCTTCGCACGGGTGCGATGGAAACATGACAAAACATCGAGGTTTATTTAATAATAGCGTCACTTATTGGATCTAAAACTAACCCATCTTCCAAGATGGAACCACCCATACCCCTTCCCCTGCGCAAGACTGCCGCCACGCCGCGCGCCGCCGTCGGCACTGAACAACAGGTGTCCACCCTCCGCTCCCGGCGACACCCCGCACCCACGCAATGACGTCATCCGCTATACTTTGAAATGTCACTACGTGTTTAGTTCTTTACTCCGCATGGTACCTCGCTCTACTAACATCAATATTACTGCTTTTCCATTCATTATGTTATTCCTTTATTTATTTTTCTCACTTCTTTTTACATTTTTAAATATTCTTGTACAAAATTAGTATAAAAAAACATTTAAAAATATATAAAATAGTAGTCCACCAGCACCGGGAACAGGGTCCGAGCTACCGGTGGTCAGGGCTCTTGAGAGAGGAACCTCCTAACAATACGCGCCGTGTCCAGAAGTACTGCTTTCTGAATCAAGCCCTTGATCCAGCTGCCAAGCGAGAGCCTCTTCAGATGTCGGTCGAGGCTCTTGGCTATTAAACCATTGGCCGATACGACTATCGGCACAATGACTGCCGTATTCACGTCCCACATGTCGACAACCTCGCGAGCAAGATCTAGATACTTGAATTGCTTATCTTTCTCTGCTTTCACGAGGTTCTCGTCATGCGGGACCGTTATATCAACGATCATTGCGCGACGCTCCAATCGATCTATCACCACAATGTCAGGCTTATTAGCAACAATAGTCCTGTCAGTGACGATAGGTCGATCCCAATACAACGTGACATTACCATCATCGAGAACTGGGTCGGGCGCATACTTATAGTATGGCACTTCTGATTCCACAAGGTTGTACTTCAAAGCAAGTTGCTGGTGGATAATTCTAGCAACGAGGTTGTGTCTGTGCAAGTACTCTCCGTTAGCCAGACGAGAACACCCAGAAATAATGTGTCGGATCGATTCTCCCGGACGGTGGCATGCCCGACATATGTCAACCGTGCCATCCTTCACAATGTATTTCCGATAGTTATTCGTCATCATAACTTCGTCCATTATTGCGCAGACAAAACCTTCGGTTTCCCCGAAGAGGTCACCGAAACGCAGCCAGGATACGGACGCTAAGAAGTCTACATCGGGCCCATGTAGGGCCCGATAAAAACGTCCGTGAAGCTCCTTGCTCTGCCATACCTCCCTGCGGTCATTAGTGTCTAATACTATAGGTTTGCGCCAGTTCTCGTTAGCCAGCGAGAGCGGGGTAAGGCCCTTGTCCACTGAGACCACATCTCGGTGCATCCCCACGTCGGCTTCTAGGAAGTATTCTCTGAGACTGCATACCTCACGGTTGTGCAGGGTCTTAGCATTTAAGAAGCCACGACCCCCGCACTTCCGCGGGACATACAGTCTCATCACCGACGACCGTGGGTGATGCATCCGATTTGCGGTCATCAATGTGCGGACCCTCCTATCCAAGGCATCAAGTTCCGTCTGAGTCCATTTGAGTATGCCGAAAGAATACATCAAAACCGGCATGACCCAACCGTTGAAGGCGCGCACCTTGTTTCCGCCTGACAAAAGACTGCTTAGTACTTTATTCAGACGGCCAAAGAAGCGCTCAACGATTGTTTCATGTCGGCAGTATTGATGCCTAAGGCTTCTGACATACCCAAATACTTGTAGGTTTCTGTTGAGGATAGGGATCTAAGGTGTATGGAATCCGAGAGTTGAGTACCCACGGATTCCATAATCTGCCCTCGCTTCACATGCATGACTGCACATTTGTCCACACCAAATTCCATTCTGATGGCACTACTGAAAGTTTCTGTTACCTTCAGTAGCTTCATCAGTTGCAAATTGTTGGGGGCAAAGAGTTTCAGATCATCCATGTAAAGAAGGTGAGATATGACCTGACCACCTTTCCTCAACCGATAACCTAGACCTGAACCCTCTAGCAATGTACTGAGAGGGTTCAAGGCTAGACAAAACCACAATGGACTCAAACTATCACCCTGGAATATGCCACGCTCAATCCTTATCGGTTCGCTGTTCCCTTGGGTCTGTCGACATCCTGGATAGCGAAGGACCGTTCTCCAGCACCCCATACATGACATCAGGAAGGCACGCAGAGTTGCATCTACTTTATACAACTCCAGCAACCTCATGAGCCATGTATGAGGCACAGAATCATAGGCCTTCTTATAATCTATCCAACATGTAGACAGATCCCTTCGGGAACGGCGAACCTGTTGGCTAATGGCCATATCAATTAGGAGTAGCTCCTTAGTACCACGGGACCCGTTCCTACATCCATTCTGAGAGACAGACATGATAGAATTACTCTCAATATGTTGGTTGATTTTAGCTCTCAAAATGGATGTAAGAACTTTATAGACCGTTGGCAGACAAGTAATTGGTCTATAATTTTTGGGCTCCGCAGTACTACCTGATTTATGGAGCAGGTGGGTAATTCCGGTCGTCAAGAACTGGGGCAGCGATCCGGATTCTAAAGCTGATTGAAACTGGGACGCTAAGCAAGCGTGCGATCTCTGGAGCCATTTGATCCAGAAATTGTGCAGTCCATCCGGCCCTGGAGATTTCCAGTTAGGCATCGGACGGACTGCACGAGCTACGTCTTGGGGGCTGATGATGATTGCCCCCATTTCTGGTATTGGATCACACGCTCGTTCAACCTCCCGGGTCCAATCGCCCTCAGTGTGACTGACAGGCACCGACCAGATGCTGCGCCAGAACGAGCACATTGTGTCATCATCCGGTAGACGCGTGTCAGTTACATCTTGGTCCGGTCGTTCCCAAGCCCTATATACCCACTTTTCATCGCTTTGGAATGTGCGATTCTGAGTGTACCGCTCCATTCGCCGCTTGTACCGACGAATGCGGCTTGCCCATGCACAGATCTTCTGCTTCAGGAAGTCGATGCGCTCTGTGACGCGGGCTAGATAATCACGAGAATTAATATCAGTTCCCGAGAACGCCCGCTTCACAAAGCGCATCACTCTAGGGCGAGTATTGCCCTCCCTGAAGCAGATTAACTTGCCGATGAGTGCTCTAGCCTCACCAATACGCCGGTCAATCCTGCACTGCCAAGCTGGAACAGCAAATTTGGGTCGTGTAGCTCTGTCGTTGTTAGGAAACTTGACGTGAGCTACACGACATGCCGCTACAGCTGCACAGTACAATATTGAGTGGGTATCGGCGAGGTCCTTGCTGCTGTCAAAACAATTTGACAGCTGCGAATCTAGGGCACACACCAGTGCCCTATTTTTCTTGTGCATAGGCAAACGAGGTAAACGTGGTCTAAGTTGAGGCGGTGTAAAACGGTACTCCCTGAATGCATCCTCCAAAGCGCTCCTCAATTGTACGTTGCACTGGGTACTCACGGATATAACTTCGTCATCATCCTCTTCACCACCGTGATTGGATCGCGGCGAAGTACTGTATACATTTTGCAGCTGTACCGCGATCATTGGCGAAGCAGGCGTAACTGGGTTACTCCGTGAGTCGAGGCGTAGTCGATCAAGTACGGTGTTATCCAACATATTGTTACGCTGTATGACCCGCACCTGATCCGATAGCCGTTGCGCCGACACGTTGACAGCTGGCTCAAGCACCTGAAACAGAGAGAGCATCCGACCACGGTACGCAGTCAAGTTGCTTCCCCCCTCAGTAGCCCCATAATATGCGCGCATAACATTCTCATTTATGGACTGAGTCCATCGCATGCGCGACACATTTCCACCGGCAGCGGGGACCCTATTCGGGGCCTGTTGGCCTCGAGGTCCCAAGCCCGCTGGTGGCCGTCCTCTTCCTTGTCGTCGTGGTGGTGGTGGTGGTGTCGACGGCTGGGAGAAAAACTCGTCGCTCGAGCTCGACGCAACTGCAGCGACCGGCGACACGGTGCTCACGGATGTGGCGCGTCCCGGCGGCTGCGAGGCGGAGCTGAGCGGTGAGCCCGGAGATGGTAGGTGTGCCTCTTGTTTGGCTCGGTGTCTCGTCAGCATCGGTGACATATTATGTATTGCTTGTGTTTTTCATTTTCTATAGAGTATTCCAGTTTTCTGTATGTTGATCCTTTTTTTTTTCTTTTCATTATTTCCGTTATTATTATTATACGTGTATTTTACAATACTTCAAATAACACTCCGACTGTGTTTACTTATTTATTTTCCACCCAAATGATATCGAGGTTCCTTAGATACTTTTTATCTTAAACCAATGGTTGATGAGATATTTGCTTCCAAAGCCATTAAAATTGTGCCCCCCTCTAATTTCTGAAGAAAGAAAAAAATAGGTAATATAAAATAAACTTTCAACGAAAGTTGCTTTGAGCAATATTTGATGTTTACTTTTGAGATATGGGACTTTTTCGGCAAACTGCAGCAGAAACTTTGTTTTTCATTAATATAATTATGTATCATGAAAATCAAAATTGGTTTAGCTGTTGTTATTATTATATTTTTGATGCTACCCTGTGTGTGCGAGTCCTACTCGCACTTGGCCGCTTTTTATAACTATTTTCACAGAGAGTCACAACGCGACGGCCCGGGTCTGTTATTTTGCGGTGCTAGCTAATGTGCTACGTATTTATGCCGTTGATTCTATTGGAGTTTTTATTATTAGCTGCCCGGATTCCAGAACGAGCTCTGATCTGTGTTACTTACATACTAATGGCATCGTGGTGCTCACCAACACAAGCTTGGCAGGCTATCAGGTCGAGTCACCGACAGCATCAGAACGTGCTGGCGAGAGTCGAAGGCGTTAGGGAACGCCTGCTAAGTATTCCCTAACTCAGAAAACTGTTACTGATTTTGTGTTTCGTCAAATAGCGAAGCTCACTTTGACTGGACAACATGCGAAAAAGTACCTAAGTAAATATTTTTCACGCCTGAGATTGCATCTAGCTTGGCAAGCCAAGTGAAAGCGGAATTAAATAGACGCCCGGATCATACCTACAGGTGACAGGACATCCGGCACGAGATGGAAGGTGTGCAATGTCTGCGGCCAGAGGAAATACAAAAAGTGTGAACTTAATATTCAGAGAAGGCTAGTAGGCTATTGTGCAGTAAACAAAGCAAGTTTTTCAATATGCCATGAATGGTGTGTACAGCCTTGTGTAACGTCGCGGCGCGCCGTGGCTAGAAGGTGTAAACAGACGCCGACCTTGACGCACACCGACGTCACGCTGCAGATATTAGCGCTCACACCCAGATCGATACCAACACCCTTATTCACTCGACTTGGACTCGCTCGCTAGCTGGCAGACTGGCCTAAGTGGCCTGTTCCACTGCGGTGCTGCTTGCTATGCAAACGCTTTGTTTTTTTTGTCTGTGTCGCTATTTGATTTCCATATATCAAGTGTGGCGGCGTGCGGCCTTAATGTGAGCGCGAGTTCCGTGTGGAAAGCGTTGTGTGTTTAGATGCGAGCCACGGTACTTGTCTCACAGCTCACTTGTCTCTCATAGCGTTTTAACGGTAACTGCATTTTACGCCTGTTCGTTGTAAAATCGCAAAAGTATTTTGTCATATCAGAAGAGGTCCAAGCTTGTGGCCCTTGTGAAAGAGTTATTTGTAGACTTTGGCGGTTATTCAGGGTATCAAACTTGAATACAAGAATCCGGTCCATGTTAAAATAAAAATGTCATTCCGCGCAGTAATGGAAGCAGGGTGCACACTGCTGCCGTATGGTAGGTGACAAATGGGTCGAATTAACGGCACAAGGGATCCCTTTGAGTTAGCATCGACATTGCGGTAAGCCCAGACGGAGATTGTGGGATGAGGTGAACCCGTTTCATTAAAATTGATCCTTAGCAGCTCTTGATAAAGATTAGTGGAGTGGAAGGAGAGCAAGGAGGATCTGCTAAATGTTAATCAATGGTATTAATTTACAATCATAATGGAGACACGTGGTATGAAGATTCACCGACTGGTTGTTGGTAATGTCGCATGTAACACGGTGTCCGTACAGTCGCCGCGCCGTGTTAACGCTCTCACAGCGACACTTTTACTCTTCCCCGTGCATCTGTGCCAATTTTCGTATACGAACACGTCATCTAGATCGGTTGTCCTCAATTCTTGCACTTGTTTGTAATTTCAATAATTTCCGTAAATTTTACGTTGAATGATGTCAAAAGTAGCTCAGGTCAAATATGTCAGGACTCAGTCGTAAGGTAAGGGGTATAAACATAGGTAATTAGGTAGTATCTTCCTTTAGTTCTATGATTGCATTGGTTACGTTAACACCAAACATACATAAATGGTTCTTTGATGGAAAATATATTTTGTCGCTGAGTTAATGGGGGAGTTTACTAAAGACCTTAACGAGAGGTTTCTGAAAGTCTTTTTGGACCACCCAACCACGCGCCCCCCCCCCCCCTCCCGTACGGTTCGTACGTTAATATTCATGCTGTGAATTAACCTTGAACTCCTTATCACCCCCAGCTGTTGCACAGCAAACATTCACAATTATGTGATGAAATGCTTCAATCATATTATGTACCAGCTTTTTACATCCACGGCTTCGAGATAGTTACAATTAATTCTTTTAAGAATTTGCTCTTAATTTGTGTTAAAAAATTAAACACAGTTATGGCAGTATTTCTGGCTAATCGTGGTTTGGGAGACTCAATTCCGATAGGACGCAAGTACGTGAGAGGTTGCGGCTCTAAATTAAATACTTTGATAAAATGAAAGGTTGGTTTTCCGGTCACCTCGATTCGTGGCCCAATGCAGTGCGTACGTCACACAGTCACACGATAAGCTTATTGTTTATGCGTGACAGAGATATTTCCAGTGTCATGTTGTCTCGTTCTGACGGGGAGCAGGCGTGAGTCGCGGGGGGCATGCGCAAGAGCAGCGCTCTCGTACGGTATGCGCGGAGTGCGGGAGTGCAGGCGGCGCGCGCGGCATTCGGCAGCGCGATGTGCCACGCAGTAGTGCTCGGAGTGTTGTTTTCGCTGCCGTCCTACCTGTACTCGGCCGTGCCGTTCAGGTGAGCTCCTCGCTAACTCGCTGTGGCTGGTCGCCCGGTGCTCATGTGTGCGGTGTGTGCCGCAGTGCCGTACTGTGCACGTGCCGCGTCCACGTCCCACGGTGCCTCTGCGGTTTCGCTGCTGTTTTGTGTATGTGTCTGTGTGATTGAAATGTCCAACATTTACAACGATAAAAATATGTTCACAAATTCTTAAAATGGTTTAACTTGATCGTAAACGGCGATTAACATCGTTCAATCTGTAGTCTATAACAATGTGCATTATAATATAATGTAAAAATAAATTTCAAAAATTGTCAGGACCTGAAGGATTACTCATTTTGATATACAACTTTCGCGTCGGGTTAATGATTTTATAATGAATCAGTGTGCACGGTACGCATACGGATTGACACATTAAGTATTGCGGCCACGAGCGATGGCCACGGCTGCGGGCAGTACGGAGTCCGACATTGAGCCGGCCTGCTCACTCCGGCGGGCTCGCGTTACGTAACCGCGGCGCGTCCCGGCGCCACATATGGACTCCTGCCTGGAGCTCTTGATGCTCTGGCTCGCCACGCTCGCCGACATTGTCCTCGGCAAGTTAGTACAGCGATGACTCTCCCTCCCCTGACATTGTCGTGAGCACTTCCGCTTCTGAGCCTAGTCAACATCGTGCTGCCGTTTCCGTCTTTGTTAAACTTATGTGGGTTGTTTTACTATGTAGTTACTGATTTAAGTACGGTCGGACAAGCGAATCTGCACAAGTAGGTACTTAGTGCCCCATAAAGTAACGCTCATTAGCAGCAGGCCAGCCTTTTCTATCAGCTAGTTGTGCTACGTTCAAGTACTTACTGATAAACTTATCAGCGGGTGGTTCGACACTGCGACTCTACTGATTACCCAAGTGAACGCAAGCAGATAACAGAACAGAATGTCAAAAATTTATTGAAATCATCGTTTTTTAGTTTGAATCCAACCTCCTTCTGGAAGAGGTAAGGCCTAAATGCGACAGTTTTTATAACGACGAGTCTCGACCTCAGGCCGCATCGAAGTTCTTTGTTGATTTGTGAATTGTAATACACCAGCATCTTCCTGTCCTTGTCCCACGTTGCTTGGGGTCGGCGCAACACGTTTGTGTCTTCAATTCTCCTCTGTCAAACGTCAGGCTATCGTTTACTCCGTTTTCTTTCATATCATTCCTCACACAATTCATCTACCGTTTCCTTAGTTTTCCTCTCCCTCTCCATCCATACATTTATATTCATCCTCCTTTAGTCACTTGCGATTCGTCCCGTCCTCATCACATGTGCATCAAGATCATGACCATGACATGTGACCAAGACATCGATTCCCTTTCAACTTTTCTGTAACTGGCGCAACTTTCAAGCTTCCTCTAATATACTCGTTACTTTTTTTATCCATTCTTGTCACACCACACATCCACCTCGACATTCTCATCTCCGCTACATGCAATCTTTTTTAATCCATCCATACTAGTAGAAAAAGGCGGGAGAAACTCTGTCTGTTGCTTTTTCACGCCTTTACGGATTTTAATGTTTGACGTAGACCCCTGTACACCTGGTTAGGACATACATGTTAGCATTAGATCGGTAGGTCCACTGGTATAATTTTCGAAATCCCCGCGGGCGAAGCTGCGGACAAAAGCTGGTACTTACAAATATGTTGTACATTGTATAATATTATGTTACCCTCGTATTCTCGCTACGTACGAGTACGAGAAACCTTCAATTTTTGGCAATTTCTTGAAATAGGATGTTGATGTGTCTCACGAAAGTTGAAAATAATATAAGTAACAATAATGTTTTGTGATGTTGAACAATGCGTGTCGTGATCGCTGTGCGTCCTGCGACAGCAGCGTGGCTTGTGGCAGCCGCGGCGGATGAGACGCCGCCGCGCCGTGTCGTGCCGGGCAGCCGGGCCGCCGGGCCGCGGCGGACTCACTTTGCACACAATGGCTCACGCGCGCGGACCACTTCCACTGACCTCTTGCACTCAACTGTGCGCCTGTGCCCAATACCATACCCAGTTATAGATATGGTCCGTGAATTCTGAAAAAACCTCCATGAAAATTGTCGTATGTGCCAACCTTCATGGTAATTGGTCTAACGGTGTGTAATGAAATCTCAAACGTCCTCCAGGCTTAGCTGCCCCATACATTTGGGTCGAGTTATAGGTATTGAAGTTTCGTGCTGGACAGCTGATTTTTTTTTCGGGATTTTGGTAGTGATAGAGAAAGTGGTTCAGTTTGATGGTCTGAATCACACCCTAGAATGACCACACCTTTCTGGTAGACGCTGTAGTTTTACCATTTCATTTTATTTACAAGACGCAGGTAAATGAGAAAATCATGCATTTCGTGAAATCCCTAAAAGGATAAAATTTCACTATCACTTACAGGATATCTTCCGCGATTAATGTTTATATTGAGCGTCCGATATAGGTATAACAAATGACAAAGATAGAGGGTAGACAGATTTGTCTGCACCTAACAAGTTTTTACCATCTATCCGCATCCTCTAGTCATCTCGTGATCATGGTGCTTGCGACAGCGTCGAAATATCGGGAGCTCAATATAAACATTAATCGCGGAAGATATCCCGTAAGTGATAGTTTAGTTATAAACCGTGAAAGCTTAAAACCCTAAAAGCACTGCATTAAATCTAAATAACAGATCAACACACGCGACAAACGACAAACTCCGCGCCATAATGGAAAACAGTTGTGCCAATAAAACAAAAAACAAAAAAGAATTTGGAACCATACTCGTAAACAAATCTTCCATTCCCGATACTTAGACTGAATATATTATCACAAAATATTAAACAAGTGTTCGGTGAAACGTCGTTCCACCAACAGAATTTTGTAAGATTTCAAAAAATGGATTCAAGAGAGCTATATACAAGCTAGTTACAGGCTTAAAGGGTATAGTAAGCCTACACTACGTAGAGTCGTTGTTCCGAAACCCGAAGAAAAGCCGACAGGAATCGGATTGTTAGGTTAATGCATAGCCTGAGAGGTACCGGTCGGAATTCACCTATTTTACAATAAAATAATCGCGCTATGTAATAGGTCGGTAGTCGGCAAGTTGTAACAGTGGTGTGTGTGGTGTTGCAGGAAGGCGCGGCGCAAGGAGCGGGAGGGCGAGCCGGCGGGCGACCCCAAGCTGTACCTGCAGGAGGCGCTGCTGGAGCGCAAGCTGCCCGAGCTGGACATGCGCCAGCTCGTCGACCTGCCTCTCGGCCTCGACTACAACGAGTGGCTCGCCTCGCACAGTCAGTATCCCATGATGTCCTCTCTCAGCTCAGTCCTGTTCTAACCATACTATCTCTTAACGCATTGAGTGTTTTATTTATGAATTTTTCTTAGGATTCATTTGTTCATGAACTATCCGAAAAGTATTAGAATTGCTTCGAGCGTTTAGCAGTTTTTCAATCGGGTTTTTAGTTGATACTTTAACACAACGCAAGGCGCTAGTTATTGGGGTTCTGTTGCAAATTATCTCTAGCATACCTCGGTCCACCAATCATCCTGTATGTTCTGATTGTATTATCGTAAGGAAAATAAAGTTGCTTTGCAGTGTGCAGGCAGTGCATGTAGTGGTTCACGAAAGTGAATTTGTTTTGTTTTTAAACAAATTACAGGAAACACTTCCTCGTTTTATTAGAAACTAGCTTATGCCAGCGGCTTCACCCGCGTGGTGTTCGATAATTGACCCACGGAATCGTCCTACTGGGATGAAAAGCCTATGTGCTATTCCAAACTATAATCTATCTCTGTGCCGAATTTTATCCAGATCCGTTCAGCCGTTCTGGCGTGATTGAGTAACAATCATGTATCCATCCAAACTTTCGCATTTATAATATTAGTATAGATTAGTATAGACTAGCTGACCCGCGCAACTTCGTCTGCGTTACTTTTTTGACTAATGCTCCGCTCCTATTGATGGCAGCGTGAACCCCCTATATAGCCTTCCTCGATAAATGGGCTATCCAACACTAAAATAATTTTCCAATTCGAACCAGTAGTTTCTGAGATTAGCGCGTTCAATCAACCAAACAAACTAACTCTTCAGCTTTATAATATTAGTATAGATATGAAACCAAATACTTTTACAACAACTATTTAACTATTTTAGACCAATATATACACTGCAGGCCAAAAGTTTAAGACCGCACTTAAACAGTATAATTATCTATCAATTGTAATAAAGTCCCATACGATAAATAAAAGAAATGCACACCTGCTTATTCTATTGTTAATGTAGAATATTTAAAGAAGTCATTCTTTTGTTTACTTTCAAGTTATTGGACAATAAACATCTATTGTTTTCAATCACCGACAAACGCTGCGCTAGAGCCAGGTGGTAGAGTCCTAAGGCCGAGAGCTACCACGTCTAGTGAAGATAATTTCATTGTTGTTACCAGCAAACGAAATAGTCGCTTAACAGCACCAGAATTCCGCGTTGAAGTAAACAAAACCGGAGTTAAACCTTTATCATTGACTACAGTAAAACGGCGACTGAGAGATGCAAGGTTGTATGGTCGCGTCGCCATCCGAAAACCTCTGCTAAGGCCACAAAACAAGAAAAAGCAGATGCAGTGGGCTCTTGCCCATCGAGATTGGACTGAAGAAGATTTTAAAAAAGTTCTTTGGACCGATGAATCCAAGTTTGAACTATTCGGTTCAAAACGAAGAATTTACGTGAGACGCAATGCTCAAGAAAAGATGGTGCCGGACTGTGTAGTCCCAACAGTCAAGCATGGCGGTGGCTCAATTATGGTCTGGGGTTGCTTCTCTAACCAAGGAACTGGCGATTTGGTCAAAATTGAAGGAATTATGAAAAAGGAACAGTACAAAAACATTTTAGAACAAAATGCCGTTCCTTCCGGGTTGCGATTAATTGGAGACGCATTCATATTCCAACAAGATAATGATCCAAAGCATAGCTCCAAATTATGCAGAGGATATTTAGAAGAGAAAGAGGCGCAAGGGGTGTTAAAAAACATGGTTTGGCCTCCTCAGAGCCCGGATCCCAATCCAATTGAACTTTTGTGGGAAGAGCTTGACAGGAACGTCCGTAATCGTGGCCCATCCTCGCAAGAAGAAATGTGGAATACTTTATGCGAAAGTTGGAGCAATATATCACAAGACACCATCAACAAATTGATTGCTCGTATGCCGAGACTTGTGAAAAAAGTCATACAATGTAAAGGAGGATTTTTTGATGAAACATCAGTTTAGTTAACTATAGCCTTTTTTCGCGTGGACTGTTAATATTTCCTTATTTTTTAAATTAAAATTTGTCAATAAACACTAATTAGTGACTAATTGATTAGCTAGTTAAACTGGTTAATTAAACATTTAATATTTTATTGGTGTTTTACTTTATTTTCCTACTTCAATTAAGGTGGTCTTAAACTTTTGGCCTGCAGTGTATATATTATACCAATAGAGACCAAATATGAAACCAAATACTTTTACAAAACGAAACAAAAGACACCTAATAAACAACATCGATGCTGTTTACCCGGCGAGGGTCGTTCTTTCACGGAAAATCTTAACACCGCGTTTCAGAAATTGGCATCAAATGAACAACGCCATCTATCGAGCACGAAGTTAAACTGCGAAAATTTAATACATGGAAAGCGATCGAACAAACAATATAGGCAATGAAGATTTTCAAAGCAGCGCCTTCTAAAGTACCTTTTGCTATCATAACTTTTAGAAAAACCCGATAAGTCGATTTAAAGTTATCTTGTGAGCACTTCATCTTTATTCATTAGTACCAGTTTGATTCAATAGATGTCGTTGCCTGTACTTATGTAATGATGATGATTGCATCTTGAGCACTTTAAATTCATATATCTTTTGATCAAGAGCACGGATTGCAATAAAACAAAAATTAATACTTTCTTTAAGTTAAGCATAATACTTGTGCATTGAAACTAACCACATTGGTTTTGTAATTTTCACGTTAAACTTAAACAAACAAACATAGCCGAAGACTCACAGACTGCAGACAAACAGACAAAAATTCTAAAAATTGGGTTCTGTTTGTTATCCTTTAACACCCCTACTACTTTTTTTCTAAATATTTTCAATGTACAGAAACGCCACGTCTACAGATTTATTATATGTATAGATATAGATGTACGCCTTGCTTATATTGCGAATATTGTTTAGTTTGATAATGTGACGGGTCCTGGTCATGTGTATTTTGAACCTCTTGCACAAGTGGAAGCAGTAACTCTCTTCTGTTTGACCGTCGTAGTTTTAGTTGGATCGGTGCATAAAAATCGGAGTTATGCTCAACACTGCCTCTTTGTTGAGCAATCTCTGGGTTTGATTTCCAGGACGGGCAAATTGATTGTTATTTAATTGTTAAAACTTTATGCACAAGTAAAAACTGTACAAAGGCGGACTTAATGCCTTGGCATTTTCTAACAGTCTACTTTAGGGAGATGCAGAGACAATACACAGTAGGTGCAATAACACAAAACAAACTACAAAATATTTATAACTAAAATAAAGAATAAATACATACATATACATACATAAAACTAAATATATGTATACATGCAGTTATTGGGTTGATGTTATTGGGTTTTTCCATCAATTATTTCTGAGTAGGTGCCACGGAATCTGGATTTGTGCCGGTTGATGGCAATATGCTCGCCCCTAATAAATGGTTCATAAAGCACAAGGTACACCTCTGCCTAACCTTTGGGGATTAAGGGCGTGATGTTATGATGTTTTGTTATACTTAACAAGTAAATAGAGACTAATTACGAACCTCCCTCCTCCTTTTGAAGATATCGGTTCAGAATCAGAATCTTTATTTGTTACACATAGGTAAAAGGTTTTAGGTATTTGAGCGCTATGTTTTGCCGCGAGGGCATACAAATTTTAAATAAAATGAAATGAAATTAAAAAACAAAAATACGTAAAAAACTAAAAAAAAATCAAACAATAACGAAGCATAAACTAAAAATATTAAAAATTATCATAAAATCTGGAACAGTACAATATCATTTTTCTATTAATAGACAGGAGAGAGCTTTTTTAAATTTTGATAGGGGTAATGTTCTTATACTCGTACTATAGGGACTTAATTATAGATTTTTGAAGCCTTTCCAAAAAAACTCTTTTTCATCAAAGCAGTTTTACATTTTATATCGCACAATTGATTTACATATTGAGAACGCATTGGAGTTTTTTTTACATCGGATTTTCGTAAAAAGGTGTAAATTTGTTTTAACAAACAGAGCAGTCTCGTAGATGTACATAGCTGGCATAGTAAGTAATTTTAAAGATTTAAAATGGGGTGCACAAGTTTCGGTAGTTTTTAAGCCACACATAGATCGAATACATCGCTTTTGCGCTTTAAAAACAGTCTCTCTTTCAGTAGATTGCCCCCAAAAAATAACACCAAACCTCAGAACTGATGCAACCAATCCGTGATACGCTATTAAAAGTGTTTGTGTATTAACTTTTTTTGAAAGCTGAAATAGAAATTTGTCTAAAATTAAATAAATCTGCATATGCACGCAGATTTATTTAATTTTAGACAAATTTCTTCGATATGTGGTTTCCATGTGAGCTTACTATCAATTTTTATACCTAAAAATCTAGCCTCGTTTGTATCTTTTATTTCGTACTTATCATATTCAACGTGAACTAGAGGGTTTCTCACACCTTTGATGAAAGTATATTACTTTTGTTTTGCTTAAATTAATGACTAGGTTATTGCTATTAAGCCAGTTAATAATTTTACTTAGACAATCATTAATATCACTCTCGTAACAGACAGGATTAGTACACTTTACAATAGCTGTACTGTCATCGACAAACAATAGGTACCATATTCTGAGATATGTCTTTTGGGAGATCATTGATATATATTAAAAAGAGTAGCGGCCCCAGCACGCTACCTTGTGGCACCCCGTATTTTATAGCTCTTGCTTCAGATGTGTAAATGGTTAATAAATTGCTTTTTGTACAGAGTTGGGATATTTCTGCACACTGGGTTCTATTATCCAGATCCAGGTTAAAAATAACATATTAAGCGGGTATGTGCCGGGAACTAAAAGACATTGCATTTTATAGTATGTGACGAAAACTCGCGCAGCACATGTGTTAGTGAAGAAGTTCGGTTGATTTCTAGTTTCTACACAATCTTTCAAATGCGTCATCATAATAAAAAAAAAACCTGTTTCAAAAATGAGGTAGTCGTTCACGTAAAACAAGAAATATTGGCGAAAGTCCAAGTCTAGACAGCCATCTTGAATGACATGTAGGTGACAACTGCCCTCACCTCCTAATAAAATACGTCTTTGCGCTCTACATATGTATCAAAGCAAACCAAGAACGCTGCCTACACATTGTAATAATATAACCTTTATTTTGTTGACTGAAGGACAAAATCTGTTATTTCTTTGTGTTTGATTCGGAATCTATTAAAGATATTGATCGACGCTGACGTCACGGCGCAGGCGGCGGCGGCGGCGGCGGTAGCTCCGTGTCGCACGTCCTCGTCGGAGTGAGCTTGTCCACATTGTAGGCGTACTTTACAAAATATATCTGTACATTATACAAGCTTTGCGACAGATGGGATTTTCCATCGTCAAAAAATTAAATTAAAAAAAATTAAAATTAAAATTCATTTATTTCAGGTTTCATAACCCATATTAGAAAGCATCTTAAATTATTCAATAATAAGTACAAAAACACACAAATAAATACATCGGAAATAATCAACTTTAAATACATCAAACAATCAAATTAGACCAATAAAATAAAAAAATAAAAATAAAAACAAATTAAAATAATTTCAATTAATACAATATTTATGCCAGTAAAGCCAAAATGCAGTTGTATGCAAAGTTTGAACTGTTATAATAATTGAGGTGTTGTTGCCATTGGTTACAGCGCTGGCGCTGTTTGACCACGTGAACCTGTTGTACGGCACGGTGTCGGAGTTCTGCTCGGCCGCCAGCTGCCCCGATATGACGGGCCCCGGCGGCCGCACCTACGCCTGGTACGACGAGCGCGGCAAGAAGTCGCGCGTCGCTGCGCCGCAGTACGTCGACTACGTCATGACCTTCACGCAGAAAACCGTCAACGACGAGACTGTCTTTCCTACTAAATATGGTAGGTTGCTGCTTGTTGACTGAGTGACCGGCTGACCAGCCAGGCCTATTTATTTATAATAATTATAATAACTGCTGAACTGTGCAAAACAACACAAAAATTGCGTAGCACTTTCTATTTTATTTTATTTTTTAAATGGCAGCAGTCTCGCAGTTCAACCTAGGAGGTTGTCGTCTGCTTAACCGGTCTATCCTGTGGATGCCTTGAAATTAAGGCCTCCAGCCAGGGCAAACAAACTAAGCGACTACACGCTAAGGGCACCCCCTGTGGGGCTCGGACCTCGGCTTAGGGCGTCGCTGGGGGAGGGCAGCAAGGGGACAGGCTGGATCTGAGTGATATTATTTAGGGGCTGGTTTAAAACTACTGGCACAGCATCGCGGGCTGGCTCGAGCAAGGGTCGGGGAGGGCAATTACCGGGACGACGCGACGGACCTCGACGGCGAGGGCGGAAAGACGGCGGTTTGGATCGGGGTTTACGCTTGAGCGTACTAGTTTCCCTACGGCTCTCCTGGAGGAGAGTGATAGCGTCGTCGGGTGTTACGAGTGTGTGCCTTGGTCGGCGAATCTGACTAAAACGCGAGGGGTCGTATCGGGCGGCCGATGCGATCAGAGGAGCACTTTCTATCACTATCTGATGGGATTTAAAGGAAATACCTAATTCATGTATTCACTCGCAAGCAACTAAATCGACTCATCCTACTCGGCCGACAAGGCGGACGCGGTTTTACCCTGTAAAAATAACATATAGCATTACAGGAGCCGCACCCGCCGCGCCCTACGCAACCTTTGCAGCGGAACGGCATTGCGCAATCCGCTCCCCTAGGCGTATGAAGGCCCGGCCTCTGCTTTCCATATAGTCACATTTTGCACAACACTACCTCACATTTCTCTAACTCCAACTGAGATGATCTCGTGCAAATTAGAGGCAAGCTTATAGTCAATTTCGGGCCCGAGCTAGGCCGATTTGTCGAACTGTTTAACTGTCCACTCGATGATAGCATCTCCTCGAACACGCCTCAGCCGCTGCTGCACGTCAACCCCCGTCAGGTGTCGATTCCGTATCGAGATTGAAACAATAAAACGGTCGTTTCGGTCTGAAGAGCAACGTTGGCGGCTTTAAATGATAATGCTGTTAACTTAATGCTTATTTATCAAGCTTTTAATGGACAATATGGTTTTTAAATTTGAATGTATTACTGAAAAAAAAGGTATAAGGTGATTCGATTTGGTTGCTCGCGAGTGTTTTAAAAAAATATCGTCAGCTCGTAAATAATGCTTTGAATGTTGTTGAACTGACAAATTGAAAGACTTGACGTAAAGGCAAAGGTTGTAAGTGCGTTACGCAATGACCCCGCCGGTGCATACTGATCAGAAAAACAGTGAGTTGATATACAAGGTGTTGCTTTGCATCCTCGTCAAATTCAAGGAGGTAACTATGCTAATGATTCTCGACCCAAATCAATAATAAAATGGGTAGGTAATTTTTTATATTTTTTTCTTAATATCGGAAATCGATAAGCGTACACCACCTGTATTAAAACGTGGCCCGTCCAATACTAGCCCTATAACCGCGCTTTCACACACACAAACAAACGCAGACGACGACGTTCGATAAACGGGTTATTCTCCTCTTTTGAAAAGGGCTTCATTCTGAAATAGTGTCAAATTAAAACAACAACAAAAAAACAGCGTAATTTATATTGATTATTTAAGTCTTCTATGACAACATCCTGAATTTTGACGAGGATGCAAAACTACACCTTGTACATACTGACACGAATGGAGGAAGGAGCAATCATATCCAACAACTAGCTTCTGTTGAGTGTAAAATTGAGAATACAGCAAGAATCCGCGTGGTGTAGCAAGACTAATGAATTTTTAAATAACATTCTTAGAGGTAGCTAACAGAATTAAGGGGTTGGAAGATTTTTGTATGAAGCGTGGACTAAATAGACAGGCCACGAAAAAAAAAACTAATTAAAATGGCGCCATTATCTCAAAATTGCGGCCACGCATATGACCTCCATTAATCAATAGCTGGTATGTATGAGGCAAAATCATCTAAACTAATGTAAAGCGTCACGTTTCCGAGATATAAGCAAAGTAAGAATCTGTTCACTGGAGCATAAATCTTATATAATTCAAAAGCTGGCATCAATACAACCTCCTGCCAGTAGCCATATTCTGGATTTTATCCTTATTCAAATCTTGCCTTAAAAAAAGAAAATCCCAGAACTTTGGAGGAGTGCTATAGTGATTACTTTGCTCAAACCTGGAAAATGTCCATAGGATCCTAACAGCTACTTACCTATTTTCTAATTTCTTTTTAAAGTCTCCTTCTGGACCGCCTAACGCCTGTCATTGAATCCCATCTGATCACTAAAAAACCTGGCTTGATTGTTTTCATTGACCTGTCAGCAGCGTATGGCACAGTCAACATCAGAAGACTCCTGTTAAAGGTCAACAACCTCACGAAAGACATTTGCTTCGTGCATATTCTCGTCGAAATCTTGAAAAAACCCCCATTTCCAAGTGCATCTTAAAAACAGCAAGAGCAGGTGGCGAACAACGCTATACAACATCTACATAAATGACCAGTTTTGCGCACCAGAAACAAAAAGCTTTGTATGCGCTACGGCGAGGCTGATAAAATATTGACAAAAGCTCTGGGAGCACTCGGGATGTATATAACTTTAAGACAGCTTTGTGAAGAGAAAATAAATAATAACTATTGGACCCTGCTCCCGACAACGGTGTGGACCACTATTTTTTATATTTTTATATGTTTTTCGTAAAACTGTTAAAGATAAGAGGAAGAAATGAATAAAGAACATAACTATGACCACGGCCTAATCCATCAAAAACTTAATCCTGTGTTTTCCATCTTCGCAGCCGTCATACGTTTGCTTGACAGGTGCCTGTAGGAATCTCAGCAGCTCATGGCAAGGCTTTGACATAGAGTACTGCCGCGCTAACCCGCACTATCTCGGCTCGACTTTGGACAGGTTTTTAACCTATACATACCATTGTTATTGTTGACTACGCAAGAAGTTTGTTCCCGTAATAACTTACTTTGCCTTACATCCACCAGCTGGGGCAAATTCGCATGCCCAGTGGGGCATCGTTCCGCCCGTGCTTACGAGGTCAACATAGCGCTTAATGAAACCTGCTGCTTTGTCATAGGGTGCTTAAAACCCACCCCTTTTACAATGTTGGTACCCTTTGGGTATAGCTCCAACAATCGTGCGCCGAGGAATAACAACTCGTACCGAGAAGGGTAAACAGAAAAGAGACACCAACTCCCTCGATCCCGCTTGAAGATTCGCAAAAGCTTTCTCAGACATACCCCCTGTACGGCAGACAATGTGGCAGGTGGACGGTGCACACCAAGGAGTCCAAAATCCTTTCACACCGGTAGAAAAACTACCCCCTGGTCACGCACTGCAGTGGCCAATATGGAAATCTTTGTACCGACTGTGGACTCAAGTTGGCGAAAGTAGATCTAATCCGGGTAGACGGGGTATAATATCGACCCATCTTGAACACAATGCGAGTGTGGAGCCCCTAAACAGGATAAGCCACACCTCTCCTGCCCCTCGTGCCCAACTTAGTACAGCCCCCAGGACGTGAATGAAGTTTAACGATAGAACTGTGCTATCAAGGATGTGCTGATGCCGAAGATTTTAACTTTGATACTTATCTTATCTCTCACAAACGTGACTCTTTAGAAGTTGTTTTTCCAATCAGTTACTTGTTTTTACTTAGTTTATTTCTTGGAATCGTGACGCTTTAGGGGACTGTTTCACAGATAAAACTATTTTAAATTGATACCAGCTATCTATAAATACAGGTCATAGCCGTGGCCGAATCTTTGTAAAAAAAAATGGCGAAGGTTAGGCATGCCAATTAGAAAGTTAATTCAAACCCCTTCGATAAGGGCTGCGTGGTTAATGCTATATGAGGTACGCGTAGAGAGTCATCTTTGTGGCGCGATGTTGCAGCGAACGAGTTCCCGGCGCAGTTCGAGGGTGTGGTGCGGCGCGTGGTGCGCCTGCTGTTCCACGTGGTGGCGCACATGTACGCCGCGCACTTCCGCCAGCTGGCGCTGCTGCGCCTGCACGCGCACCTGCACCTCACCTTCGCGCACCTCACCGCGCTCGACCGCCGGTTCGCGCTGCTCGACCACAAGGAGACCGAGGTGACTATCCGCCCGCATCTGTGGGGGCACACACACACACAGGGCCCGATTTTTAACCAACTTCAAAAAAAGAGAAGGTTCTCAATTCGGTTGTATTTTTTTTTTCTTGTGTTTGTTACCTCATTACTCCGTCATTCATTAATCGATTTAAAAATTTTTTTTTCAAATGAAAGGATATACTTTCTGATTGGTCCCATAGAAAATTCATCAAAATCGGTTCAGTAGTTTGATTTTTTAATCAAAATAGCTGGAAAAAATATGTCATCCAAGTAATCGAAGTTGCGTATTTTATTTGTCTGTGACGGTTTTTTTTAAGAGTTACATGTAGAATTTATACTTGACAAGAATGTGTGTGAGATACCACTACTAAAAAGGGTAAAATAAAAACCACAAAAAAAACTTTACTTTCGGAAGTCGGTGACAAAAAAAGTCAATTAAACAAACAAAAGTCACCGACTTCCGAAAGTAAAGTAATATTCCACCCTTTAGTGTTTTTTTGGAAGTCGGTTATTTTTTAGTTTAAAAATTTGGGATCACACGTCAATGTCGACACCCTATGTTCATACGGTTAAAAACAAATGTAATATGGAACTGCCATGTGATTCCAAAACACTGCGAAGTACCGAACTGAACTCGAGTGTGAACGGGGCCAGATTGTGCCCCGCCGGAGTGACGAGGCTATGAAAAGCTTACAAGATATCATCACGCTGCTAAAGGAGGCCGACCCTGACGACGTGCCGAATGACTTATACAAGCTCCCTCCCGTCACATTCGACCACGTCGATGTAACTAGCCTGTTGAAAGACACCGTTCGAAAATAAAATCTTATCTTATCGTTCTTCTCAAGGCAAGTCTAGTGGATGTGCTGAAGAAGTTAGATGCATCCCAAAATGCCGTCGCCGAATTACGCAACGAACTCAATGAGTGGCGTAAAAGGTTTCGCTTCAGCAGTTTTGTCGCAGTAAAAAAAATGTATTAGTCGACATGACGTGCATACAAAATGACAAAAAAAAATAATAAACATACAACACAACAAATGTTTATAAATACAACAGGACGGAACAAATAAGTTGTCAGCTTGCACGTCGTGTCGGCGACATGCAGGTTACCACTCAGCATGATGCTGCGCGGTTTTGAGTAGTCACCTGAGAAAAAACGTACGGGAGTCAAGACAGTATAAATATTTGGAATACATAAATAACAAAATAAATTGGATTATAATATAAATAAAACAACCATAAAAGTACCTATGTGTGCAGGTTAGACAAAATAGATATAAATACATTATGAAGACATATCGTGGTTGTTTGCCTCTCTTCCAACTTCCACTCCACCTTCGCGTGCGAGTGCACACCTCGTGCGCCTCGCTCCCGCCCCTGTGGCTTCTCCCCTCGCCACCGCACGAACCGCTGCCTGTTTCTGCAGCGTCTGCAAAATCTCGACATGTTCCTGGAGATTTCACTAGCGTACTCGCGGGCATAACTATTCCTGCTGGGAAGCTGTGCTTGAAAAGTCACCGATTCGGTCGGATGATGGTTTTGTGATTGTGTTGAGGAGATAGCGCCGTCAAAGTACCAACAAGAACCGCTGCGGTACGGCTCCATCGGCACCCAACGTCCCTGTTCGTGCCGCGAAGTATTGATGATTTTAATGATTATGCGTATAATTCTGTACCTAACAACATACGTGTTACGGTCGCAACTCGCAAACCATATCACTAGCCGCCGCTTCCTCATTCACGAAGCCGAAAGGCGCTTGTTCTCGCCGTCATTGCGATCTTTTGTCTGAACCATGTTCTTGAAACATTCTAGTCGGAAATATTGCAGTTCAAAGTTCCAACATTTTTACAGTTTTATAATACGTGTGTTTAATGTTATAAATTTACTTTAAACATATCCATGACCTCTTTACTATTCCATCTATCCATCAGCACAATGTTTTGAGTGCGTTACATTGAGTGCTGCCGTAAAGAGTGATTTTTCACACCAAATACAAGTCGTTTCCGAACAATCATTTTTGCTCAGTGTTAGCTAGGGTTGATGTACTTCTGTACATCAAACCTACCTAAGATTGCGCAAAAATTGCTGCTGCAAAATTGCAGCTTTTAACCAAGCTGCGGCTTCTTGAAACTGACCCTCCGTTTACACTCTGTACTGTTTGGTGCTACGGAACCCTTTGTACGTTATTCCTACTCTCACTACTCCAATATCTCTCTAAAACGATGTCTCGTCGGCAGGTGTTGCGCGACCTGGAGGTGGCGCTGCGGCTGACGGAGCCTGTGGGGGGTGTGGGGGGTGTGGCGGGGGCCGCGGGCGAGGTGGAGGAGGCGTCGCCGCGGCGCCGCTCGCCCGTGGTGACGCAGCCGCTGGCCACGGCGTGAGCGCGGCCGGCGCCGCCCTGTGTCCGCGCCCCGCGCCCCGCGCCCCGCGCCCGCGCCCCGCGCCCCGCGCTAGCGCCCTGCCGCCCCGTAGCGATCGTTACGCGAGTTGAAGAATTGTTAATTCTATTGTAAATATTTCGATCTGTTAAGTAGTTTTAGGTGATTACGATTAGTTTTTACTTATAATTTGTGATCGCTTTGGTTGTAAATAAAAGTGATATTTGTTTAACTAATAAATTGAAAGCTTTATGAGAATCATTGTTTAATTTTGACCTTTTTACCACTAGCCTACATCGTGTCCCACTAACAGTGTGCAGGGTAACGGCCTTCCCTCGCACCTTGCATTTCTCTCGATCCTGTGCGATCTCTGGCCATGTTTGCCCTGCAATGAGCCAGGAACGGCACGTTCGCCGCGGTCGACCCCGACGGCGCTGTCCTTTTCTTTACATTATACAATAAACCGTGACCATATTCCTCGCATACCTCTAACGGCTTCCTCAAGCCACAGACCGAAGCGCTCATCAGCACCATGTCGTCAGCATAACTTAGATTATTGGCGCATGTATCGTCAATGTGACAACCGACATGCTGAGCGCCACGATCAGCCCGTTAACATACAAATTAAACAGGGTAGGAAGGTGTGATTTTCGACTCACATCGTTCGACCGTGCGTATGATTCATCGTTTAAAAATGCTCATCACTAATGAATAGTAGCGAGCTGGAATACGACCGACCAATTAAGACAGAGCTGATGTGAATAATGGCATAGGACATTGTGGTGAGATTATGGAGTTGAAAGAAGTTATGTATACAAAATAATAGGGAAAGCGACGTAGTGAGAACTAGTAACAGAAGTAGACAGAGACCAAGATGAAATGTGGACAAACATTACAAGAGGGGGTAAACGTTTTGTCCGAACTAGTCACATTCATGATGAGAGATAGAATACCTGAAGATAAAATAGAAATTGGCACAATTTCTGCAGAAAAGTTAAAAACAGAGTGCAGGGGACGCGACTAAGTGGTACCTGGTGGTATTCGCTACGCTACTATGTTAAACACTCAATCAACTTAAAAGGGTTGCTGAGAAAATGATGGAAATTAATGCACCCGGTAGCTGTCCGTTATGCACTGAGCTCGCGGCGCACTTAGTGCGGCCGTGTTGTGAGCACAGAGAATATTCCGGACATTACAAAGATAAAATATATTAATGCGTAAGGTTCTTATCCAGTTTAGTGTCAAAGAGAGTGCGAATAAATTAATTGAGTCAAACATTTTGAAAGAAAAAGGACTTAGATGTCAAAAAACACAGGAGATTAGAGAAAGTTACGGCGTTATTAAAGACAGATTTAGAATCATCTGAGGAAGAAATACTGGAGGGTTTGAGCTGTGACAGAGATTATAGGCATTAAAAGATTAAAACGTCGGAATACAAATAGTGGACAATGGGAACCTGGTGAAACAGTCAGAGTAACCTTTAAAGCAGGGATTCCCAAAGTGGTCCCTGTCGCCCCCTAGGAAACCGATATCGACCCCAAGGGGTCGATATCGGTTTCGACATAATCGGTTTCGGTAGGGGTCGACATAAACGAAAACTGATTTTGGGGGTCGACGAGGTCTAAAAATCGACCCCTATTAAATTAACACAAGTTCTTATTTAAAACTTTCAATATAGGTAGGTAGGTACTGTATTGTTTATGTTGTGTTACGTGCACTAAGAATAATTAATATTTTTGTAGGAAATAGCATTGTTGTAGTAATGTAAAGCCTCAAGTTCGTACAAGATGAAAAACTCGGCAAGTCACTGTGGACAAGTTTGTGCAAGATAATGAGTTCGAGCTGACGTC
Organism: Standfussiana lucernea; assembly: GCA_964057025.1. Classification (NCBI taxonomy): domain Eukaryota; kingdom Metazoa; phylum Arthropoda; class Insecta; order Lepidoptera; family Noctuidae; genus Standfussiana; species Standfussiana lucernea. Next base: position 18,371,294 of record OZ059788.1, read on the forward strand.
TTTCAGGCGCGTTTTAACTTGCTCTCTATTTGACGCTTACGCGATTTAACACGAACGAATTCATGATCAAGTTGCAAGTCCAAACATGTTCCTGATATTTTACTATTTAACGAGCTTGCACTTAGGGTGAAAGTTCATTTGCGTTTTGAAATTCGTTGGAGCTTGAACGATAATAACTCATATAAGTAGTCATTTATTTCAAGAGATTACAAAGTTATTACATAGCTAAATTAAGTGAAGTAAAGTGACTGAAAAAGAATTTACAAAATGCTGAGCTCCCTACGCGAGTTAATAGCGTAACCATACAATATCTGCAGTTTATGAAAAATTAACAGGGTAAGTACCAAACAGTTTTTATCCGGCACAGCGCATCAGCATTGCCATACAGTGGGGCTATCTGTAGATTGTTTGCAACAGTTTGCAGTTGCCTCAGTTGTTTCAATTGTAAACAGTTTATTATTGTTTTTTATTTAGGTAGTTTCTTATTTTTTTATTTGCAGGGTTACTGACAGTTTTATGATGACGGACACGAAAAAAAAATGCAGACAATACAGTTTGGACTACTTGAAGTTCGGATTCATTGCATCTCCATCAAATCAACACTTGCCGATGTGTCTCATATGTGAAAAAGTATTCAGTAACGATGCCATGAAGCCTTCAAAAATGGATGACCACTTATCAAGAGTACATGCTGACAAAAAACGTAAGCCCTTGTCATTTTTTCAAGCACTTATAGAAAAACTAGACAAAAGGCCATCCATAAGATCGATGTTTGCGTCATCATCTATTAAAGACGATGATGGTTTACGAGCGTCCTATAATATATCTTTACTAATAGCGAAGTCGGGGAAACCGCACACAATTGGAGAACAGCTTATCTTACCAGCCATTGCGGAGGTCCTTAACAATGTATTGCACAAACCCGCACATGATATTTTAAAGAGAAGACCTTTGAGCAATAAACCGTTCAGAGACGCATAGACGAGATGGGACGCGATGTAGAAAACATTTTATGCAAGTTCTTACAGACCGACAGATTCTCTCTCCAGTTGGACGAGTCTACATTACCCGGCAATGAAGCTCTGTTGTTAGGATATGTTCGATATATCAAAAATGAAAATATGTGCCAAGAACTGCTTTTTGCTACATATTTAGAAACTGATAACAGAGGAGAATCGATTTTTCAGGCCGTGGAACATTTTTTTACTGACAAAGCTATTCCATGGAAGAACATTGTTTCTGTTGCGACTGATGGTGCACCGTCTATGGTTGGTCGTCATCGTGGTTTTATAGCTCACTTAAAGCGACAACTGCCTGATGTACTGGTCATTCACTGCGTGATTCACAGGCAGCATTTAGTAGCAAAAAAGCTGAGTCCTTGATTGCATAAGTCTTTACAATATGTAATAAATGCTATCAACAAGATTCGAAGCAATTGCTCAGCTATGTGAGGAAAACGACGAAGTCTTTACTCGATTACTTCTGCACACTGAAGTTCGCTGGCTATCAAGAGGCTCTTGCTTACAAAGATTTTCAGCCATTTTTGAATCTGTGTTGGAGTTTTTACAAAAAAAAGATCCGAATTTGAAAGAAAATCTGAACAATTGTAAAACAGATATTTATTACTTGACTTATATCTTTGGAATGTTCAACAAAGTTAATTTGCAGCTGCAGAGTGACGATCTTAACTTGATTAAAACAAAATCAATGATATCGGCCTTCGTGGGTAAACTAATCCTTTATAAACAAAATTTAGGCAGAAAAGAATATTCGCAGTTTCTGCATTTTTCAAAATTACCAGAAATGCTTCAAGATGATATGTTATTATATGTCACTCACTTGGACGCATTACACAAGGATTTTACGGAGAGGTTTGAGGATCTTTTAAATTTACAAATTCCTCAATGGATAATAAATCCGTACAATACCACAGCCATAGAAGAAGCCAATGTGAAAATGCAAGAAGATTTGATTACCATCAGACGAAGAGCTTAAGCAGAAGTTCAACCAAGGCTATCAGAAGTTCTGGTTGCAACGCAACATTGAAACAAAGTATCCTACATTGTGGAACATTGCTGAAAAATACCTTATCGCTTTTCCATCATCATACGAGTACCTAGTTGAAAAAAGCTTCAGTGTGGTAACACACATTTTGACGAAACAAAGAAACCGTTTGAAAATCAACGAACGTGGAGATTTAAGGCTGCAACTCACCAATATTGAACCGGATGTAGCTAGATTGGTAGATAGTCACCAGGTTCATCCATCACACTGAATGTTTTATTTTCTCTTTGCAAATTAATACTTTTTTAAATATAATTTCCTACCTACTTAAGATTCTTTAAGTACCTAATTTATAATAATCATTATAAATTAAACTTGATATTTACTGAATTGTATGTCTTTTTATTTTGTTAAATTTTGATGAGAAAATGAAGTCAACTTTACTCACTTAACCAAGTGCAAAGTTTTCCAATTGGTACTTTAGTACCTAGGTATTTTGTATCAATAGGAAAAAACTAAAGATAGGCCCCCTTATTCATAATAGTCTGCTAACTTAAAGCATTGCTAATTCTCACTCTTTGTCTTCTTCTATTGACCTAAGTCAGAATGAAAAATAACACACTGTAGCAGCTGTTTTAAGTTAGCGGACCATTATGAATAAGGGGGTTGATCTTAAAAGTAGATAATTTGGCCATGGGGGTCTGAGGTAACAGTTCATTTTGGAAAAGGGGTCACTTGTCCAAAATAGTTTGGGGATCCCTGCTATAAAGGATCTTCATTACCTACCTACCTACGTATACGTCTTTGATACCAGGGTTAAAGTGAATCCCTGCCAATTCCCAGTCACGCAATGCTCACGCTGTCGGAGATATGGGCATACAATCAGAGTGTTCATCAATTAAAGAGATATGCCCAAAATGTAGTAAGTCGCACCGCATTGTGACACAAGTAATAACTACTCCTAAAACATATGGCGCTATCTCGTACATGCCCAATGTATTTAAAAGAAAGAAGGCTATGAGAATTGATGGCAGAGTTTAACTGCACATACAAAAGAGCACATACAACGTATAATGTCACGAATAATGTTATATGCAACTGCATATAACATACGTGCCGCCAGAACCCAATCATTTTTCAACACAGGAGAATTCCGAAGAAAGAGAACAGGAAATGGAAAAAGAACATCACGAAGTGTTGAGTCAAGAAACAAACGTCGAAATGGGACCTATGACACAAACCGATAATTTAATAAAAAAAGAAGACAAGATGGCACAATATGCCATAGGAATCTTCTGTGATCTCTCGAAAGCATTTGGTTGCGTGAGCCACGAAACCCTACCCTTTAAACTTGGGCATTACGGTTTAGGGAACTCGCGCTAAATTTAGTGAAATCGTAATTAAACGATAGACATCATCAAGTACAAATAAATGGTGTCAATTCAATGGGTTTAAAAGTGGGTGTATCACAAGGCTCGATATTAGGTCCTTTCCTCTTTTTAGTCTATACTAATGATCAACCCCATTTATTTAAAAACCAACCACAAATGGTGTTGTTTGCTGACGATACTTCTTTAATATTTGAGATTAACAGACGTGGCACAAATCTTGACGACGTAAATAGCGCCCTACTGCAGGTCCATAAATGTTTTACCGCGAATAATTTAGTATTAAATGGGAAAAACTAAGTGCATAAGATTTACTCTACCAAATGTCAAAAGTAGTGATTGTGACATAGTATTGAATCAAGAAAAACTAGAATTCGTCGATGAAACTGTTTTTTTAGGGATCACGCTCGACTCAAGGCTACAATGGGGTCCTCATTTGACATCTGTTGCAGGACGGCTGAGTTCAGCAGCATAATATGCTGTTAGAAAAATCCGTCAATTTACAGATGTAGATACCGCGAGGCTAGTCTATTTTAGTTATTTTTATAGTATTATGTAATACGGTATTTTACTATGGGGACGGGCTGCAGACATCGAGTCTATATTGGCTCTGCACAAAAGAGCCATCAGAGCCATATAATAATATAATCTATGTAGGCGCGATTCTCTAAGACAGCGGTTCTCAAACTTTTTTTGGTGACGGAACCCTTTTGGAAAGCGAAATATTTGTCGGAGCCCTAAAACAACCAAATTGGTTAAATGACCATTCTTTATTAATTAGTTTTATGAACATTCTATATTAATTGATTTTATTAACATTCTTCATTAATTGGTTTTATGAACATTCTTTATTAATAGTCGTTTTAAAATGTTACCTACAGTTGCATAATAAATCTAATGGGAGATATGAAACTGTTTCTTATTTTTCGTCAATTGGTTGATATCAGGTTTGATAGAAGAGATTTGAAGTCTCATATCAGGTTCTGCGTCCAGTATATTTCGGTATTTTGTTTTTGTAGCTGCATAGGTCGAAAATCCTGTTTCGCACTAGTATGTTGTTGGGAACGGGAGAAGAACATTTCATGCCATTGTGGCAATGAGTGGATATTCATCGGATTCTGCACCAAAAATCATAGAGAGGCATCGTTTTGAACCGTGACTATAATTATACTGGTGCCTGATGACATTTCTAAAAACGAATCATATATCTCGTTTGACATACTTTCGGGCTTTTGCAAGTTCATCCAGAACCAATGAGGAATACCTGCTGACGGTCATGCAAGTTAGACATATCTGCGCCGTCTCATTATTTATAAAATCTAAACGGAGTGTAAATAATGCGTGAAGCATCGTTAAAGTCATACCACATTGTGCGTTTTTTAATATTTTCAAATCTGTGAATAAAAATTACAGTAAAACTGACTATAACAGTTAAATAAATCGAAACTTTTAAAGAAGAAACCAAATAACATTTTAAAAAGTGTGGGTGCAAGTGTTCGTTATCTGCTGCCGTGACTTTGACGACTTGTAAAGGTCACCCCACTCTTCCAACCTACACACGACACACGGGGCCTAATTTAGGAAACAGAATCAAAATTTCGTAAAATCTATTACAAGCCAGTTGGTCTAGTACCAATTGACACGGACTGCTGATCAACGAGTGCCAAGTTCAAATCCAGATGCGGACGATGACTTTTTGTAAACTCGATTTATATTTTATTTCATGTCTGAGGTCAGAAGGAGCTAACACACGTTATCTTATAGCTTAATATCATATGCTACTCGTCTACTAATATAAAAACAATGAGTTTCCATCGTACCCCACCAAAATCAACACTCCCCCCGCTTCGGCAAGGGCAATCTGTATCAGAACCTGATTTATCACCCTCCCTAGCAACCTCGATTGCGATGGAACAAAATAAAACCGCAAGAATCAAGCGCCCGCGTATAGAAGGCCCCATGGGAAGCCCCCCCGAAACAGTAACAAACGAATTTTCCCGATCTTTTAGCGATTTTAAAAATGAAATCATGCAAATGCTTGCCTCGTGGAAAACCGACATCGACGAACGTTTCTCTTTTTGGAAAGCTGAACACGATGCGGCATTAAAGGGGTTGGTTAGAGATATGGGTGAGCTTAAAATACAGTGCTAAGAGATTCGGAAATCACACCTTGACATGGAGCATAGTATAAAATTTACAAGTGAGTGCTATGATGAGATAAAAACGGGTTTGGCTGCTCTAGAGAAGCATAAGAAAGAAAACATCAAGCGCATTGAGCAGCTGGAGAAACACATTCACGATCTACAGCTTCAGACACGTCCATCAACAGTTGAGTTTAGAAACATCCCACTGAAAATCAAAGAAAACTCAGAAGATCTCCTATCCATTGTTTCTGCTGTGGGTAAAGCTATTAACGTAGATGTCCGTAAGGACTGCTTACGTGACCTTTATCGCCTACCGGGGACGTCCACAACACCTAGACCTATCGTAGCTGAATTTAACTCGGTTACCAAAAGGAATGAATTTCTTTCAAACGTCCGTAGCTATATATAATAAAGAACGTCCTGTAATCGAAAAGATGAACACTCACTCTATAGGCTTGGTTGGAGAGAAAAAGCCCATCTACGTAGATGAACACCTTATGCTATCAAAGAAAAAACTTTTCTATGACACTCGCACACTAGCAAAGGCAAACAAGTTCTCTTGCTGGATTTCGTATGGAAGAATTTTCGTACGAAAAGATCCCAACGATCCAAATGAAAAACCGATACAAATAAGGTCAGAAAGATGTTTACTCTCTCTAGCTAAAAAGCAATGACTATATTGTACGTCAATTTCCCTAATTTTTACTATTGTTTTTTACACTTATAGTCTTTTTACGTTTTTATTGCTCTTTTCTAGTTTTATTATGCATGTTTCAATCAGTTTACATAGTTATTGGGCTAAAACCCGATTGTTCTTTATAATAACTTATGAAAATTGTTTTACTTCTTCATTCGCTCGTACTGTACGCAAACCTAGTGTTTTTAATGTCAATAATAAGATTAACTACTGCAACCTATTTTTACCATGTTTAAACTACGCATTGACCACTGATGTTCTATCAAAAGTTATTACTTTGTTTAGTCAATTGGAAAGCAAACCCATAAGAAGGACGTTATTTATTTTATATGTACCTGTTTCTCCTATTTTGTGCAACTGTTTTTCTATTCCCATCACTTTAAATGGCTAACATCAATTCTATATCCAACTAACTCGACAATTTATCCATAGCATCAACATATGAATGTCCTCCCGAAAGATGCTTTGAGTTTATCATCCATCCCAGCGAACACTTGAAACTAATTCAAATTAACATTAGGAGTATTAAGAAGAACTTTCATCAATTTATCACCATGCTGTCCATCACCAAAATTGATTTCGATGTCATTGTTTTGACTGAGTGCTGGCTTAAAGTATCTGGGCCTTGTCCTATTATGCAGGGATATAACAGTCATGTCACGATTAACAACAGTTCACAAAACGACGGAGTTGTGGTGTTTACTAAAACCTCCCTTCGATGTGCAATTCACGAGCCTACTTTTCTTGAAGCCAACTGCCTTGTTTGCGCTATAGGAAATACTGTTATCATCTGTCTATATCGCTCCCCCTCTTATTGTAATTTAGACTTCTTCTCTAATAGCCTAAACAATTTATTGTGTACCTTAACCCATTTCCAAACTGTGATTCTTATTGGAGACCTTAATATTAACATTATACCTAGTAACCAAGACCGAAATTCAGATCACTATCTTACACTAACGGCTACTCATGGCTTGCTTCCTGCGCATCTTCTCCCGACCAGATCTGAGAACTGCTTAGATCATGTTATGTTAAAAACTAAAAGCACAGCATGCGTAATAGTGGTTCAAACCATTATCACCGACCACCTTCCAGTCATCCTGTCCCTAAGACTAAAGAATTCTATCACCAACAATCGCTCTACTACAACTTTCCAATACGACTTCTTAGCCATTAAACAAAACATAGATAGCACTGATTTTGCGCCGGTGTTAGATGAGATGAACCCCAATTGTGCCACAAAATTGTTTATAAAAATAATACAAGAAATTATTGCTTCAAACACTCTATGTATACGTATACAAAATAAGATTCGTGTTATCAAGCCCTGGATGACACAAGGTTTGGTTAGATGTATACGAAACCGAGATAGAATGCACCACCGCTTAAAGCGAAATCCAGAAAATACGGTCCTTCAAATTACTTACAAAAGATATCGTAATTACCTTAATAACATGTTAAAAAAACTAAAACGTGTATATGACAAAAATGAACTACAAAAAGCAAAAAAACAACCCGAAAGCCACTTGGACAGCCATCAAGGCTATTACGAACTCTTCTTCTCAACGGCAATCTCCAAAAGAACTACTTCAACTCACTGACGATCCTAAATCCTCAGTGAACCTTGTAAATTGCTTCTTCACGGATATTGGTCGCCTTCTTGCTTCTCAAGTCTCTCCTCTTCCAAGGTCCATCCATGATCTGAAAATTCCACCACTATTACCATCTTCCCAGTCTCTTGTGATCCTGCCGGTTGATGAATCCCAAGTAGAAAGACTGATCAAATCCTTGCGTTCTGATTGTGCCACTGGTTACGACAACATATCTGGGAAAATACTAAAACAATCGAGGTCCATTTTAACATCGCCCATCACGCACATCTTTAATCGCGCTATTGAAACTGGAACTTTTCCCAACGCCCTCAAAATAGCGGTCGTCCATCCAGTTTTCAAGAGTGGGGACAGAGCAAATGTAACAAACTACCGCCCAATATCCGTTCTAAGTTCTATATCTAAGATCCTTGAAAGAATACTTAATAATTGTCTCGTTAAGTATCTCACCAAACACAAAATAATTGCGGATAATCAATATGGTTTTAGACCTGGAATTTCAACGGAGGACGCTGTGGCTGATCTTTCCAAAACTATAACTAACTACTTAGACAAAGGTTTGAAATGCTACGGTATCTTCCTCGACTTATCTAAGGCATTTGACATGGTTTCTGTTCCCACCTTGATATCCAAATTGGAAAATGCTGGAATTCGAGGCCTTGCATTGGACATTTTCAAAGACTATCTGTCAAATCGTTCTCAACGTGTAAAAATCGACTCTACAACGAGTGACGACAAGCCCATCAGTTTCGGCGTCCCACAGGGTAGTATCCTTGCCCCCCACTCTTTTTGCTCTATATAAACGACCTGTATCAATTACAAATACCAAACTGCGATATATTTACGTACGCTGATGACACAGCGTTGGTAATATATGACACTGACTGGGACGGAGCAAGAAAAAGAGCAGAGCAGTCGCTTCGTTTTGTAATGGAGTGGCTCTCCGAAAACCTGCTAACCCTCAACGTAGCAAAGACAAAAGTCATCAGATTCTCTCTTCCTTACGCCTTAACTCCACCACAGGAATCAGGTCAAATTAAAGCCCATATTTGTACAAGTGATGCACTTAACTGCAGCTGTCCACTCTTGTCTTTAGTTCCAAATATAAAATATTTAGGTATCTACATTGACTGCCATCTGGACTGGAAATCCCATGTCGAAGCCTTATGTACACGGATCAGGAAATTAATTTACATTTTTAAAGAACTAAGGCACTCTGCTGATCCTGAAACAGCATTGCTGGTTTATCATAGTCTTTGCCAGTCAATTATTTTATACTGTATCCCTGTTTGGGGCGGAACCTACAAAACCTCCTTACTCAAAGTTGAAAGAGCTCAAAGAGCGATCTTGAAGGTCATGCACTCTAAACGTAGAGATTTTCCGACCACACTACTCTACTCACAAGCCGAAGTTTTGACTGTAAGACAGCTTTTTGTGCTCCGCGCTGTCTTACGGAAACACTCTAAGCTCCACCTGGATTCTGTTAAGCTAAAAAGACGCAAAGGCTTTCCCATTTGCGATACAGTAAAATGCCGCACTAAGTTTGCCAGCCGACAGTTTACGGCAACCAGCTCCCGACTATATAACAAAATAAATAAAAATATTTCAATCTACCCTATGACTAAACACGAAGTAAAAAATAAACTTACCAAATGGTTGCAGAAGTTAACGTATGACGAAACTGAAAATCTTATTAAATTTGTATCCTAACTGATTAAAAGTACTGTTTCTTAAGTGCGCTATAAGTATATTATCTATACTTATAATAAATCTGTAGAGAGGTCAATTCTGTACATGAAATATATTTCCAAAATAACTATCAGGGGGTGATTAGGGATCGATACTGATGCCAAAAATGCAATCAGTAAAATTTTTGTCTGTCTGTCTGTCTGTCTGTCTGTCTGTATAACCGTTATAGAAACAAAAACTACTCGACGGATTTTAACGAAACTTGGTACAATTATTTTTCATACTCCTGAGTTGGTTATAGTATACTTTTCATCACGCTACAATCAATAGGAGCAGAGCAGTGAAGGGAAATGTTGGGAAAACGGGAGAAGTTACTCCATTTTTTAAGCTTCCGTCGCGAGTGCAACCTTAATGGTTAAAGCTACACAGAAATCATGTATGACGGAAATGTTCTCCTTAAAATTATATAAAAAATATCCCACGACAGTATATGTCTATCTTTTATGGTTGACTCACAATATCACGTGTAACTCCCGATAGCTTAGCAGTTCGAAGCTTTCTGATTATATTTGTCTACTCTTACGTTTATAACACTCTCAGTCATCCCTAATTACAAAAGTTAACATTATTAACTATTCCATAAAAAAGAATCATAGAAATCGGTATAGAAACACCAAAGTTATACATGAAATACGCTAATAGTAAACCATCGCGCGTGAATACTGAATCATGCTATAAGGATTATTTTTGTTTACGGTCCGAGAATCGGTCGCCGCGCTCGACGCGTCTCGCGGCCGAAGGTATAAAAAGGCGATCATACAATTTTTGCCTGTTGATGCGAATAGACGTTCAGAGCGTTCGACCTTATTGACAGACAATATGTACTTAATTGAAACCGTGCTACCTACTTTTAGTCTTTGATAATTTATTCTTTAATAATATTTCCTTTTGTTGTTATTTTATAAAATAGGTATTAGTTATTTTGGTAGTGTTTAAATATTCGTTCAAATTACAATTATTAATAGTTTACATTTTATTTCTTTTTAGGTGAAGTAGTAGTAGGTACGCATAGATTTTTAGATACTAATAGGTAAGTTTTGGCTAATTTACGTTCACTTTTTTTTATACCTATTAGTTTTATTTTCATTTACGTTTTAGCTTTATTTTTATTTGCCTGCATCAATGCCACCTAAAAAACGATAATCTTTATCTCGAAATTCGAGAGAAGCTAAGAGAATGAGAAATAGGCGTTCTCAAGAATCGGCAGAGGAAAGAGCACATCGGTTAAACTCTATGAGAGTTAGTGCCTCAACTTCTCGAGCCAATGAAAGCTCTCCCTAGAGAGAGATGCGATTAGCAGCTGACAGAGCGAGACGAGCTTCATCACGGGCGTCTCAAAGCTCTTCTCAACGAGAGCTTAGGCATACCATTGACCGAGAACAACATGTGTTATCCCGAGAAGCTGAAACTGCTTCACAACGAGAATTGCGACTCACAGCTGACCGCGAACGGCATACATTATCTCGCGAGTCTGAAACCTTCACTGAGAGGGAATTACGTCTCACAGCTGATCGCGAACGGCATGTACTATCCCGTGAGTCCGAAACCTTCACTGAGAGGGAATTACGTCTCACAGCTGATCGCGAACGGCATGTACTATCCCGTGAGTCCGAAACCTTCACTGAGAGGGAACGTCATATTTTATCTCGAGAATCTGAAACTTTTACTCAATATGAAGACCGTTTGACAAATGATAGGGTGCACCATAATATTATTCGATCTCTTGAAGATGAACATGAGCATGAACAACGACTAGAATCGGGACGCGAATATTACAATTCTTTGAGACAAGAACGATTAATAAGTTTGTCTAATGAAAGATTAAGAATTGAAAATATTCGGTCTCTCAACATAGTTTACCCGGAAGCTTTGCGCTGAAGTATTTTTGTTCTATAGCTATAGGTACTTAAGCCTCATGTGAACGTAATCTAAACAATATTACCAATACATTAACTTAATAACACACAAGGAGTTACACGCTGACGGAGTCGCGGGCACAGCTATTAACAATAATATTGTGCGGTTCCGTATTGCGATATTTTTCAACAGTATTGTAGATTGATATATTATACATCCCTACTAAAATATGAAAGTTAATCTGTCTGTTACATCAAAACCACTGAACCGTGAGGAAGGACATAGGCTACTTTTTTTCACGAAAAACGACGGAAACGCGGACGAAGTCGCGGGCAACAGCTAGTTAGTTAATATGTTACTACTTGCATGACTGACAATCCCATTAGTGCCAATCATGTGAAGGAATATTGGCTCCTAAAACACAGGCTTTTGGCCTAGTTTAGGAGGCAGAATTTCGCATTTAATATGTCTTCCTGTACATCTATATTCACTGTGTGTTATGTAAGTTTTTTCTTTTTTCATTGTGTATACAAATAAATAAATTATATTATATTATTATTATTATTTTATTATTTTTGACGACCCGAATGGCGCAGCGGTAGTGAGGCTGCCTTACGTTCATAGGGTTCCGGGTTCGAGTCCCGGTAGGAGCAAGTGGTTATGTGATGAGCATAGACATTTGTTACCGAGTCATGGATGTTTATATGTATAATAAGTATGTATTTACAAACAAAAAGTATCTATGTAGTATATCAACTATCTGGTGTACACGACACAAGCCTCGTTGCTTAGTGTGGCACTAGATGGCGCTGTGTGTAATGTCCAGCGATATTTATTTTATTTATTAAATTATATTATATATTATAATTTCAGATTTGGCGGCTTTTGTTTAATCGCGAGTGCCTGTTTATGCAGGATACAATGGCTGGAACTTCAATTAGGCACTCTACTTTTTATTCGTGATACTGCTTCTGTTGTTTTACATACGTAGATACGGGAGGCGTATTTTTGATGTTTTCTCATTATTATCAGTATTCTTGTGGAGCCCCCCACAGAGACTTTGCGGAACCCTAGGGCTCCGCGGAGCACACTTTGAGTATGGCTGCTCTAAGAGAACTGTTTAAGGAAATTAACATTATGACAGTACCTTGCCAATACATCTGTGAAAACATCATGTAGGTGTGTTTGAAAAAATCTGCATTTATTTAGTAAAAGAGGCGACAGACACCACTATAATAAAACGAAAGTAAACCAGGGACCAACTAGTTCAGCCAGGATTCAGGCTAGCTAAAGTAGACTCATCTACAACAACAGCAACTACACTAGCAACTAGCAACTGTGCTCTATTTTAATTGTTATGATATTTTATTTTAACTGTGCACCTTTTTATAAAATAAACGATTGATTGATTGATTGATCTTTCAGGGGGTACTGTTTAAAATGTTACAATAAAGTACCTCCCCGCATTCTACAACTGAATGAGACGAAGTTTAAATATTGTATAAAACGCACACTATGTAGCCGAGCTTACTATAAGTTGGGGGATTATATTGATCATAAAAATGGTTGGCTCAACGCCGGTCCTGCTCCACAACCATAGGAGCAAACTAATTGATTACAATGTGAAGCTGCAGAAGATTGTAAACATGTCTTTGCATTGTATAGATTCAATCTCTTAGTGTTATATAATTGCATAGAACATGTGTGAGTTCTACCAGGCCACTCAGAAAGTATTGCGATAAATAGTTTTTATATATGGGAGACTGGCCAGTTAGAATCTTTTTCGAAAATATGATTCGTAAGTAAAAATATGTGTGTTCCATTTTCAAAATTTCCCTCCACATTTTTTGCGAGCCAATTCAAAGTATCGTGTCTTACTGAAAAATGGATCTGCGCCGGGAACATTTTAGAGCTATGATTTTTTTACGATTTCAAGTGTCGCCTGAAACCGGATGAATCGTTCGATAGACTTCAAATGGCATTTATGGATGAAGGCCCCTCCAAGGCAACCATGTACCTATCGTTGGTATAACGAATTTAGGCGCGGTCGACCAACCTTGGGGGATGAAGAAAGAAGCGGTCGCCCTTTGACGGCTATTACGGAAGAAAACGTGCTAGCAGTGAAAAATTTAATCCAAGATAATAGGCGAATTACATATCAGGAGATTCAGCACATATTAAAGATTGGATCGGGGAGCGTTCACGAGATTCTACACGGGCATCTTCACGTGAGGACGATAGTATCGCGCTGGGTGCCGCACTACCTCACCGACGCTCAGAAGCAGGCCCGGGTGGAATGGTGCCGTGATATGCTGAACAAATTTGAAGCAGGCTCGTCTCGGCGTGTTTACGACATCGTAACAGGTGATGAGTCCTGGATTTATCAATACGATCCAGAAACCAAGCGCCAGTCGACAGTTTGGGTGTTTCAAAATGAACCAACGCCTACCAAAGTGAAGCGATCTCGAAGCGGGGGGAAGATTTTGATCGCCAGCTTTTTTAATTTGACTGGCCACTTGGCCTCAATTCCCTTACGAGATCAAAGAAGCATCAACGCCGAATGGTATACTACCAAATGTTTACCAGAAGTTTTTTCTGTTGTGAGCAACAAGCGACCAAACACAGGGCTCCGCGGACTACTGCTCCACCACGACAATGCGCCTGCACACACCGCGCTCAAAACAAGGGACTTCCTGGACAGTACACCAGTCAAACTCCTGGGTCACCCTCCTTACAGCCCTGATCTAGCACCGTGTGATTTCTTTTTATATCCAAAAATAAAAAATCAGCTCATGGGGATACAATTTTCGTCGCCGGAAGATGCGCTGGCTGCGTTCGAGCAGGCTGTAAACGAGGTGTCTGCGGCGGACTGGAAAAAGTGTTTTGAAAACTGGTTCAGACGCATGAATCTTTGTATAGAGGCTGGTGGAGAGTACTTTGAAAAGATTTAATAAAAATAAATGTACCTGTAGAACAATTTTTTTAGTGTCGCAAAACTTTCTGAGTGTCCCACGTATGTACGATAAAGCTACCATTTACATTTTTAACTGACTCGAATTTGCCCTGGCGGTTGAGAGAATTTCATGCTCACTTAAATGTCTCGCTGTTGGTGGCGCGTGTGTCGGGTCGTTTAGTTCCCTTCAAAATGGTTGAGTTGAATGATAGCTGATCCATGCGTCATGTTCAGGAACGGGCGCTGTCAGTAGGGACTGGTCATCTCGCAGCTGCCATGGATTATTGTATTTTTGAATTGTTAATTTTATATTTTAACTCTGGACGCTCCTACTCGCACGTCTTTCTACATCGTTCTCACATATATGTATAATCTCGACATGAATGATGTAACCAAGACTTTGTAACAACATATTGATTTAAAAGAGTGTCCATGGAGTTTCTTGCCCATTCTTCTCAATACAGATCTACGCTTTCGAATGAGCAACTACAGGTATCCGTTACGACTGTTCGGACACAGTGTCGTAGAAGAAAAACGACTACGTCAACATTACGAAGGAATTTGTAAAACACTAACAATGAAAGTTGCAAATTCGTAGATCCAATATTCAGAAAGTTGTAAAGGTTTGACCATGGCCGCGCGGTCAAAACATGGAGAACCGCGCGGCCATGCAGTTCTCTTAAAGGGAGCTTAGTAGAGGTACCATTCTTTTTGCTAATCAGTGATACGACTACGAAAAATATGTAGACAGTATGAATAAAGCCCTAACGCTTGGACTTCACGAACTACAGCACTTAAATGCTATGGCCGCGCGGTCTAGACATGGAGAACTGCGCGGCCACGCTTTTCTCTTAAACGGAGTTTAGTAGAGATCCCATTCTTTTTGCTAACCACTGTTACGATTTCTAAGAAAATGTAGACAGTATGAATAAAGCCCTAATGTTTGGACTTCACGACCTACAGCACTTAAACCTATAACGCAAGTTAGAAGTAGGGCTACCAAGATTTATGGTACGTCAATCAGACATTTCCAAAAGCGTCGTTTTTATATCACGTAGGTAAATAGTAGGTATCTAATATCATAATGAGGGAATAAGTATGGTTAATTGGATGGAGAAGTACTTATGCGAAAATATTAACACCGTATTCTTATAAATACAAATTTTTACACTCATTTAATCATACACTCATTTATATTTCGTTAGTGTTTTACAAATTCCTTCGTAATGTCGACGTAGTCGTTTTTCTTCCACGCCACTGTGTCCGAGCAGTCGAAACGGACACCAACTACAGTACTTTTACAAGTTATTATGCCCTGTGACTGGGACTCAAGCTTAGTTTTTTTTTGTTTTGACTTTCAAAAGTGCCTGTAATGGTTTAATTGAAATAAATGCTTTGAGTTCGAGTTTGAAGAAAAAGAGTTGGATATGGTTATGAAATAAATTAAAGGAAAAAATTTGGCATGGTGGGACCAGTCTGGAAAATAAAGTGTTAGATTGTGCAAAAGTTATCTTTGACGGGTTTACATCTTTCATGATGGATTACATAACGGAGTTAGTTACCTTTCTTACTTAACATAAAACAATGGGTAACAACAACCAACACAGACATTTAAAAGTCAACATTTTACAATGGAATGCCCAGATTTTACGACCGAAGATTACGGAATTTGAAGCTTTACTGAATCAGGAGAAAATTCACATAGCTGTACTTAGTGAAACTTGGTTTGACCCAGAGTACATTCAGACTCAGTGTATACTCGTACAATATATTCAGGGCAGATCGTGACGATGGGTACGGACGTACAGCTGTTTTTACCCACCATATCAAGGCCATGCAATATAACGTAAATATTTCGAATACACAAATTCAAATTGTACACATGAAATTGCTCAACTGCAGTCATCTAGAGAATATTATTTATATCTATTGCCCCTTGTCAGTGCACACGTGCTTAAGTGATTGTGATGTTTTTTTTCAATATCACAACACAAAACTCTCATTGCAGGTGATCTAAACGGTCACCATTCAAACTGGTCTTCGAGGACGAGAACCGATACGAAAGGTAATCAGATTTTTGATTCTGCCATGAACAACAATCTATGTATACTCAACGACAACACACATACACGTTTGAAATTGGTCAATGGGGCTATACAAATATCATCCACAGATGTAACTATTGTTTCAACAGATTTGGCTTTGAAATTAAAATGGTGAGTCATGAATGAAAACCTGGGAGGTGACCATATTACAATTAAGACTTGCTTGGAAAATAATAAATCAGATATGTGTGAAAAAACGGAGGAACTTTAAGAAAACAGATTGGCAAAGATAAACTCAGAAAATAGAATAGGAATTAAAATACTTGGAGCTACCTTTAGATCATCAATCTGCATATAATAAATTTATAGATATTGTAAACTGCGGCTGATCAATATATACCTACGATTAGAGTGAGCGAGAACCCTCTTCAGTCAGACAAATTCGTACCAAAACCATATTGGAATCAATATCTATCACATATTGTTGTACAGAGACGCCTTGCTGGTGCTTGTACAGCATAATAATGATAAATTCGAGACGAATATTTCTACCGAAAACTCTTTCGAATCTTTGCCGCTGGATGAAGACATCGATGTTTTGTCTCATACTTTGAAAAGAGATCCGCAACTATTTCGAAACTGCCCAAATATTAGATCCAACCACTTTGATCTTATAGAATTGGAAAAGAAGGTTTCTGTACTTGCGAAGAACTTAGAAATTGTTGAAAATGAAATAGTTAACCTCCTATCGGAGAATTGCCTTCTTAAAAAACAAATGTCTATGTATAGCACTCAAATTAATCAGCTTAAAGATGTTTGCAAATCAACGCCCAAGAGAGCATCACAGAAGAAAATGAATAAAGTGAGCGTAAGCGGCTACCCATCCGGCAGCGCAGAGCTTTGAGGGCTTTGACAACCCTGTTTTCTCTTCTCCACAAACCCACTTCTCCTTCTTATCTTACATCTCATTGTCAATATTTATGCTCTGCGCACAGCAAGAATCTTCGGTCCGCTAATAATTGTCTTCTACGATGTCCTTCTCATCGCTCTGGTTTTATCAAATCTTCTTTCTTTGTCCAGGCGGTCTTCCTTTGGAATGCGCTCCCTCAGAGTATTAGGACGGTGACCAGTCGGTTCACTTTCAATATGAAAGCTCGAGAGCATATACACGAGAAGTTGGCAGATTTGTCTCAGAAATAAGTTGCAGTAGTTTTTCTTGTTATCTCTCTTCACTTTATATATTTTGTTTTATGTAAGTATGTATATAAGTATTTATTATATCTATATATATTTTATAAATATTTTCTAGTATTTTCCGTTTTGTTATTGCACCTACTGTGTATTGTCTCTGCATCACCCTAAGGTAGACTGGTAGACAATGCCCAAGGCATTAAGTCCGCCTTTGTACAGTTTTTTACTTGTGCATAAAGTTTTAATAAATAAATAAAGGCTCCATCCAAACTAAATTAGACTTTTCAGAGCAACTAATTAGTCCAAACGCACATTCCTCACAAACAAAGAACGACGTGCAGAGTCTTCATTATCAAGGTACAACCCAGGAAATTAACAATGACATGACTAAAAATATATTGGTGGACTCCCCGAACAAACAACATGGAAATTTAAAATACACAACCCAATTAAAACGAAATAAAAAAGAAATATTTACTTAAACACTTTTTTTCTTCCACTGAACTTTCCGAAAATTTGGGAATGTCCACTTTCACCTGTCCCTGTCCTGTCTATTGTTGATGAGATATTTGCAAAGAATTTAATAATAATTATTAGGAAGAACAGAGCCCTCTTATGCCATTTCGAAACATACTGATTCGAACCGCCATCAGAATTTCTTAACGTGAACTAAGGCTCTATAGGTAGCTATAGGTAGATAGGAATGCATGTATACCTTCTTCTTACATACATTTATAGGTCAATATTTGTTTACTTAAGCCTTCCACACACAGGCGCAGCGCGTCACGCGACGTTAAAATCTCGGTAGAACAAATTGTATGAAAACGCGTGCGCGTGTTCACTCTGGCGCGTCACGACGCTTTGCGTTTCAGATAATTTAATAACTTTTCGATAGCGCCGCGCGTGACGCGGCGTGAAGCGCGGCGCTCGGCGCCGAAAAACAAAAATACTCGTAACATTTTGTATGAAAACGCCGGCGTGTGTTCACACAGGCGCGTCGTGAAGCGCGGCGTGATCGCGATTTTTCTCGATAGGATCGAGAAATCCTAACCTAACCTAACCTATCCCTTTTCTCCAGGTGGAAATCCTTAATGAATGTCCTCCGCCTTGGGGAGAGCGGAGCGTGTTAACTAAAATCACCCCGATGTTCAGTCCCACACTTGCATCGGGGGGCAGCGGTATCCTGATGTGACTTCCGATGCCCGGAACTGGTGCTGACCCATTTGACAAGCGGGTGTCTGCTGCGGGGTGGGTGAACGCTCATCTCAACCTAACCTAACAGCTCGATCCATTCCGATCTCAGTATTTGAGACTGGCAACAAGTTCACAAGACGCGTGCGTGCAACTGTGTTGCGGCTAGATCAAAGGGTCGGAACCACGTGAAGCTCTGCCGTGGCGGCGGCGGCGAATGCTCAAATCGAATGATCAAAAAATTAAGTTAGAAAATTTGTCTCATATAATTACGTAACTTGAAAATGAGAATTTTAATTAGTACAGATATTTTAATGAAAGTAGTGTCAAACAATAGGTTTACATTTAAAAACAACAATACAAAAGGATTCATGTCAATAAGTTAATTAATTTAGGAAATATGATGAAAATTGTAAAATAAAAATTCAGCCACCTCAGATTTTCGAACATAATGTTCTAGGATAATTTTATTCTGTTTAGTTTTGTGTAATATTATTATTTAATAAGGTAATATATGTAAATAGCAAGGCAATACAATAGAAATTGTAATAATTTATACAAGGAAATAAATAAAAAACGGGGTCCAAAGGTTTCGGCTACGAAAAATGTACCGCGCAAAACGGTCCTAATTTCCTTACGCGCTTTACGGCCCGTATCTAAGACGGGCCATAGACGCCCGCTTGTCAAATGGGTCAGCACCAGTTCGGGGCATCGGAGGTCACATCAGGATACCGCTGCCCCCCGATACATGTGTGGGACTGAACATCGGGGTGATTTTAGTTAACACGCTCCGCTCTCACCAAGGCGGAGGACATTCATTAAGGATTTCCACCTGGAGAAAAGGGATAGGTTAGGTTAGGTTAGAATTTCTCGATCCTATCGAGAAAAAACGCGATGACGCCGCGCTTCACGCCGCGTCACACCGAGGCGTCACGACGCGCTGTGTGAACACACGCAGGCGTTTTCATACAAAATGTTCTACGAGTATTTTGTTTCTTGACGCCGAGCGCGGCGCGCGCCACGCCGCGCCTGTGTGTGAGGCTTTGCGTTGCGGCGTCACCGCTATGCCGCAAAGCGCGACAAAACGCGTCTGTGTGAACGAGGCTTTAAGGTGGAAGCGCCAGGGTAGCCCGCGAAATTCAATTTTTTTACATTTTTTGCAATTGGCCGGTCATTGTCAAGCTGTAGGTACATTGAACAAAATATGATTCGCGGCTGTAATAGGGATTTAGTTACAGAATTATAATCATTAAAATCATCAATACAACCCTCAAAGTTCATTTAATCTCAAATCAAATCATCTTTATTGGCGACTATAGGTATACATCATAAATACAGGTCTTAAATAATTCAAATAAGTTCAGCTATGTCCCGCCATTGAGGCATACAATAATAAAATACAAATCAGAAGTTAAAACACAATTAGTCACATTAGTCTCGATATATTATTAAAATATTCCAAATTATAAATACATACAAATTCAATTCCAAGTCATATTAGTCATAATTCATTATTAAAACATTGCAAATTATATTCTTACACAAATAGGTACTATAAAACAACAACAACGTGGAAGAAAATGATACTTATTTTCCTTTCTTGTCATTGGAATACAATATTTTTGTCACACAAGTAATCTTTGACATCATAATAACATTTGTCTATTAATAATGAATGTGGTTTCTTTTTAAACAGGAGGATTGGTAATTGTTTAATGTCATCAGGCAATTTATTATAGATTAATGATGTCATGCATAAAATACTTTTATTTAATAGTGCCGTTTTACCATAAGGTATTTGTACCTCTAACCTTTTCTTATCCCTTAATTTTCGATAATAACTTTTGACAGCAGTCTTATAGTAGTTTAGATTTGATTTCACAAAAATATTTGATTCGTAAATGTATAGGGAAGGCAATGTGAGAATTTTTAGATTTTTAAAGTAAGGTTGACAGCTAATTGTACTATTTATTTGGCACATTGCTCTAATGCACTTCTTTTGAGCCCTAAATATAAATTCCTTGTCTACCGAATTACCCCAGAATATAATGCCGTATCTCAGTAATGGTGCCACCAGTCCGTGATAGGCCGTTAAAATCGCTTCTTTGTTAACTATTTTGGAGAGCTTGTAAAGAGCGAATGAGGATTTGTTGATTCTTTTGCAGAGATTGTCTATATGAGTTGTCCATGAAAGTCTGTAATCAATATTTGTTCATAGAAATTTTGTATTTGTCACAGAATCTACTGTCTGCCCGTTATAATTTACATTAATACTTTTCGGTCGAGTTCTTTGGTGAAAGTGCATTAAGTATATTTGTTTTTTCTAAATTTATTTTCAGATTGTTATCAATTAACCATTTAATTATAGTTCTCAATGTTTCATTAATTTCATTTTCATAGTCATTTTGACTGTCACATTTTATTACTACAGTGCTGTCATCTGCAAAAAGTACCATGGGATGCTTTATGTGTCTAGGAAGATCATTAATGTAAATTAGAAAAAGCAAGGGACCCAAGACACTACCTTGTGGAACTCCTAGTTTTATGGTTCTAGTTTGGGATCTATATGTCTTCTCATCCCGCGTTTTAAGGCATATTCTAGTTATTTCTGTTAACTGCTTTCTATCACATAGATATGAGTGAATGAGGTCTAGTGCCTTTCCCCTTATGCCATATGAATCTAATTTTTGAAGCAGTATGTTATGGTTAACACTGTCAAAGGCTTTACTCATATCCATGAAAATAGCACATATTGGATTTCTTTTGTCCATATTAGTCAAAACAATGTTAGTAAGTTCATATATTGCAGCGTTAATGGATTTACCCTTGCGAAATCCTTTTTGTTCGCTAGCCAAGATATTATATTTTTCAAAAAAATTGTAAAGACGACTATGAATGGTTTTTTCGAATATCTTTGAGAAGATGGGTATCAAAGCTATAGGTCTATAATTTCCCATATTGCTTTTGTCATCTTTTTTGTGGAGTGGAATAACAACCGATGTTTTAAGTTTTTCTGGGTAAGTTCCAGTAGAAAAGCACAAATTGATTATATAACTCAGATGAGCTGCAATTGATTGCGACACTTGTTTTATTACTTTAGTACAGACGCCATCGTAACCCTCACTCGATGTATTTTTAAGCTGCTTGATTTCTCTGTCTATTTCTATTGGGGTTGTGGGGGTAAGGAAATTGAGGTTAGGTTAGTGTACATGTTTTGGTTCGAAGGTGCTTTATTATTATAATTGTTTGTACGCATCGATTTTGCAGCTTGGTCAATAAAATACAAACGTTTTACCTGAAATAAAACGTAAATTAAATACTTACCTAAATTTGAAGCCTAATAAAACATGAGAGAGAGAAGCCATCGTTCTGTCCCTTTTTCGCTTCCGTTCTCCCTCCTTGTCGCGTACTATCGCCGTCTCTGTCTCTCCTCCCACCACCACTAGCAGTTGCAAACGTCGGTTTGCTTTTGGATTGGACTCATTGAAGTCGTTGTAGAACCAGGCAGAATTTTAAGTTATTAGGCTTCAAATTTAGGTAAGTATTTAATTTACGTTTTATTTCAGGTAAAAAGTTTGTATTAAATAACTTGACCGTAAATTTGAAGCCTAATAAAACATGAGAGACGTGTTTGTTATCGCCTGGTGGTGGTGGAGACGTCAATGTGACTACTAGATTAAAGATCTAAAACACACAGCAATGAAAAGGAATGAAACCTTAGTCAAAGGATTGGCATTACGCTACCAAAGCAGGTGGATGAAAACAATATACATAGCAAAGTACCTACTTGTAACTAAAGGTATGTTCTTACAGGGGCACAAAAATAAAAATATGGTTTGCAAAATAAAATACTTAGTTTTATTTTCAGAATAACAAAAACCATCTTTTAAAGGTAGGTAAAACATAAGATAAGTAACAAATGGCTGAAAACCAAGCGAATCGCTTTCTTCATTTAATATAGGTGCATTGTGCATAGAGTAGAGTACCTACACAAATAAATCATAAAACATTTTGAATAAGTAATTATTATTGAATCACACTACATTAAATAAATTTGTAACAGAGTTTTGAGGATCAGTTGTCTTAACCTCCTTACGGTAAAATCGTCTAAATATATTTTCTGATCTCCAATTGCCTCTTGAGAGAATTTCATCAACTGAACAGTTCTCATACCAACTTTTTGAAGCTACTGCAGACCTAAAACTCCCAGCGGGGGCTTTAATCCCAGCATTCTTTAACACTTTCTTAACCCAGGTGGCTATAACACAACGTGAAGCAGGGCGAGCTTTACCATACACAGTAATAAATAAATTATCACATTTAGCTTCATTTCTCCTGTTTCCTCCCACGGAAATCAACTTTAAAATCCAATATACCGGATCTAAGCATTTATTGTCTTTATTGATCATTAACTTCCAACCTGATTGACGATAATTTGCAGAGTCAGTTTTTGAGCCGAAAATCGGCCAAAAAACGACATAATCAGCAGTAATTTCGCAATTATTACAATTTATGCTTAAGAGGGTCAGGTCATGGACCCTACGACCAGAACACAGTAGTAAGAGGCATGCTGTATGCTGCGATACCTCATAGAGTTTATCTATATCAGGATTCTGTTGACATAGTAAAGATACTACTTGGTTAGCATCCCAAACTGGGGTCTTTGAGGGTTTTGGAAAAGCTAGTGCAATAGACTTTAATATTCGTTTGACCAAAGGATGCCCGCTTAGCCGTTCTGAAAACTCTGGACAACACAAAGTTGAAACTACAGCTTTATGGACAAGTATAGTGTTGTAGGAGAGTCCATCATTTTGGTGAAGATCAGCTAAAAATCTAGCAAGCGCCGAACCGCTTGGCTCGCTTACAGAAATATTATTAAGCTTAGCCCATTTTATCCAACGAGCCCAGGCTGGCTTATATGTTCTTACAGTAGACGATCGCCAGCTTTTCATGAGAAGATGCTTCTGTTGGGTTGTCCAGTCACTCAGTTTTTCATTCCACCCCCACATCTCCAAACTTCCAATGTCATTTCGTTGGCCTTGTGAGGGGGTTTGTTGGTTGAGGTGTCCATTAGTACTTGGCAGAGGTTCCTGATCGTCCAAGGGCGGTCTGTTGCCCGATTTTTGAGGTCCGGTCTCCAAAAGACTTGGTCCCATTTCGGGGCCACAATCAGAAATAATCCTTGACATTTGTTCAGATGGATTAGCACTTTCGGTATCAAGAAAGGTGGCGGAAAAATCCATGCCAGTGGATAGTTCCAGGTCTGGCTGAAAGCATCTTGAAACTCGGCCTGCTGATCTCGGTGATCCAGACTGCAGTATCTGGGGACTACATGGGCTCGCTGAGACGCGAACAAGTCTATCACTGGGGTTCCCCATTGGGCAAATATTAGGCGCGTTACTTGTGGGAGTAGATGCCACTCTGGTAGTCTCTGCAGTCGAGATAGTCTGTCCGCTTCTACGTTGTATACACCCGGAATGTGGTAAATGGTTAAGTGAATCTGGTAAGAATCTACGAGCTGCAGAATCTGGTAGGTCAGGTCTATAAGCGCTAGAAATTTTGTACCGCCTTCGTTTCTCAGATAAGATACTGCTGTTTTGTTGTCGCACTGAACGTGTAGACTGGCGTTGTGGAGGTTTTGGCCGCAATATTGAATCGTTTTTAGGATCGCAAGCATCTCCTTTTGATTGCAATGAAGGAATTTTTCTTTTGCTTTCCAAGTGCCGGATACATAAGTGTTGTTTATGTAAGCACCCCAAGCGTTGTCCGAGGCATCGGTGACAATATAGTGTGTTGGATGTGGGACATGGATAGGAGACGAAGTCTCGAGATGATTTTGCCACCATTGTAAGTCCCTCTGGGCTGCCTCCGGCAGTGAGTTCTTTACTGTCGGTTCCAGGTGTAGCATGCTGATGCATAGTTTTTGAAGTTGACGAAAATTTATCCTTCCACGAGGTACAACAAACCTTGAAAAGTTCATCATTCCTATGATGCTTTGTAACTCTTTTAAGCATGCTTTTTGCTTTTTGATCATGTGAGTGATCACTGTTCTCATTTTCAAGCACTTTTTTGCTGGTAGTGATTTTATGTTCCTCCATGGATCCCATAATATGCCCAGATACTCCATTGCTTGTCTTGGTTGCAGGATAGACTTTTCGTAGTTTATTTTCCATCCTAAATATGTTAGGATGTCCACTGTGGTTTCGACGTGACTCACCAGTGTATCGTAATCTTGATTGACTAGCAGGTAGTCGTCTAAATAAATTACTACACGCATTCCGCGGTCTCGAAGAGTCTGGGCAATCCAATTGCTCAAGGAGGCAAACGTTTTCGGTGCTGAACTGAGCCCAAAGGGAAGGCAGTTCATTTGAAGCAATTGGCCTTGATAAAGTAGCCGTTAAAATCTTTTGTGAGCCTCTGTTACTGGCAGATGGAAATATGCTTGAGATAGGTCTATTTTCACCATCCAATCGTTTGGTTGAAGGAAGTCTGGGATTCTGAAAATATTGATCAGCCGGAAGGTGGAGGCGTCGACGTATCGGTTCAGGGCTTTGAGATTGAAAATCGGTCTGAAATCTCCGTCTCCCTTGGGCACCAGAAACATTGGTGAAATGAAACTTTGACTCAGCGACACGACTGCAAGCACCTCTTGTGATATCATTTTGTGAATAATTTGATCCATTTCTGGAGAATGAGGCGTCGACTGCACTGAATTCTGTAGATTGGGCATATGAAGCATTGGCATATGAAATGGCTTTTGTACGAATGGAATTCGGTAACCCGATGTTATTTTTAAAATATAATCTGGTGCGCCCATTTTCTTCCACCGGTCCTGAAAAAGTCTCAGCTGACCGGCGCGAAACGGACTCGTTGAGTCAGAATCGACGTGAATTTCCTCTCCTATCCCGGTGGGATGAGGGAGAGCTTTGCGGCTGGTATTTGAATTATCATTGGATCTGCGGTTATTTGATGGCTTACCACCCCGGCCCCGAAAGGGCTTGCCGCTGTTAAAGAAAGGTTTATTATTCGACCTTGAAGAGGTATGCCCCGTATGTTTATAGGTCACCTTTCTCTGACTCAGAAGTGGATACTTTCGCTGAGCCGTGGATGTGCTTGGATCGGTCTGCGGTGCAGAAGGGCGATCCTTGTCACGAGGCCAGAATACTTTATTCACGCCTCCCGCTTTTTCTAACGTAGAAGTAAGTTTGAAGCAGTATAGGGGTTGCAGTAAAAGCGAATACACAGCTTACGGAATGGATACGTATATTTTTAGAAGGCGAAATGAAGAGCACAGAAAGAAAGCGATAGGCACAGTAGAACGACGTAGCACGTCTAGGTACAAGTCTTTAGAAGCACTAGTTAAAGTTCATACATATATATACACGAGGTATTGCCGAATGTTTACCGGATACGAGCGGGAGCGACATGCACATCGACCAGTGATGTTTCTCGACTGATGCCTGCGAGCGGCGCATGTTTGAAAGAGATAGCTATACACGGCGCGTGCGCTCGCTCAGATAACCGGCCCGCATTCCTCATAACTACATAAAAAATATCTAATAACAAAATTATCTATTTGTACTGGCGTCTTAATTTTTAATTTGTACTATAATTTAACTTATATAATATTAGGTTAGAATTAAGTTTTTGCTGTACTTGTACATATATTAAGTTACGCCTACACGCTACAAGTTGTTCAGCTGCGAAAAGATTGTGACAAGACGGCGGAATTTTTCTAATCATGGTCTTGTGAAGTGGATCTTTGACACCAGCCAAAATAGTTTCCCTTCGCTGCTGGATACATTCTGCGCGGTGTCCGCAAATCATTTGTAAGGTATCGCTAGAAATTCTAGCGTACCCACCATTTACAAAAATATCTGTAATTTTTTCACTAATCGTGTCTGGGTTGAGGTTATCTGCTTGCTTAGCCCAGCTTAAAAAGGAGCGAAGCTCCGTTTGTAGCTGTTCTTTTTGTTTAATGAGTGCGAAAGTCAAGGACCCAAAAGATTTTTCTACATTAATTATAGAGCGCGAGGCGTCATATCGTTTCAGCTCGTCATTTGCATCGAGTTCCGTGAAACCGGGGGTATGCCTATAATTTTTTTGTACTTCGGAATACCTCACATTTGTCCAATCGGGATCATTAAAACGTTGAATATTATTTAAAATATCTAAATACGCACTTGGTGTTTTTAAGATATCAGGATCTTTAGTTTTCGTCCCTATTGACAATGAAATTTCCGGGCCTAATTCAGAATTATCCGGTTCATCTATGGATATATTATCGCAATACAGTTGGCGTCTCACATTATCATCTAAACAATCTTCACGATCATGGTCATATATTGACCCTGAATCAAGTTCACAAGCCCGATTCGAAAAATGTTTCTTAAGATCGGCTACTTCTGCGAATAACTTTTCTAATTTATGGTCTCTTTGGCTGCGTTTGTTTCTTTTACGCGAACGACGAGAACCCTTACGGTTTTTTGAGATATCAGAACTACTAGAACTTGAACTAGTACTTGATGATGACGTTGAGCTACTTAGATGACGAACACGGCGTTTTCTTTTCCGAGCTTTCAAGTTACGATCTTTATTTATATCTTGAGTGCTTATATTTTGGTTCGTTGATCACTCATTATAATTATAATTCGTAGGTACGCTGGAATACAATTAAAATAACTTAACACAAAAAGCAAAATTTGGAGGGTACATAAATAACACTCCGATATATTAAAAACGAACGGTAACACCGTTAACAAGTTTACACACTATTATTAACAATAGGTACAGATGTTGTACATAGTGTTCGGATTTCAAAAATTATATTTTAAAAAGTGTTCTTTACCTTGGTGTTGAACTGTACGCTGAACAATAGTGTTATTAACTCTTGCAAAATAATTTCTCTTTAGCACTGTATGATAAGATTTTTACCATACTTTAGCCAATGTTGTCGGGACAGGAACAACGACGTCAATGAGTCCAATCCAAAAGCAAACCGACGTTTGCAACTGCTAGTGGTGGTGGGAGGAGAGACAGAGACGGCGATAGTACGCGACAAGGAGGAGCGAGAACGGAAGCGAAAAAGGGACAGAACGATGGCCTCTCTCTCTCATGTTTTATTAGGCTTCAAATTTACGGTCAAGTTATTTAATAGTCATTAAAATTATTCGCAATCGAGGTTGGATCTATAATGCTTACATTATCTTTTAATATTTCACTAATTGGTTCCTTGGGAAATTTAAATTTAGAGTTATTTATAAGAGACCAAGTGGCTTTCGATTTATTTTGAGCTGCTCATTGAATAACTATTTCACGAAAAAGTCATGTTCCTGATTTTTTGCAAATAACAGCTGTGTTTACGTCGTATGTTGATCATAATGCGGTTTGCGAATACAATGATGATACATTTATAAATCACGATCATTAAAATTTAATAATTGCAAGAGCTAGTATAGATATTTTAAGGATCGTGATTCATTATGTAAACGAGATATAGGTAATTATAATTGCGAATTGCATTTTGATCTACATACTCGTGCGATGTGAAAATATTAATATCCGGGTAGTAATCCAAACAGGACGGAGAAGAAACTCAACTCCACGTCTGATATCGATGAAACACCCAAATACCAATAATTAAACACAAAATGGACACACAAAACACAAACAAGCGCAGGCGCAAGTTGCGGCGACCATTATTTGGTGTTGCCAGAATATGTTAGGTATACAATTAGAATTTCAGCTTCGAAATATATATAAAAATGTGGTAATTTTGATGAAAAATTTAACAATTATTCTCTGGTAAAATACTGTAAATTAAATTAGAGCACTAAATTATTTGTTTTTCTTTTTTTGCATCAAAGTTGGGATCAGAGACATCTATCAATAGTTTCACTGTTAAAAATGTAGATGGCGACTCTTTCTTCACTAAAGTTGTGCCTGTTCTGTCTCCCCCTGGATATTTGCTTCTACAAGACCGTTAACTTTTATATATTACTTTACTCTTTGGCCTTTTCTCTCTCACAAAAGGCATGCACCTTCAACACAATCTCTCTTGTACTGCTTCTAAATGACTGGCATGATTAATGCGAAAAACTACACAAAAACGAGCGGATTGGCAAGGCAATTTTGCCAACATCACGGCACTCATCTTACGGTGAACGGTGTTGGTAAAAATGGTTTGTTCTCACTATTTCGATTCATTAGTTATTCGTTCTTCGATTAAAAAAAGGAATAAAAAAAAAACTAAAAACTTTTTTGCAAAAAAAAACCGACTTCCAAAGAAAACACTAAAAAAGTGGAAAATAACTTTACTTTCGGAAGTCGGTGACTATTGTTTGTTTCATTAACTTTTTTGCCATCGACTTCCGAAAGTAAAGTTATTTTCCTCTTTTTAGTGTTTTCTTTGGAAGTCGGTTTTTTTTTTTGCAAAAAAGTTTTTATTTTACCCTTTTTAGTTATGGTATCACACACAAATCCTTGTCAAGTATCAATTTCGCAATTTCTTTTACTTGGATGTCATCTTTTCCAGTTATTTTGATTTCAAAACCAAATTGCTGAACCGATTTTGATGAAATTTCTATGGGACCAATCGGGAAGTAGATCCATTCAGTAAAAGAAAAAATTTTCAAATCGGTTCATAAATGACGGAGATATGAGGTAACAGGTGAAAATGCGTATTTAATAAATTGGCGACGAGGATGTCGACTAATGATATAAAAAAAATTAAAGAGAATCTGCGCGTCATTGCGAGGTTTAATCACAAAGCTTGAAAACTACATAGACACCCAAGAAACTCTACCATACGAAGAAAAAGAGTCAAGACTACATCGCTTCAAGAAACATTACAGAAATTACATGAAATACAACGTGCAATGGAGGGGAGAGGGGCAACCTTACGGATAAGCTCCTTGTGCTAAAAAGTCGACTCAGACGCATACCAAACCAGAATGGCCATACTCCCTATGGATTGATATTCAGTTGGGATGTTAGAACAAAGCTGCACGTGATGTTCTGAGACTCAACTGCTCCGACAGCGTTCAGATTAGAGAACACACCGCCTCTCGTCAGAGTTTATTCCGTAGGTGATCGAGTGCAGGCCAGAGCCTACTCCGAGAGACGAAGATGGGAGTTCGGCACGATAATGCGCCGTCTTGGCAACCTGCACTATGAAGTGCGAACTGACGGTGGTATATACTGGCCACCTAGAATCCTCATCTGACAACGTGTGACGTTCATCACTCATTGTCTAACTTATGAAAATTATATTAATACATAATGAAAATGCGTATTTAATATACCCGGTGTCACTTTCACAATTAATACGAATCTAACGACACCTTTGAAGCTAAAATCCATCGAATCGTTCAGGCTGCAGAGCGTGCCAAACATTTTAATTTGGCGCCAAAAATCCGCCATTTTGTTTTTTTTAATATTTTGATATACCCAGTGTCACTCTCACAGTAAATACGAATCTAACGAAATCTCTCAAGCTAAAATCCATCCAGCCGTTCAGGCCGCAGAGCGTGCCAAACAATTATACATACATACATACTCTCGAAAAACATAACCCTCCTTCTGGCGCAGTCGGTTAAAAAATTGTTAGTATGCGTAGACAGAGTCGCTGTTAATAATAGTACTCTATGGTCTCTGTCTACGTTATTATGGGTTAAAAATGTATGAAATTGCCAATTTATATACTGCAAAATTAAAACTCTTTTTTTCCAAGATGTAACATCTTGAAAAAAAAGAGTATAATAGAGTATGGTATATGTTACATATTTATTTAAGGCCCGAGAAGGTAAAAAGGTAAACAATTAAAAAATACGGAAGTCAAACCGCCTTTTTCGTGAAATGCTCAAAAGCAAAAAACAGGTTATTTATTTTCATTTTATCAAAATAATAATTAAGTGGCAACTCTCCAATCGTAAGAATTTAAGAAATCAGAAATGTCAATAAGTGTGTGTGTTTGGTTTGATTGGAAGTTGTGATATTTTCGCTTAATTTTGATTAAAATCGAGTCATCGGAATTGTGTTAAATTGTGCGTATATTGTGGTAGTGCACCCAAGTTTATCCAACCAATTTATCCTCGTCCAGTCGTACCTATAATGCCCATATCCCCTGGTCCGTGTTAGGATTATGTACGACAGTACATGCGGCGCCGCCGCCAGCGGGCAATGCGGCAAGTCGCAGCCCGACGGCGACGGGCCGCCGCCACGCGAGCCTCCGCCGGCGCCACTTGAGAGGGACTACAGCGGCTTCGACATAGTGAAGGCGACGCAGTACGGCGCCTTCGCCCGCGTCAAGGAGCTCGTAGAGGCGGGTTGGGACGTGAACCAGCCGGACCACGAGACCGTCACGCTGCTGCACTGGGCGGCCATCAACAACCGGCGCGAAATCATCCAGTACCTGCTGTCGAAGGGCGCGGCGGTGGACGCTGTGGGCGGCGAGCTGCAGTCTACACCGCTGCACTGGGCCACGCGCCAGGGCCACCTAGAGGCCACGGTGTTGCTGGTGCGCGCGGGCGCCGACGCGTCCCTGCGTGACGCGGAGGGTTGCGCCTGCCTGCACCTAGCGGCGCAATTCGGCCACACTGCGGTGGTGGCGTACCTGGTGGCGCGCGGCGTGGCGCCCGACGCGGCGGATGCGGCCGGCATGACGCCGCTCATGTGGGCGTGTTGGAAGGTGTCGGCTGTGGACCCGGCGCGCCTGCTGCTCACGCTGGGCGCGTCGCCGCGCCCGGCCGACCGCTCGCACGGCAACACGGCGCTGCACTGGGCAATCCTCGCCCGGAACACCACTGCCATATCCACCCTCATCCTATACGTGAGTCTACATATTATACCTTTGTTCAAAATCTATAATTTGATTATTCAATAGTCCTTAGAAAATAAATGAGCCTAGCAATGAACAAAAGGGAGGCTACAGATACAGTGTGTCTACTAGAATAGTGACGGAAGTCAAATACATAAAAATCAACTCTTCTGCATTTGTCAAGAGCATTACTTGGAATAATGTAATGACTTAAAACATGCGGCAGTAGAGGCGAAGCTCTGCTACAACTGTAGTAGTGTATAACCTATATAAAAAAAAATCAGACATACAAGTCCATAGGCAAAGGACGGTTGTTAAGTAAAAAATGGTAGAAACTGGACACACCATTTACCCCTGCACAGTACGCTCACCGGTCTCATAACACATGAAGTTTAGTGAACCTCCTGAGCAGAACAGATTTTTTTCTCTCACCTATCATCCTTAGGACGCTATTCGGACTACCCCGTACCCATCGCACCAATGACGTAACTTTTTAGGCAAACCAATAAAACCAAAACCATTAAATGATCAATCGATGTTGTAATTTTTTTTTTCTTAATACCTTAATGAAACATGCACAGGGGGATGCTAGCTTAGATGTACCCAACCTGCGAGGAGTGACTCCGCTAGCCATGCTGCAGGCCAACTCTGACTCACTGTGGGTGGGCTCCAAAGTAGCTGATAAAATAAAAGAACACTCAATTGCTGCAAATAAAAGGAACCTATTTAGGAGATTAACATATGATAAGGTAAGATATTGTATCTTTTTTAACATAATTATCTTCAACATTTATATATTGTATACTAGCAGTGCCCCATGTTTGTACCCGCAGTCTTTTTGCTTGGCTCCTAAGTGTCGTAGCTTGATGTTAAATAGCCCATAAAGTTTATGGGCTATTTAACATCCTTAAGAATTTATTTACTTAACACTTCAAGTACAATGTACATAGGTGGACTGAATGCCATAGGCATTTTCTATCAGTCAACCTGTGGATGATGCAGAGACAAACATCAGTAGGTGTGTTATCTGAAAATAATTTTAATTAAATACTAAGATAAACTACAAGGATATATAAAATACTTAATACTAGAATTGGTCTAAAATATTTTTTCAAATCTGACCAGTAGTTCCGGAGATCAGCATATCCACACAAACTCTTCAGCTATAATTTAAGAGTATTTATTTTATTGTTTTACACAATATTGCTCATGGTTCTAACTCTAATTAAAAATGTCTTCAGTTTCAACTACATATATTGAAATGATAATTAATCAAACAACAACTTTTTAGCCAATGTAACTTAACTTTATCTTCACACCCACCTTTAGCTTTGACATAATATATTATTATATCTACACAAGCCTGATGGGATTTCCTGTTGTCAAAAATTTAAACTTCCATACAAAGCTTTGTTAGACTCTTAATTAACCCCTTTAAGGCTGCCTGTCCACTGAAGCGGAGCGGGGCTGCGGAGCGCAGAAACGGAGAAATATTAACCAATAGGGGAGCGGAGCGGAGATTTTATGCAATCCTATTGGTTAATATTTCTCCGTTTCTGCGCTCCGCAGCCCCGCTCCGCTTCAGTGGACAGGCAGCCTAAGGGATTATTTTCAAACTTATTTTAGGTCGAAAGGGGCATTTTTCATACATGTTTGTATGAAAGATCTTATTTCTTTGGTTAATAAACTTGGAACTAATACTTGTCTAAAGTAAATAATAAAGTTTGTTATTAGACTCATACAAATTATAGATGCAGGCTGCATATCCATGAATTACCACAAATATAACTTGATGCTTGTATTCATCTCTTAAGTGTCTGCCTGTCTGAACTGTATATAAAAGTGCAAATTAACACTATTTTTAGTCATAACATTATACATATATATAAGTTAGAGATAAATTACTTATTAGTTTGATAAGGCTAGATTGTAATCTATTATTAAGAACTTAAGTTTTTTATTAAAATAGGAAAAAATGTCTTGTATTATATATAGACCAATGTTGCCAGTTTTTAAACTGACATGGTCACTATCAGTATCATTTACACATAAAATGGGATATTTACCATGTTAACTATCTATTTCGAGTTCCCGATATTTCGACGCTGTTGCAAGTACGATGATCATGGATAGACATTACGATCATAAACATGATGACAATGCTGCCAATTTAAAAGTTTGATCACAGAATAGATAAGATTTGACACATTTTTCTCAAAACTTGGTTTACGGTTACAGAAATTCAGATGGTGGTGTGTGGTGGTGATACCGTTTGTGGCATTCTACCTGACGGGGCTGGTGCTAGAGATGGACGCGCTGTACCTGGTAAAGGCCTTCATACTGGTGTGCTTCTACGGCGCGCTGCACTTCCTAAGCAACCTGCTGTTTGACGAAGACCTCAAGAACATATTCCCACTCAGTGTGTACCTTGCCACCAAGGTAAGCCTTCCAGCTGGTTGTCTATTGTTTGCCCGAAGATTATATGCCATAATCATCATTTTCCCGAATTTCATTTACCCGAATTTCATTTGCCCGAATGTTTCATTTGCCCTAAAAGACATATGACATACTTTTAATTGCCCGAATTTTAGATACCATAAGATACGAATGCCATAAGTATTGTTTGCCTTATTTTTATGTGCCATAATAATTATTAGACATAATATTTAAATGGCATAACAAGTATTAGACAAATATTTAAGCCCCGTAATAATCATTACACATGATGACATTATATTTAAGCGCCACAATAAACTGTTTTCGAATCTTTTTCCAAGCGACGCATTTACTCATGATGTTTCTACAGGCGCTTTAAAATGTACTTTAGTTATAAATACATTGGTGGGTATCCTGTGCATGGTTTTTTTTTCTGTGCATGGTTGATGGTGGGTTAGGTCGACGGAGCCCCGCTTCGCGGGGCTCCTACTTCTGTGTGGTTTATAGAAAAATAACCACGAAGGGGATGGCGGGGTCTATTCGCTCGCTTCGCTCGCTCACATGACCCCGCCATCCCCTTCTAACCTAACCTGTCCGAGTCGGGGTGCCCCAAAGTCCCAATTGCATCCAATTTCTCTTGATATAAACAACCGTTGCACACCCGATGTCGATGGCAAATTATGTTATGGCATATCATAATTATGGCATGTGATAATTAGGGCATGTGATAATTAGGGCTTACAATGATTATGACAAATGATGTTATGGTAAGTGACTTTATAGGAAACAATGATTCTGGCACGTGAGTAATATGGCAAATGAGAGTAGGGCAAATGAGTATTATGTCGTATGATATTATGGCTGTTGACTATTATGGCAAATGATATTAGGGCAAATAAAATTCGGGTAAACGGCGGTATGCCCTTCCAGCTATCTTGCTATCTGATTTGTTTTGTACTCTCGATGAATTAGCGAAAAATCCAAATGATAATTTCTGATCAAAGTATATGGCTCAGCCTGTCGTGGCTGGTGGTCCACCACCACTGTGGCTTCATCTATACACGGTTACTGGTAACTCGACGTATTCCTTGCAGGACGTCATAGTAGGGTTAAAATGCAACAAATTAAGCCACCAAATGTTCTATCGAAATTCAGTAGTTTTTGAGTTCATTCGATTTATATTTTTTATGAAAAATCCCAGATTAAATCATTTGAAGCCAATTCAAAAATAATTTACGCCGCGACTGTACTGTAATTTTAACTATTATCATAGTTGATGCCATAACAGACCTTAGTTAATAATTAAAAGTTCAAAAATTTCTACAACTTTGGCAAAGATCACTAATCTAACATTTATTTTTTTGTCATTTTTGCCATTACTTCACAAAAAATGTTGTCTAGTCCAAAAAAACTACTACGCCTAGTGTACAAATTACTAGAAATATATCCTTGTCTTACCAGCTATCTAAAACGGTACGACAGTTAATACAAAGTCATTATGAAAATCGTTTTTGATTAGTACAGGAAGGCGTGCATATCATAAAAAGTGATTATTAGGAAAAAAATATTGAACAATTGTATGAAGCCGCTTAACAGGGGCGCACATTTCTCATTTAATTAATACAAAATAATGTGTCCTATGAACTTCAGAATTATTTTTGTTAATCATAGTTGATTTGTTGTATTTTTGTTTTGGTAAATCATGTTGTGTAGGTAATAGTTCATAATAAAAGTTACATTCATTTGCAAATATTTTCTTTTAACCTTTCAAAACGTATGTTTGTTTATCTTTAGGTTTAATCACTAGTAGTGTCAAAGTATGCCTTAATAAGCTTTGTCGACGAATCCTTCCTTGGTGAAAGATTCTGTCGTCAATTCACTAATGAATTAATCGTTTTGTCGGCGAATCGTTCGTAGTTGAAAGGTTCTGTCGTTAAACAACTCATAAACGAAACATTTTGTAGGCGGCTCATTCGGCAGAGAAATGTTTGTCCGAGGTAAGTTTCAGAATCGTTTTTTTTTGCAAGATACAACATTTTTTGTGAAGTAATGGCAAAAATGACAAAAAAAATAAATGTTAGATTAGTGATCTTTGCCAAAGTTGTAGGCATTTTTGAACTTTTAATTAGTAACAAAAGTCTGCTACGGTATCAACTATGATAATAGTTAAAATTACAGTACACTCGCGGCGTAAATTATTTTTAAATTGACTTCAAATGATTTAATCTGGGATTTTTCATAAAAAACTAA
The DNA here is from genome assembly GCA_964057025.1 of Standfussiana lucernea. Lineage (NCBI taxonomy): Eukaryota > Metazoa > Arthropoda > Insecta > Lepidoptera > Noctuidae > Standfussiana > Standfussiana lucernea. The sequence goes on from OZ059788.1 coordinate 18,407,626, forward strand.
AAATCGACTCAACTCAAAAACTACTGAATTTCGGTACAACATTTGGTGGCTTAATTAGTTGCATTTTAACCCTACTATGACGTCCTGCAAGGAATACGTCGAGTTACCAGTAACCCTGTATATACAGTGTGTTTGGTTAAAGGTTACCGATGGCCTCCAAAATGTCGCAGGTACCCCGTTTTTTAGGTCAATAAGGCACCAAATTTACGCGTTTATCTTTGCGATAAAATCATTTGCACGTCTCTAAGTCTCTTAGATTCGAAGATATTAGCATTTCATTGAACATACCCTAGATCAGCCGAATAAAAAATCAAGACGGCTGCCATTAGATAAGATAGTATTTATTTGCTTACACATTTGTCATACATACAAGAAAAGACATGCATGCAAGATGGTTACAACATTATTAGGTATACACCATTATTTTTAGTATATGCGAAACCTGAATATAGTTTGTTCAGAATAAGTAATTGAATAGATTCCAATAATTTTTACACCTTGTTATATTTTGTCCCAAAAATATTTATAAAAGGTTACGAGTTGGACACCGAGCGACACTAATTATCTATCCGCAATCTTTCTTACGCGCACAACGCGCGGCACGGGCGCACAGCCGGGCGGGGGTAAAACAACTCCTTCAGTCGCCCGGATGCTACAAGTTGATGCGCACGCGTTACGCCCCCGTCCCGTTACATTACGCGATCGCGAGCGCGTGCTCACCGTGGGCCTGACAGTTGTTTCGGTTGATCGTATGTAAAGCGTGAGCCCATGTCTTTCTCATACACAAACGGTCAGTACACAGATGAATTGGTACGTACACTAGTGTTTTGTGGTGATAACGTGTGATGGTAAAGGCAGTGCGACGGTACGAGGAGAAATTCGGCATCAGGGTATCGTGGAACACAATGCTTACCGCCACACAAAGATGTAGGGACTATGGTCCCGGTGAACCTACAGCCTGCTGTGGTTAATTAAGTAATGCGATGTTTAACACTTTTCATTCACTTTGAACTTTAAGTGATTGGCATAAGGTGCAACAAATCACATTGTCTACATTTTATCCAAAGAAATTCAATGATTTCATCACTTACGGCTGCATTTACGAATAAAGTACATAATAATATCTACCTACACTTGACCATTACGACAGTCAAAAGCCTGCAAGTGTGATGGAAAATGTTAACACCAGTTGATTACAAAATATTATCAATGAGCGCACGACGACGCTGGTGGTGCGGGCGGCGTGGGGCCGCGGGGGCACCGCGTGGTGAGCATGTTTTTGTACGGACAACCATGTAACATAACAAGCTTATAACTTGCGATTTTTCATGATACAGTTTTGAAACTTTGAACATAGATTCTTTACTTAAAAATACTAGACACGTATTTTGGGTTTCGCATATACTAAAACAAATGTTGTATACATGTTTGCCCAAATGATGTGACGTGCGAACGTGTGTGTGCATTCGCGGGGTGTTGGGTTAGGCATATTTATATAAACATGAATTTATCGATAGAAATGAGCATATAATATTATTTCCTTTACTTATTTTTCTGACTTATTTTTACATTTTTAAATATTCCTATACAAAATTAGTATAAAAATATATATATATATATATAAAATAGTAGCCCACCAGCACCGGGAACAGGGTCCGAGCTACAAATCAAAAAAATCAAATCAAATCAAATCAAATCATTTATTTGTTAGAACATAAATGATTTGATTTGATTTGATTTGCTACCGGTGGTCAGGGCTCTTGAGAGAGGAACCTCCTAACAATACGCGCCGTGTCCAGAAGTACTGCTTTCTGAATCAAGCCCTTGATCCAGCCGCCAAGCGAGAGCCTCCTCAGATGTTGGTCGAAGCTCTTGGCCATTAAACCATTGGCCGACACGACTAGCGGCACAATGACTGCTGTACTCACGTCCCACATGTCGACAACATCGCGAGCAAGATCTAGATACTTGAATTGCTTATCTTTCTTTGCTTTCACGAGGTTCTCGTCATGCGGGACCGTTATATCAACGATCATTGCGCGACGCTCCAATCGATCTATCACCACAATGTCAGGCTTATTAGCAACAATAGTCCTGTCAGTGACGATAGGTCGATCGCAATACAACGTGATATTACCATCATCGAGAACTGAGTCGGGCGCATACTTATGGTATGGCACTTCTGATTCCACAAGGTTGTACTTCAAAGCAAGTTGCTGGTGGATAACCTCGTTGCTAGGAAGCAACGAGGTTGTGTCTGTGCAAGTACTCTCTGTTAGCCAGACCAGAACACCGAATCGATCCGACACATTATTTCTATGTGTCGGATCGATTCTCCCAGACGGTGGCATGCCCGACATAATTATGTCAACCGTGCCATCCTTCACAATGTATTTCCGATAGTTATTCGTCATCATAACTTCGTCCATTATTGCACAGACAAAACCTTCGGTTTCCCCGAAGAGGTCACCGAAACGCAGCCAGGATACAGACGCTAAGAAGTCTACATCGAGCCCATGTAGGGTCCGGTAAAAACGTCCGTGAAGCTCCTTGCACTGCCATACCTCCCTGTGGCATTAGTGTCTAATACTATAGGTTTGCGCCAGTTCTCGTTAGCCAGCGAGAGCGGGGTAAGGCCCTTGACCACTGAGATCACAACTGGGTGCATCCCCACGTCGGCTTCTAGAAAGTATTCTCTGAGACTGCATACCTCACGGTTGTGCATGGTCTTAGCATTTAAGAAGCCCCGACCCCCGCACTTCCGCGGGATATACAGTCTCATCACCGACGACCGTGGGTGATGCATTCGATTTGCGGTCAGCAATGTGCGGACCCTCCTATCCAAGGCATCAAGTTCCGTCTAAGTCCATTTGAGTATGCCGAAAGAATACATCAAAACCGGCATGACCCAACCGTTGAAGGTGCGCACCTTGTTTCCGCCTGACAAAAGACTGCTTAGCACCTTATTCAGGCCGCCAAAGAAGCGCTCCCTCAGCGATTGCTTCATGTCGTCAGTATTGATGCCTAATGCTTCCGACATACCCAAATACTTGTAGGTTTCTGTTGAGGAGAGGTATCTAAGGTGTATGGAATCCGAGAGTTGAGTACCCACGGATTCCATAATCTCCCTCGCTTTACATGCATGACTGCACATTTGTCCACACCAAATTCCATTCTGATGGCACTACTGAAAGTTTCTGTTACCTTCAGTAGCTTCATCAGTTGCAAATTGTTGGGGGCAAAGAGTTTCAGATCATCCATGTAAAGAAGGTGAGATATGAACTGACCACCTCTCCTCAACCGATAACCTAGACCTGAACCCTCTAGCAATGTGCTGAGAGGGTCCAAGGCTAGACAAAACCACAATGGACTCAAACTATCACCCTGGAATATGCCACGCTCAATCCTTATCGGTTCGCTGTTCCCTTGGGTCTGTCGACATCCTGGATAGCGAAGGACCGTTCTCCAGCACCCCATACATGACATCAGGAAGGCACGCTGAGTTGCATCTACTTTATACAACTCCAGCACCCTCATGAGCCATGTATGAGGCACAGAATCATAGGCCTTCTTATAATCTATCCAACATGTAGACAGATCCCTTCGGGAACGGCGAACCTGTTGGCTAATGGCCATATCAATTAGGAGTAGCTCCTTAGTACCACGGGACCCGTTCCTACATCCATTCTGAGAGACAGACATGATAGAATTACTCTCAATATGTTGGTTGATTTTAGCTCTCAAAATGGATGTAAGAACTTTATAGACCGTTGGTAGACAAGTAATTGGTCTATAATTTTTGGGCTCCGCAGTACTACCTGATTTATGGAGCAGGTGGGTAATTCCGGTCGTCAAGATCTGGGGCAGCGATCCGGATTCTAAAGCTGATTGAAACTGGGACGCTAAGCAAGCGTGCGATCTCTGGAGCCATTTGATCCAGAAATTGTGCAGTCCATCCGGCCCTGGAGATTTCCAGTTAGGCATCGGACGGACTGCACGAGCTACGTCTTGGGGGCTGATGATGATTGCCCCCATTTCTGGTATTGGATCACACGCTCGTTCAACCTCCCGGGTCCAATCGCCCTCAGTGTGACTGACAGGCACCGACCAGATGCTGCGCCAGAACGAGCACATTGTGTTATCATCCGGCAGACGCGTGTCAGTTACATCTTGGTCCGGTCGTTCCCAAGGCCTATAGACCCACCTTTCATCGCTTTGGAATGTGCGATTCTGAGTGTACCGGTCCATTCGCCGCTTGTACCGACGAATACGGCTTGCCCATGCACAGATCTTCTGCTTCAGGAAGTCGATGCGCTCTGTGACACGGGCCAGATAATCAAGAGAATTAATATCAGTTCCCGAGACCGCCCGCTTCACAAAGCACATCACTCTAGGGCGAGTATTGCCCTCCCTGAAGCAGATTAACTAGCCGATGAGTGCTCTAGCCTCACCGATACGCCGCTCAATCCTGCACTGCCAAGGTGGAACAGCAAAGGAGAATGGCAGAATAATAGGTGACAAAAATGATTGCGTCTAGAAATGTCTTAAATATAAAAAGACTTTAATTATTTTTCTATGATTTTTCAAATAAAAATGTATTTTATTTAAAACCACAGTAAAAAACATACATTTTTAGGACAATCAAATGACTTTTACACTATCCAAGTGTTGCAATGTAATATATTTATTCAATTTCGTCTAAACTTTTAAAACCACCAAAATAACACACAATACAAAATATATTTTTGAAATAACTATACTATCGGTACTAATAAAACTGTCATTTTTCCAAAAACACGTATTTTAAAAAGAATTTCTTGGAATAATTAAACATTATCGCACTCCACACTCATAATCTATGTAACAATTCTATTTAATGTTATGGCAACACCAGCTAAAATAAAATGTCAATGTCACATGAAGCGCGGCCTGTCACTGATGCTTCCGCGCTTCTCGTCTCTCTGTCATGACTCTGGTGTGGTATTTAGGATGGGCCAGACATCAGTCACCTAGTATCGCAGCGCCAGCAGAATTTCTAGATTCAATTATTGTACGAGAAGATGAGGACGAATAAAAGGGTAAAAAAAAAGAATTGTTTTTTATTTTTTAAAGTATGAAGTACGCTGCACCTAAGCAGATCACGCCTTTTCCCCGTAGAAGTAGGCAGAGAAAACATAGACTTCGTCTTTTCTTTTTTCCATTCATGAATCTACATGGCAACCATTGACCGTCAAAGAAATCTTCTAGGCCTCTGTACTTTTGTGCAATACAACTAGAAATCCCAGCGATGTACCTATATACGTATCATTTGTTAGTACACAGTACCTACAGGTTGACTGACTGACAATTGAAGGTTCAAAAAATACATTAATATTAAAGGAATAATATTTTAAAATGCTCAACTCTAGATAATTAGGTATGTTATGTTGAGAATTCATTAGGATAGCAACAAAAAACCACTGAATGTATGAATTTCTTCAAGTGACATAAGACATAACCTAAAAAAGTTAAAATCTATATATCTTTTTTTTGGAGCCTTATCAGGACATAATTCTTCAACAAAGTTATTCAGAGTCTGAAGCTTAACATTTTAATATATTTTTGACATGTAGACACTACAATTTCTTCTCACCTATTTTAATGTATGAAAGCCTGCCATTGTTCTTTTGGTCGTGTAGCTCTGTCGTTGTTAGGAAACTTGACGTGAGCTACACGACATGCCGCTACAGCTGCACAGTACAACATTGAGTGGGTATCGGCTAGGTCCTTGCTGCTGTCAAAACAATTTGACAGCTGCGAATCTAGGGCAGACACCAGCGCCTTATTTTTCTTGTGCATAGGCAAACAAGGTAAACGTGGTCTAAGTTGAGGCGGTGTAGAATGGTACTCCCTAAATGCACCCTCCAAAGCGCTCCTCAATTGTGCGTTGCACTGGGTACTCACGGATATAACTTCGTCAACATCCTCTTCACCACCGTGATTGGATCGTGGCGAAGCACTGTATGCATTTTGCAGCTGGACCGCGATCATTGGCGAAGCAGGCGTAACTGGGTTACTCCGTGAGTCGAGGCGTAGTCGATCAAGTACGGTGTCATCCAACATATTTTTACGCTGTATGACCCGCACCTTATCCGACAACCCCGAAGACCAGCGAGTGGCCCTAAACTCGAGAGAGAGCATCGAGTAGCGACACTGCGATACGCCCCTGAATACATACAGTGGGATCAAGAATTTTGTTTACAGATGAGTCTCGATTCTCACTTTACACTTCTGAGGGAAGGCGAAGTGTCTACAGGCGACCTGGTGAGCGATACCTTCAAGCCTGCTTCTCAGAAAGAGTCCAGTACGGTGGAGGCAGTGTACATGTATGGGCTGGCATATCTTCAGAAGGTCGCACAGATTTAGTGGCAATAGAAAGTGGCACTCCTGACTGGGGCAAGATATGCCCAGGAGATTCTCAATGAGTATGCAAGGCCGTATTTAGTAAATATTGTAACGTGTTTTTTAAACCGTTACATGCTTTTCACATTTTAGTCGATTTCGGAACGATTTTTATACTGTCTTTTGTTGGCATTGGTTTAGTTCGGCAACTGTCATTTTTTGACGTTTCACTTTACGACCTGTTTTCGTCATCGCGGCATTTATCTTGCCAGTTTAATTTTATAAATCCGGTATAATCTTGGATATTTTAGGCCAAATGATGCCATAATCGCTGCCTTAAACACCCAGGACGAGGTGTTCTGAAGGAGGGATCCTTAATTTCTTCGAGTTTCAATATTGGACGATGCTCTAGTGTGATTGTCACCTACTCTGGATTTATCGGTGCACACGGGAAAAGTCATTTATTAACGGAAAAAAACGCCCTGCTGTGGCGTTGTTTTTCTCCGTATGATTATAATGTTTCATTTCTTGGATTCTGGATTCTCTTACCTTCGACGCCGAAATCTTGAGGTCTAATTTAACATTTTTTTTAGCCAGACATCTGGCCCAAACTTAATTTTCTTTCTTTACAAAAAGATGCAATAATAATAACCTCAAATTAGTAATTTAATATTTAAAGTAAAAAGGAAGCTACTGACATAATAAACAAGGTATTAACAAAGGTATTTCCATTGTTTCTATTATCATAGTTTAGTCACCCCCGGCAGATTAAAAGTCTGACTCTTCGAATTGTTCTATCTGGCAAGTATTTTTTAAATGTAGTGTGCGTCTCCACGGCGCCCGAAATTCTTTTATTGTTACACATACATTTTTTTTATTTTTAATAGGAGAACACACACACACATTTTTTTGCTCTTGTATGATTTCTTACATTGGATCTTACACTTGATCCCACACACACCCCTGGTAGGTTACATTTTGTTTTTGGCAATTTCTTTTATGCTAAAAACAAACAAGATAAAAAAACTTTTTTTTTTTAAAGACAGGAAATATAAATTCCAATAAAACGTTTCCAAAAAGATCCTGGAAAAGAAACAAAACCAAAAAAAAACAATAAGTGCAGTCAAGCCACAAGCACAACCGACCTATAATACAAAAAGAACCACATGAGTACAGTTTAGGAGTCTAATTGTGCACTCGCAGCGTACAGACGTGCTCATTAGCAATATTTAAATAATACCTACATTAATAATAGTGACCTCCTTTAGTGTATTACTATCGTAATGCATAAAGTAAACTTGCTTAGTGTGTAGTTTTAGTGAATAATGGACACGAAATAGTGAACTTTAAATAAAACTAACAAAATGGAAAACAGCCCCAGTAACCCAAGGGGGCCAGCGCAACCCTTCGACTCGCCGTCGCAGTCGGCCACGACCGAAGTTATTGTTTCAACGCCTGAAATTCAACGATGGATGGCCACCATCCAGCAGTACTTGAACGAAGTTTGCTCAACTGCCGCGGATGGGAAACTCAACACCGAGCACAAAATGAAGATTACGAACCTTTGCCGTAAAGTCGAATCTGGTACGTCGCAAATAGCAGTCCTATACCAGTCGCTGAAGCAAAAAGCTATTCGCGCGGATAACATGATAGAGACCCTCAAACAACAGCGCGACTTGACAGAACATATTTCGGAGCTCAAGCAGACGATACGGGACTCTAGTTCTGCGGGAAATGCTTCTTTCGCCGATATGGTGAAAAAGGGATCTAACCATTTCATTCGTCCAAATAACTTAATAACTTAAGCTCTGTCGCCATTTATCCCAATGATAAATTGAAAACAAGTGACGAAACAAAAGAACTAGTTCAAAAAGTCATACGGCCCCAGCAAATGAAGCTTCAAGTACGGTCGGCCAAGAAAGTGGTGTACCAGTTTTGATTTAGTTTCCCGGTCATCGAAAATTACAACAAGGTTCGTTATAAAAAGATATTACTGAAAGAGACAACATTATCATGACGTAAACCTATGTATTTAGTATTCATACGTCATATGTCACATATAAGTACATGACATTTTAACCTTTAGTCTAAATGAAAAGGACATTAGTTTCTACAAAGCAATTGAAATGTTTCCAAACAAAAGTAATAAAAACTATTTAGACAACCGAATTCCATTTGAAAAAGAAAACTGACAATTGACATTTTGTCAAATATATGCAAAAAATCGATATATTTTCCGTGTTATTTTTCAATCAACTGCATATAAAATCATCTCAATGCCTGCCAACTTGACCATTGCCGAAAGAGCACAAATAATTGCCCAATTTAATGAGGGAAGCAGTATCAGTGCGATATCCCGGAATTTGAATATATCGAGGCGTTCTGTCCGCTTTTGGATTCGTCGTGAAGGAGAGGAGGGAAGTTTGTTGGATCACAGAAGAAGTGGTCGCCGGCCTGCACTCTCCAATAACGATAGAGAATTCATGAGACGGGAATATGAAATCAATGGTTTTAAGCCCACAAAACATTTTGCGGAGATGTTCGATGTGAGTGCCCAAACAATAAGGAATCATCTACATTACATGGGGTTGCACCACAGGCATTACGCCAAGAAAATATATTTGACGGATGCTCACAGACTTGCTCGTCTGAACTTCGCCAGAGAGCACTTAGAGTTTGATTGGTCTAATACAGTGTTTTGTGATGAAAAAACGTTTAAATCCAGTCAGCATGGACGTCTTCACCTTTGGCGATATAATTCAACACGGTATAAAGATGATCATGTAATCCCAAATAGAGAATCAGGTCGAATTTCCGTAAATATTTGGGGCTGGATGAGTACGGATGGTGTAGGAGAATTGTGTTCTCTACCTCCTCGAGCGACGGCTGTAAATTATATCGACGTGCTTCAGAATGCAATGCTACCGACAGTCCGTAATGTTTACCCGGAGAACGAAGTGCCACAATTTGATTTTGTTCAAGATAATTGTTCAATTCATAATGCGAGGATCGTAAGAGCCTGGTTTCGTTCACACACTGACGTAAGGGTAATTCAGTGGCCCTCAAGATCGCCGGACCTTAACCCGATAGAAAATCTTTGGGGCCTTATGGTCCAACGATGGTCGCATCAAAATGAAAGAACCAAACAAGCTCTTATTAGTCACTGTAATTATATCTGGGAGGAAATGCGGGGAACCGATATTTGCTCACGGCTTGTTGGTTCAATGAGGTCTCGTCTTTTAGAGGTTATAGAGGCCAACGGCGGTTACACCCGTTTCTAATTTTTAAAAATTTTCAATATCTTCTAAATATTACTATATATGCTATGTTTTTGTTTGTTATAAGTATTTTAAAATTGATTGTAGAAATTTAATAAAAGGATAAATCTATTTTTAGCTTGTTTTTTATTGATATTGTAATTACAAGTTTACAGAAATTGTAGGTTTGTGGACTCGCCTTGTGCCTTTATAATTTTATGTAACTTGTTGATTACAATTCTGAATTTGTAGATACAATTTTGTCATCAAAATCTACAGCCCCCCGCCGTTGATTTTACGACGTCATTGGTTCCATCAAGTTCAAACTAAGAACAGCTGTCACGTTACAAACAGTAATAGTCGTTATCAATAATCAGATAAAGACAGCAATAGAAGTTGTCAGATCGATCTGCAAGCGAAACTAATCTTTATCACCTATGAATCTGCAAGCGATATTCAACCTTAGGGTGGTACACCACTTTCTTGGCCGACTGTACGTGGTGTTCGAAAAACGAAAAATGGTGGCGTAATAATAAGTACCGAGACGAAGCATGACGCTGATAAACTGAAGGACGCAGTCCAGCTCTCTACATCTGGACTTACCGCCGACGAACCCAAGAAGCGCAAACCCCGGATCGTAGTTGTAGGAGTGCCGACTTCCTTGGCTGAAAATGAGGTCTTCAAGTGCATTTTCGAACAAAATGTAGCCGAGAAGTTTCCAGAGATGACCTTGGAATCCTTCCTGACCGCCGTAAAATTAAGCCATAAATCTGGGAAGAGAGATGCTGCGACCTGCAATTACGTTATTGAAGTTTCAGCCAATATACGTAAAACCCTAATCCCTCAATCAAGGATTTTCATAAATTGGTCGTCCTGTCCTGTTAGGGACTTCACATTAGTAACGAGGTGTTATAAATGTCAACAGTACGGCCATGCAGCAAAATCTTGCAGAGAGATCAACTCTACGTGTAGTCATTGTGGTGAAGAAAGTCATGTGATGTCCGAATGCTCGAAGAAAACTGAAATTCCGAAATGCGCGACTTGTTCACGCTTTAAAAAACCCAGTGACCATAAAACCGGAGACACTGAATGCCCTGCTAGGAAAATAGCTGAGCACAGATATATCAACTCCATCGATTATGACGGCGCCTAGTGCGTCATATAAAACCAGCCTTCCGCTTCTATCTTTTTTTCCTGACTCAACGATACCTATGCGAGACAACCTGCCCTACTTACCATCGAATTGTTGCTGTCTAAGCAAATTCTTGACCGCTATATAAAAATATCAGACCGAGTCTAACTTGTTTATGAATTCTGCTGAAACTATTGTAATAGTGTCATTAATTAAGCGCAAAATTGTACATAGCTTTTATCTACATGTTTTAGACCTTTCTTCTTTTTTTCATTGTCATTTTGTTCTCATCTAATAAATAATAGAGTTAAAGTAAATTAGGTATATTATTATCATAATAAATTAACCATTTTTTTCACTAATTTAAAAAAACATCGTATGTTAAATATTGTTTAAAAATTTGTTGTCCAAATATGTACTTAGTATTAGAACACATCGCCTGTGATACAGGTTTATCCTAGTACAGGCATCTAACTCTGTTTTACCTACATTATTTCTAAGACTTATGTTGTACTGTAAAAAATTAACTTTGAATAAATTGAATTGAATTGAGTTAAGCACCTTCGCCACTGACTAACAAGTTAAATCAAAGAAATATTACAAGTACAGTTAAGCGTAGTAGTCGCTGAACAATATGTATAAGACTAAAACAAAAAATACCAATATGAGTTCGGTTAGGCACCATAGCCACCGACTAACAAGTATATAATAGGAAAAATATTAAATTAAGAGTACAGTTAGGCGCAATTGCCGCTGTCTAACAAGAATAATCCAAAAATGTCTATATGAGTACAGTTAGGCACCATCGCCACTGACTAGCAAGAACGAATTACAACTGTGAGATACAGTTTAAAATCTCCACATCTCTAAAGATGCAAAAAATAAAGAAGAATGTTGTGATCGGCACAACTCCACCAATCTTCCGAGCACAAACACCTTCGAAAATAAACGCATATTGTGATCGGCTCAACACTACCAACTTCCCGAGCACAATAGCGGAAAAAGAAATGCATTCTGTTACAATAAAAGAATTTCGGGCGCCGTGGAGACGCACACTACATTTAAAAAATACTTGCCAGATAGAACAATTCGAAGAGTCAGACTTTTAATCTGCCGGGGGTGACTAAACTATGATAATAGAAACAATGGAAATACCTTTGTTAATACCTTGTTTATTATGTCAGTAGCTTCCTTTTTACTTTAAATATTAAATTACTAATTTGAGGTTATTATTATTGCATCTTTTTGTAAAGAAAGAAAATTAAGTTTGGGCCAGATGTCTGGCTAAAAAAAATGTTAAATTAGACCTCAAGATTTCGGCGTCGAAGGTAAGAGAATCCAGAATCCAAGAAATGAAACATTATAATCATACGGAGAAAAACAACGCCACAGCAGGGCGTTTTTTTCCGTTAATAAATGACTTTTCCCGTGTGCACCGATAAATCCAGAGTAGGTGACAATCACACTAGAGCATCGTCCAATATTGAAACTCGAAGAAATTAAGGATCCCTCCTTCAGAACACCTCGTCCTGGGTGTTTAAGGCAGCGATTATGGCATCATTTGGCCTAAAATATCCGAGATTATACCGGATTTATAAAATTAAATTGGCGAGATAAATGCCGCGATGACGAAAACAGGTCGTAAAGTGAAACGTCAAAAAATGACAGTTGCCGAACTAAACCAATGCCAATAAAAGACAGTATAAAAATGGTTCCGAATTCGACTAAAATGTGAAAAGCATGTAACGGTTTAAAAAACACGTTACAATATGGGTGATGGATCGATGCTAATGCATGATAATGCCCGGCCACACACGGCTCGGGTCGTGCAAGCGTATATACAGGAGGTTGGTATCAACGTGATGGCTTGGCCATCAAGAAGTCCTGATCTCAACCCGATTGAGCACGCCTGGGATGTGCTAGGGAGGCTAGTCAGAAACCGCAGACCACCACCTACCAGCCTCAGGGCAGTAAAACAGGCCCTGATAGAAGAATGGGAGAATATTCCTCAACATTGGCTCCGAAACCTCGTGTTCAGTATGCCAAATCGTCTCAAAGCTGTAAGCAGAGCCCGAGGAGGCAATACCAGTTATTAAAAGATAAATAACATGTAAAACATACTTGTAAATGTTGAGTTTAATGACACTAAGCTAAAAATTACTATTTTTTATTGTTTTATCTTTTTTTAGACTTAATGTTACTAATGTATAATTTACTGTAGTTTCAAAGAAAGCTGATAAAAATTGTTATAAAACTTTTTTATTTTATTTTAAATATCTAACTTCTATAGTTTAGAAAAAACTGAAATTTTGAAAGTGTAGCACTTAGTTTTGCAGGCCAGTGTATGTGCCCCAAACCGGTTTCATTAGAAAGGCAATAATGTGAAGATGGTTTTAGACCACTAAACAATGCATTATATAACGGGTTGGTGTCTGCATCTCCACGTCCAAACGCGTATTTTGCGTACGGAACAATGCATTAGGCATTATAGCGTAGTAGCACACGCCGGGTATCCGCTATACTTTATATGCTTAACCAAACCCGATGTCATGTTCATTTCAAGTTATTATCAAATCAAATAATTACTTATTTCAAACAACCATGGTCCATAAGGGTTAATAAATAAGTACTTACTTACGAACTATGTTAGTGGCAAGAAATTTGGTGATATAGTTTACATTCATTAAATTAAATCATCTAATAATAATTAAATCAATCTATGGCTCGAGTGTCAAAGTGACGTGACGAACAATTTTTGCAAAGCAATTTTAATTTATTTACTATACAAATTTGCCCCACAATATTAATTTAAACAAAGAAATCATCATCATCTATCTAGCCTGTACCCAACTATGTTTGGGGCCGGCTTCCAGTCTACCCGGATGCATCTGAATACCAGTATTTTACATGGAGCGAATGCCTATCTGACCTCCACAAACCAGTTAGTACCGGGTAATACGATACCCCTGGGTAAGACTGGTTGAATTTAAACAAAGAAATAATGAGAAAAAAACCGTTGGTGGATCATATAATCAGGACTGGGTTTAAAAAACAATGATAAATAACATTTTGATTGTCACCTTGATATCAGAACATAATATTCACCAATATGCTGACAAGAAGCCGAGCCAAACAACAGGCACACCCACCATCACCGTGCTCGTCACTCAGCTCCGCTTCGCAGCCGCCGGGACGCGCCACATCCGTGAGCACCGTGTCGCCGGTCGCAGCAGTTGCGTCGAGCTCGAGCGACGAGATAATCTCCCCGCCGTCGACGACACCATCAACACCACCACGACGACGAGAAAGAGGACGGCCACCAGCGGGCTTGTGATCTCGAGACCAACAGGCCCCGAACAGGGTCCCCGCTGCCGGTGGAAATGTGTCGCGCATGCGATGGACTCAGTCCATAAATGAGAATGTCATGCGCGCATATTATGGGCTTACTGAGGGAGAAACAACTTGCCTGCGTACCATGGTCGGATGCTCACTTTGTTTCAGGTGCCAGCTGTCAGCGCGTCGGCGCAAGGACTGTCGGATCAGGTGCGGGTCATCCAGCGTAACCATATATGTTGGATGACACTGTACATGATCGACTACGCTTCGACTCACGGAGTAACCCACTTACGTCTGCTTCACCAATGGTCGCGGCGCAGCTGCAAAATGTATCCAGTACTTCGCCGCGTTCCGAACGTGGTGGTGAAGAGGATGACGAAGTTATATCGGTGAGCACCCAGTGCAACGCAAAATTGAGGAGCACTTTGGAGGGTGCGTTCCGTGAGTACCGTTCCACACCGCCTGAACTTAGACCACGTTTACCTCGTTTTCTATGCACAAGCAAAAAATAAGGCGCTGGTGTGTGCTCTAGATTCACAGCTGTGAAATTGCTTTGACAGTAGCAAGGACCTCGTCGATACCCACTCATTATTGTACTGTGGGGCTGTAGCGGCATGTCGTGTACCTCACGTCAAATTTCCGAACAACGACAGAGCTACACGACCAACATTTGCTGTTCTAGCTTGATTGAGCGGTGTATCGTTGAGGCTAGAGGACTCATCGGCAAGTTAACCTGCTTTAGGGACGTCAATACGCGTCCTAGAGTGATGCGATTTGTGAGGCGGGCGTTCTCGGGAACTGAGATTAGTTCTCGTGATTATTTGGCCCGCGTCACAGAACGTATTGACTTCCTGAAGCAGAAAATCTGTGCATAGGCAAGTCGTATTCGTCGGTACAGGCGGCGAGTGGAGTGATACACTCACAATCGCATGTTCCAAAGCAATGAAAGGTGGCTATATAGAGATTGGGAACGACCGGACCAAAGTGTGACTGACACGCGTCTGCCGGATGATGACGCCACATGCTCGTTCTGGTGCAGCATTTGGTCGGTGTCTGTCAGTCACACTGAGGGCGATTGGACCCGGGAGGTTGAACAAGCGTTTGATCCAATACCAGAAATGGGGGCAATCATCATCAGCCCCCATGACGTAGCTCGTGCAGTCCGTCCGTTGTCTAACTGGAAATCTCCAGGGCCGGACGGACTGCACATCTTCTGGATCAAGTGGTTCCAAAAATCGCACGCTCGCTCTCTGCCCCAGTTCTTGACGACAGGAATTACCCACCTGCTCTATAAATCAGGTAGTACTACGGAGCCCAAAAAATATAGACCAATCACTTGTCTACCAACGGTCTATAAAGTTCTTACATCCATTTTGAGAGCCAAAATCAACCAACATATTGAGAGTAGCTCCATCATGTCTGCCTCTCAGAATGAATGTAGGAACGGGTCACGTGGTACTAAGGAACTACTCCTCATTGATATGGCCATTAGCCAACAGGTTCGCCGCTCTCGAAGGGATCTGTCTACATGTTGGATCGATTATAAAAAGGCCTATGACTGTGCTTCATACATGGCTCATGAGGGTGCTGGAGTTGTATAAAGTAGATGCAACTCTGCGTACTGTCCTGATGTCATGTATGGGGCGCTGGAGAACGGTCCTTCACCATCCAGGATGTCGACAGATCCAGGGGAACAGCGAACCGATAAGGATCGAGCGTGGCATATTTCAGGTTGATAGTCCGAATCCAATAATGGTTTTGTCTAGCCATGAACCCTCTCAGCACACTGCTGGAGGGTTCAGGTCTAGGCTATCGGTTGAAAAGAGGTGGTCAGGTCATATCTCACCTTCTTTACATGGATGATCTGAAACTCTTTGCCCCAACAATTTGCAACTGATGAAGCTACTGAAGGTAACAGAAACTTTCAGTAGCGCCATCAGAATAAAATTTGGTGTAGACAAATGTGCAGTCATGCATGTGAAGCGAGGAGAGATTATGGAATCCATGGGAACTCAACTCGCGGATTCCATACACCATAGATCCCTTTCCTCAATAGAAACCTACAAGTATTTGGGTAGGTCGGAAGCATTAGTTATCAATACTGCTGTAATGAAACAATCGTTGGAGAGCGCTTCTTTGGCCGCCTGAATAAGGTGCTAAACACAGTACAGTCTTTTGTCAGGCGGAAACAAGGTGCGCGCCTTCAACGGTTGGGTCATGCCGGTTTTGATGTATTGTTTCGGCATACTCAAATGGACTCAGACGGAACTTGATGCATTGAATAGGTGAGTCCGCGCACTGCTTACCGCAAATCGGATGCATCACCCACGGTCGTAGGTGATGAGACTCCCGCGGAAATGCGAAGGTCGCGTTCTTAAACGCCCCCTGCACAAGGTGAGGTATGCAGTCTCAGGGAATACTTCCTAGAAGCCGACGTGGGGATGAACTGAGATGTGGTCTCAGTGGACAAGGGCCTTACCCCGCTCTCCCTGGCCAACGAGAACTGGCACAAACAAATAGTATTAGACACTAGTGACCGCAGGGAGGTATGGAAGAGCAAGGAGCTTCACGGACGTTTTTACCGGCCCTATATGGGCCCGATGGGTCCGTATCCTGGCTGCGTTTCGGTGATCTCATATTCGTATTCTAAAAAATCTCAACCATTTATCCAAAGGTGGGTCAGCTAAGTGCTATAAATCCATAGAGTATATAACCACTAGAGAGCTTATAGGCCGAAGGTTTTTTCTATGCAATAATGGACGAAGTTATGATGACGAACAACTACCGGAAATACATTGTGAAGGATGGCACGGTTGACATATGTCGGGCATGTTCCCGTCCGGGAGAATCGATCCGACACATTTATTTACGGGTTTTCTCGTCTGGCTAACGGAGAGTACTTGCACAGACACAACCTCGTTGCTAGGATTATCCGCCAGCAACTTGCTTTGAAGTACAACCTTGTGGAATCAGAAGTGTCATACTATAAATATGCGCCCGACCCAGTTCTCGATAATGGTAATATCACAATGTATTGCTTGACATTGTGGTGATAGATCGATTGGAGCGTCGCGCAATGATTGTTGATAAAACGGTCCCGCATGACGAGAACCTCGTGAAAGCAAAGTAAGATAAACAATTCAAGTATCAAGATCTGGGTCGCGAGGATATTTGTACGCCTAATGGCAAAGCCTAGAGGACCAACAAAAATGTAACATCTCACACTCACGTGTATCTGTAACCTATGTTTACAAATAAATAAATCTGAATCTGAATCTGAATCTGAGGTTGTGAGGTTGGATGTGGGACGTGAGTACAGCAGTCATTGTGCTGATAGTCGTGTCGGCCAATGGTTAATAGCCAAGAGCCTCGACCAACATCTAAGCAGGCTCTCGCTTGGCAGCTAGATCAAGGGCTTGATTCAGAAAGCAGTTCTGGACACGGCGCGTATTGTTAGGAGGTTCCTCTCTCAAGAGCTCTGACCACCGGTAGCTCGGACCCTGTTCCCGGTGCTGGTGGGCTACTATTTTTTGTATCTTTAAATGTTTTTTATACAATTTTGTTAATAAGAATATTTAAAAATATAATATGTAAGAAAAATTAATAAAGGATGTAATAAAATCATAACATACAATTTTCTATTTTGTTTTAGTCAGCACCCTAATGTGATGACTTAAAATAGGGCAGTCAAATTTATCCGCAATAACCGCCAGAATGTCATTGTTGCTAGCACGAACTCTGCTTATATGTGGTTTCTGTTTTCGCGTCGGTGTCCCTTCCACCTCGTATATGATGGGTGTTGCAAGGTTAGTACTTGTGCACAACAACATGAATGAACCACTCTCAGCAGAGAATTCTGAAATGCTAGATGCTGAAGTTGTTGAAGACGTTTGAGTATGTAGGATGTAAAGCATGAGCGTGTGCACTGCGCAGGTGTGGTTCTACATCACGTGGGCGGTGTTCGTGGCGGGCGTGGTGGGCGCCGGCGCCACGCTGCTGTTCGTGCTGTGCTCGGGCGCGCTGTGGTACACCTTCCTGCGCTCCTGGCGCTCCGACCCGGGCGTCATCTCGGCCTCGCGCCAGGACAAGCTGCGCGTAAGTACCTCCCCGCCTGCTCCGCCTCCCCGCGCCTTCCCGCCTCACCGCCTCACCGCCGCGCGTGTTGCAGACCATCATCGAGCTGTCGGAGTCGTCGCGCGGCGGCTTCGAGCCGGCGCGCTTCTGCTCGGCGTGCCTGGTGCGGCGCCCGCTGCGCTCCAAGCACTGCTCCGTGTGCAACCGCTGCGTTGCCAAGTTCGACCACCACTGCCCCTGGGTGGGCAATTGCATCGGTGAGTGTCCGGACGAGTCGCGCGGTGCGTGTGTCGTAAGTCTGCTTACTGAGCGCTCTTCGTGCCTCTGTCGCAGGCGCCAAGAACCACCGCTACTTCATCGGGTTCCTGGCGAGCCTGCTGGTGATGTGCGCGTGGATGCTGTGGGGCGGCGCGCAGTACTTCGCGGCCGTGTGCCCGGTGGCCGACGACAGGGCGCCGGGCGTGGTGTGGTACTGGTGCCGCTGCAACCCCTGGCTGGCCTGGGTCATGCTCAACGCCAGCTTCCACCTGTTCTGGGTGACCGTGCTGACGGGCTGCCAGCTGTACCTGGTGGTGTGCCTGGGCATGACGACAAACGAGCAGCTGAACCGCAGCCGCTACCGGCACTTCGTGGCGCGGGGCGGGCGCTCGCCCTTCACGCGCGGCCCGCTGCACAACTGCGCCGACTTCTTCGGCGTGCGCGCGTGCGGCCTGCTGGCGCCGCGGCCGCGAGACTGGGCCGCGGCCGGCCTGGGCGACGGGCCGGACGGGCCCGACGACGGCGAGCCCATGCTGCCGCGCGACCACCACTACGTCTGAGTGCGGCCCCGCGCTAGTGACGAGGACTTCGTGTAGCGGCCCGCGGTCACTAGCGCTCACCGCACCGGCCACGTTGAACGTCATCACTCACACACTTCATCAGAGCACGTTTTACCCTTCTTATGTACTACACAATGTATACATAACATAGATTATAGAATTAATATTTAATTTATACATATAGACACGTGGCTACAAGAATTCGATTCTTGTATTTAATTTTATGTTTTTATCGTTTATATTAATTATTAAATTATATAAATATTTTGAAGTATTTTCGAAGTTGTGCTTGTGGCTCGTCACGATGTAAGAACAGTTGGCAATCATAAACGAAACTTAAGTAATATGAATGTGCGGTGCTCGGCTGACGGATACGTGGAGTCTTAAGGTACAGTTCCGAAAGCGAAACGGCAACAGGCGGCAATGTAGCCCTCTAGAGAAGCGCCCTATCCACTCACATTGGAATTAGTAGCGTCGTGCGGGCTTGCCGTTGCGGTGGACGCCTTCAGAATTGTACGTTTAGGCTTGTCGCCGCGAGGTGACGCGGCGTGACGTCACGCGCACGCTGCTCCGGGAGGTGACGCGGCGTGACGTCACGCGCACGCTGCTCCGGGAGGTGACGCGGCGTGACGTCACGCACACGCTGCTCCGGGAGGTGACGCGGCGTGACGTCACGCGCACGCTGCTCCGGGAGGTGACGCGGCGTGACGTCACGCGCACGCTGCTCCGGGAGGTGACGCGGCGTGACGTCACGCGCACGCAGGGATGTGGCTTACTATTGTATATTGATTTATTTATAAACTGACGAACAAATATCTACCTGACTATAAATGTATATTCATTTAGTACAATGTCGTGTTGAGTTTAATACTGGCACGAACCGTAAAATTAAGGTTAGAAATTAATATAAATTATAAGAAACGATGCTTCCTTCTTCTAAGATCGTCCAGTTTTTAACTTTCAAAATACATGATAGATTTTATCATCGATGAACAAATAGTTCATACCTCCATTCCAATCATTTATTAGTATTGTAGAGCACTGTGAACCCACTTGTACACGTTCGCTTGTTCTGCAATCGCGGATGGCGGGCCGGAGTCCAACACAAACCAGTGAAGACATTCCGTCGCGATGTCATGCGGACGTGGACAAGCGGAACACGTCTCGGCTCACTGGCACAGCTCTCCGTATGTTGTACGTCCCACGAGGAGCGCGCCTAGCTTTACTTAGCACCTGATCAACTGTAGCTGACGTATTGTGACTCTAAAATAATAACAGAAGGTATAGTTAACGTACGCACTACGCACGTACGCTGTGCATATACTTACCAGTTACTTCTGTAGGTCCGCTATGAGAAGTTAGTGCGTGGTTAGGATGTGTCAGAACACTGTGTAACAAGGTGAACTGGCGCCATGCTTTGTGCGTCACGTTCCTAGTGCGAGTAGTTTCGGCTATGCGCTGATATTATCTCAGTCAGTCAGTTCCTCCTTTTCTAAATATACTGATGACCCACGAGAGAAGTCTCATGAATATAAAGGAAGTCGACCTCGACAGCACCTTCTTCCAAAATTACAATCTGAAAGTGGTCGTTTTAAATCAGTTTTTAAATGGTTGTACCTGGTTTCTGGTTTGAAAATTAGAAGTTGAGAGCTTCTCAAACATTTATAAAATTTTGAATTTCGAAAGAATCACCTTAATGTACAGTGATTTATACAAAGACTATATAACCACTTGACTGCGCATACAGTGCCCCGATGCTCGAAAACTATTAGTGTTTTGTCGCCTACGTCTAGGCTACGGTACTAGTTACCATTTTAGTTGTGACCAAGTATTAGACCTGTGTGCACGCTAAATTATTCCAATTTTTTTAACTTTTATGCAATTATAACGCATCAGAATGCCTTCATGCTCGGTGAAATGGTGTGGGAAACATTCCAAAACATCTAGTTACAAAAAGGATGGCATAACTTTTCACCGGTAAGTAAACAGTAAGAAAATTATTTTTGATTTAATCAGATTATGAGCGACCGCAAAGGTCTCGTTAAAATGGTGGTTGGGTGAAAGACACGCACACGAGCACACGTTTTAATTTCCGCGTTGATGTCTTTTGGAAATGTCTCGTTCTTTCATTAGACAATTCTAATTCTTTTATCCCTTCGTTTCCCGTTGCATGTTTATCGTAAAAACATGTGCTGTTACCTTTATTATCCGAAATTGATATCGACAATAATAAAATTTAAATTAATAAAAATGTTATTCAATTCAAATACTGCAATAAAATACCTATTTACTCTTATCCGACTTAAAAAAAAAAGGAGCAGGTTATACGTTCAGGACCCTAAAACTTGAATTCGAACAACCTTTACCAAATTAATTCATTTTAAAAATCAATAATAACATAATACATGTTTTTTGTAATCGATTGTTTTTGATTAATTATTTTATACGATTTTAATTGAGTATTTTTCATAAATTTTTTTGGTTCACCTGTTATTGGCAACTGTATTACTTATTACCACTTTATTTTATAATTTATATACAGAAGCTGTTGGTGTACCTTTTTATTAATAAATAAATAAATAATGTTAAAATTCTCCCTTCATCAAGTAGATCAGCCCTAACGGTAGGCATACCTATGCAAGTTGACCTTGAACTGACCAATTGCAGGCGCGCGGTCTTCCTCGTCCCCCGGCCCGCGGTAGTGAGTCGTGTACTTAGGATAAATCGGCCTATAAGCTCTCTAGTGGTTATATACTCTATGTATTTATAGCACTTAGCTGACCCACCTTTGCATAAATGGTTGAGATTTTTTAGAATACGGATCCTTATGAGATCACCGAAACGCAGCCAGGATACGGACGCTAAGAAGTCTTCATCGGGCCCATGTAGGGCCCGGTAAAAGCGTCCGTGAAGGTCCTTGCTCCATACCTCCCCGCGGTCATTAGTGTCTAATACTATCGGTCTGCGCCAGTTCTCGTTAGCTAGGGAGAGCGGGGTGAGGCCCTTGTCCACTGACAGAGCCGGCCCTAGGGCGGTGCGCCGAAAACGCCCGAAATCTTGTTCCTAATTAATATATTCATGTCACAGACACGGGTAAAGAACATCTAACATTTCCAGGGCAAGTCAAGGTCCTAAAAATTTTCGATCTCGCTTCGCTCGCTCTTGTAACAAATTATCTGTTGATTGATCGATCTGAAAATGTAAGGGATAATTTGGCAAAATCACTTCAATATAATCTGTTTAAATGATAACAAGAAAATCTAACAACTCCGAAACGAGGTCCTCAAAATTTTCGAGCTCGCTTCGCTCGCTCTCATGGCAACCAGTCTTGATTGTTCTGGAACTTTAAATACCATCTGGTATGAAGTAAAGCAATATAACATAATTAACCGAAGCGGGGTGAAAAATATACGAACTCGCTTCGTTCGCTCTTGACAAACTTGGGGGCGGCAAATCTTAAAATAGCACCAATTTTTAGGTTCGGTGGTTGAGGTCGGTTGAGTTACAATTTATGATAACTTTGCAATGGTTATTATTTTGATTTTAGGGGGTAGGCGCCAACATAAAATTTTGCACCGCCTAAAATTTTTGCTAGGGCCGCCTCTGGCCACTGAGACCTCATCTCAGTTCATCCCCACGTCGGCTTCTAGGAAGTATTCCCTGAGACTGCATACCTCACCTTGTGCAGGGGGCGTTTAAGAAGCATCGACTTTCGCATTTCCGCGGGATATACAGTCTCATCACCTACGACCGTGGGTGATGCATCCGATTTGCAGTAAGCAGTGCGCGGACCCGCCTATTCAAGGCATCAAGTTCCATCTGAGTCCATTTGAGTATGCTGAAACAATACATCAAAACCGGCATGACCCAACCGTTGAAGGCGCGCACCTTGTTTCTGCCTGACAAAAGACTACTGTGTTTAGCACCTTATTCAGGCGGCCAAAGAAGCGCTCCCTCAACGATTGTTTCATATCAGCAGTATTGATACCTAATGCTTCCGACCTACCCAAATACTTGTAGGTTTCTGTTGAGGAGAGGGATCTATGGTGTATGGAATCCGAGAGTTGAGTTCCCATGGATTCCATTATCTCTCCTCGCTTCACATGCATGACTGCACATTTGTCTATACCAAATTCCATTCTGATGGCGCTACTGAAAGTTTCTGTTACCTTCAGTAGCTTCATCAGTTGCAAATTGTTGGGGGCAAAGAGTTTCAGATCATCCATGTAAAGAAGGTGAGATATGACCTTACCGCCTCTCTTCAACTGATAACCTAGACCTGAACCCTCCAGCACTGTGCTCAGAGGGTTCAATGCTAGACAAAACCACAATGGACTCAGACTATCACCCTGGAATATGCCACGCTCGATTCTTATCGGTTCGCTGTTCCCCTGGATCTGTCGACATCCTGGATAGCGAAGGACCGTTCTCCAGTGTCCCAACACGACATCAGGAAGGTATGCAGAGTTGCATCTACTTTATACAACTCCAGCACCCTCATGAGCCATGTGTGAGGCAGAGTCAAGGCCTTTTTATAATCTATCCAACATGTAGACAGATCCCGTCGGGATCGTCGACCCTGTTGGCTAATGGCCATATCGATGAGGAGTAGTTCCTTAGTACCACGTGACCCGTTCCTACATTCATTCTGAGAGGCAGACATGATGGAGCTACTCTCAATATGTTGGTTGATTTTATTATTACCACGCAGCGGGGACCCTGTTCGGGGCCTTTTGGCCTCGAGATCAGAAGCCTGCTGGTGGCCGCCCTCTTCCTCGTCATCGCGGTGGTGGTGGTGGTGGTGGTGGTGTCGAAGGCGGGGAGATTATCTCGTCGCTCGAGTTCGACGCAACAGCAGCGCCCAGCGACACGGTGCTCACGGATGTGGCGCGACCCGGCGGCTGCGAGGCGGAGCTGAGTGACGAGCCCGGAGATGGTGGGTGTGCCTCCTGTTCTTTGGCTCGGCGTTTCATATTATTCATTATTATCATCATTATTTTTCATTTTTTTTTAAATATATAATATGCTTTTATTTATTTGAGCAATGTCAATAAAATATAAAATAATTATAAAATTCTATCGATTCGTATTCTAAAAAATCTCAACCGTTTATGCAAAGGTGGGTCAGCTAATTGCTATAACTCACTACTTAGCTACTACTGCCCCCTGTACTGCTAGAGTTTGACAGGTTGTCATCTTTAGTCTCAATAATTCAGATATCGACAGTTTAACTTACACAGTAACTGGAAATGTGTACGCAAGTCATCGTCTAGAAGGGACGTACAGAATCTAGTTGATAGAAAATGTAACCTGGTCTGTGCGGCCACTGGCCGTCCCGGTGGCCGTGGCCGCTCCACGCGACATAGGTAGTGCAGGTGCGCTTACGCGGAATTGTATGAAGCCGACGGTGACGCCCACATACTAGACGTTTTTAAACTTGGCTAGCATGCTTAGATACAGGCGGCACCAACTGTGACTATACAAACTGTGTGAAGCTTTATCAGGGTGTCGGCGCCGCGCGCCGGCTCGCGGAACTGATCATAATTATTGCACTATGGTACTGAGTCGTGACGTGTAAAACTGCTAATTTAGTACATTTTGATATAATTGGGGAAAGTTTGTTATTGCGGCCGAGGCGAAATACACACAAGAGCCGCAGGCGAGGGTGTTATGGAGCCGAGAACTGGAGTAACAAATGCCCACGTGTATCAAACGACGTTTTTTAATACACTTTTAGTTTTTTGATTGATTCAATGGAATAGAAAAAACAAATGAAAAATAAAAACGAATGTGGGGCGAGCCGCCTCACCACCTGGCTGTGGAATTTTTATTTCCGCACTATAGTGCGGGAATATAAGAAGAAAACCACGAGGGTGAAATCCATAGCATCTTGAACCTGTTAAAGAAATAAAAATTTACTTACTTACCTAATCGTAGTGCGATAAGAGCCAGTTTTCGAGGAAGTGTATTGAAAATTATTTATTTATAACGAGGTAACCCCAGATGCCATTACATATTTGATGCAGTATTAATGTCCTAAGCTAGTAGAAGTATCGTTCGGGTTTAGTGAGCTAATATTGTAAATGAGAGCGATCCATAGATCGGCCTTTACCATTTAACGCATTTCTAAGTGTGCGCTTTGTTGAACTTTTTACTGTATAAAGTCAATCGTAAATTATTTTTGAATTAATCTAAAATATAAATATCTTTTACTATAGTAATAAAATATCAAATTTAAGAGCTTACAATAATATCACTGTTTCTGTAAGACGCTTTAGATAAATGTTAAAGTACTGGTAGTAACGTGGAACGAAGGTGGCATTAGATACGACGCTACTGTGCGCCCGCGCGAGTGCTCGGCAAGTGTGATCGGCGCGCGTCGCTCGCGCGCGGCGCCGGCAAGTCTGCGGGATGTCTAACAATGGGAAGGGATTTTCTTCACTCTTCTATTTAGATATTAAAGTGTATAGTAATACTATTGTATTATACAAAACGAAACCAAAATGCATTTAATGTCAATAAATACCTAATAAAGTTACATATCGTTTTTTTATATTATACACAACACCAAACTGACGGAGGGTGAGAATATTTTAGAGGGAGATCCCGTGACCGCCAGACCTACGTCATGTTATAAAGGCTGAAACTTTTTCTAAGGAAATACTCATTACTATAAGTAAGAACAATTAGATATTATGAAAAGTCAGTCGTGGCGGCTTTGGCAGATATCAGGTAACAAAAGTGTGCTTAATTGCTGCTAAGATACGTCACATTATTTATAGCGTGATATTTTGATAATACATGGGAGCTACTATGATGCAAAAAACTAATGACAAATGATTGTTAAAAAAAAAAAACATTACTACCTATAATAAAAACATTTTAACAAAAAATTTAACCGACGAAAACCGAACTGAAAAGCGAAAATTAAAAAAAAAACCCTTTAACCCACTATTGCATGAATTATCAAGGAAGGCAGAAAAAAATGTTTCATTGTTTTTTGGTGTTTTATTTGGGCTAATTAGAAAATACTAAGTGAAAAGAAAAATATACTTTAATAAGTGAGGAAAATAATTTGTGAAGCCAAAAATGGCTTCGTATGCATTAAGGACTATCTATGGATGCTAATGCCATTTTTGGCTTCCGATGCACAGAACATACTTAATTACGACATGAGAATCCTTGAAACAGTTTCTTTTTTCATTGGAACATAAAAAAAACCTTAAATTTTTCACATCTTGTAGACGAGTGATACACACAATTTTCTGTAGCATCAGGCAGTAAAAGTTATAGGTAACTTGAAAAAAATCCTGAGGGTCTAGGGGGTGTAGCCCCCTTGCCCCCTGGCGACACCCATGTTTAGGTTCAATCAGGGAGGTGGTGTTCAGATTATCTATAAATATTTTGCGCACGACTCTAATTAAAATTCTTTATCGGGTTTTAACTCTTGGTATCAGATAAATGTTTGATTCGAAGCAGAACTAAGCCCGCGACGCCTGAGTGCGCGCTGGCGCGTCTCGAGCTTGTTCCTCGCGCCCGCTGCGCACCCGCGCCCCCGCGCCCTCGCGCCCGCCCCTGTTTCTACGTCGTAACCTCGCTCGGCGACTGCCACCTCGGATCCTTCCTGAACTTTAGAGCTCTTATTTCCTGAAACGTTAGTGGAACTTGCTGGACGTCGCCATCATGTGTTCTAAACTAGCACGCAACACCCGGCAGTATTATGTAAAATTAATATTAGACCTTTTGCTTTGTCTACGTATATTTAGTCAGAGCATGACCTTGTGAGTATGCGGACGTGAGTAGGTAATTATCGGGACCGTTCCGATAATCTTTTTAAACCTCGTGCGAATGATAAAGACAAATAATTACAAATAATAAAGCTAAATAACTTATAACGTAACGATCGGCAACTCTGCCTGCTCCATTCGGTGCAGTTTGTTGTCATCCTCTACCGATACCTATACTGTAAGCCATGTGGCAGGCAGGATGGATAAGTAGGTCCCTACGAAGACTACTTATAAGAAAGGCAAACCCGCGGGAGCACCTACTGGGAAAAGCCGACCTTAACACAAATTTTAATATAATTAGGACAAATGGATAGTTTTGGGTAATTTAAGAACTGTTGGGGGCCTCCCTGAGTCCCGAGCGGCGAACGCTCGTCCGGAGCAGCATGGAAGGCTTGAGGGGCGCATTGTCGGAGCAGGCAGATCCCTGTTCCAAGCGAGCTGCTTGGGACTTGTTATTATTCCCTTAACTCATCTTAATACATATTTTATACATTTTTAATCCACGGGGGTCCATGTTCCTGTAGCAGTCAAACTTAGAGGCTGTCAAAAGAAAGGCAGGCAAGACCGCAGGATACTAACATTTTCCTTTTTTTATTAGATACGCCTTGATACGGTTGACAATGGTTGTCAGACTTTCGGGCAACCCGTAATTACTGTTAAAGATCTTCAAACTGCAGCTGAGACTAACAGCGTAACGTGCTTTCCGAGAAACAGAGGGACCTCGATATGAAATGTATGGCCACCCAATCACCTGAGCGGCTAAGTTCCGCCTTGGAGCTTGCCGAATGGCAATGTAGTAGACAAGACAGAGTTCAAAACACCACGATGTGTTTTAAAACTAGAATTATGAACGGAGGAAAGAAGCTGTTACTCTGACATGGCATTGTTCGGGTCAGAAAGAAGTAGGGAGATGATCTGGACGCTTACCGCGAGGGCTGATTCAAGGTGGCGCAGGAAAAGAGTTCCTAGAAGGAATTCAGGGAGTCTTTGCTCAGAAGTTTAAGCAAGATAATATGATACATTAAATCGTGTAAATAACTTTGTTATAAAAAATATATTGGAATTGATTGAAAGGGTGTATCTGGATATCCAGAACACATCGACGAAGTCACATGGTTGGTCCAGGGGAATTACCATGATCTGTTAGTGCAGGTGTGTTTTAGGACTATTCCGAGAGTGGGAAAGTGACAGCGCTAGACAGCCGTCAGCGCCATCTCTTACCCACTCTCGAAAAAAAAACATTCCTTCACTAACAGATCATGGTAACCCACCTGGACAGACCTTTTTGTCGCAAACAATTGAGCAAGTCGATAAAGTCAATGATTTGATTCTTACCAAGCACACTTGGCAAGAATCAAATCATTTGCTATATCGCGTTTGTATTGCATCACATCACAATGCACTATCACATATTTACTATTTGGTCATAAATGTACCTGCAGTGCATTCCCTATTGATTTTTAATTTAATAGGTACCTCCTGCCACTACCACGTAAACTGATGTTAGAATGGGGCGGGTCACTAGTAATAAATATTCAATGAAAACAATTACCTAAGCAAATTATGATTTTAAAATAAATTCAACGCAATAAAGCAAAGATTAACGTATTAACAGTAACACTAAACTACGCATTTTGATAAATCAGAATGATCATCGAGAAACAGAACTTTTGACAATGGCAAAATAAACTGCTTAGATACTATCTCAGCTTGTTTGAGAATAGTCCCTAACTCCTCAACTCGTCGTTCATGATGTCGAAGGAGTAGTACCTACACAAAGGGCTTACACTGTGCTTACACGCCTAATCGATCACGGCGATGCAATGCACGAACAGTATCAAAATATGAGAGATAACCTGCACGCCTGACTGACATAGATACAGCAGTGCGCGATATAGGCGGCGGCGCGCGGCGCTCGGCGCAGTCCGACGTGACACGACAAGCGACGCGCGACGCGAGCGTCTCAACTCGGCACGCGACAACACTGCAACAGCGCATCCCAACCGGTACGTGCCTTGACCATCATACTCCCTACAGTCACCATCGACCACCGACACCTGACCAAGGTCAGACATGATAACTACCTACCATGGCGTTAACATTACCTATGACAATTGGTTGTGACAGTTCTTTGTTTACACTTATTTGTTTTTAACCGACTTCAAAAAAAGGAGGAGGTTCTCAATTCGGTTGTATGTTTTTTTTGTTTTTGTGTTTGTTACCTCATATCTCCGTCATTTATGAACCGATTTGAAAAATTCTTCTTTAAATTCTTCTTCTTTTCTAAAAGAAATTGCGAAATTGATACTTGACAACGATTTGTGTGTGATACGATAACTAATAAAAAGGGTAAAATAAAAACTTTTTTGCAAAAAAAAAAACCGACATCCAAAAAAAACACTAATAAAAAGTGGAAAATAACTTTACTTTCGGAAGTCGGTGGCAAAAAAGTCAATGAAACAAACAATAGTCACCGACTTCCGAAAGTAAAGTTATTTTCCACTTTTTATTAGTTTTTTTTTGGAAGTCGGTTTTTTTTTTTGCAAAAAAGTTTTTATTTTACCCTTTTTATTAGTTATCGTAACACACACAAATCGTTGTCAAGTATCAATTTTTGTTCAAACGTTGCCGAAGCCGTGGGTCCTGTGGTTGTTGGGCTTTCTACATGAGGGTTGACTGGTTGAGGCAGCGGCGTAGCGTGGGTTTTTGCCGCCCGGGGCGGACCAGAAATTCGCCGCCTTATAATTTCATCATTTAGTCAATTCATTATTTCATCATTTAGTGCTCATTGAAATCCGTCAGCCATAAAGCGTGAACAGACAAACTTACGTGCACCATAGATAAGCTCTAAATGAGAAATCCGTATGTTAATCACTGAGAGTGCTTAAATAAACTGCTCTGTAAATGATGTGCCATGACCTGGATTAGAAATAGGACACCTACCTAGGATACTTTTATCATATCCCAGTAGCTCGGACTAGCTCGTCTCATCGGGTAATATCAAATGTTCACGCGGGCGAAGCCACTGACTATAACAGTACTACTTGGTTAGATTATAAATACTTAACATAACAGGTACCTTATCTAATCGTAAGTCGGTAAGGAATTAGTAGAGTTTTGGGTAACAACTGCCATAGATAATATCGTGACACAAGCAGAGGTTAGTGCGGCAGGTGGGCACCTAGGCGGGTACACTGGGTACTCGTACGTCGCTTACTGTATAGTTCTCTTTCAATCGAAAGTCCGTACTACGCTAGGCTAGCTGAAGGTCAAAGTGCTTTCACCAACCCTTATCTATATCTATACTTATAATAAATCTGTAGAGAGGTCAATTCTGTACATGAAATATATTTCCAAAATAACTATCAGGGGGTGATTAGGGATCGATACTGATGCCAAAAATGCAATCAGTAAAATTTTTGTCTGTCTGTCTGTCTGTCTGTCTGTCTGTCTGTATAACCGTTATAGAAACAAAAACTACTCGACGGATTTTAACGAAACTTGGTACAATTATTTTTCATACTCCTGAGTTGGTTATAGTATACTTTTCATCACGCTACAATCAATAGGAGCAGAGCAGTGAAGGGAAATGTTGGGAAAACGGGAGAAGTTACTCCATTTTTTAAGCTTCCGAGTGAGCGAGTGCAACCTTAATGATTAAAGCTACACAGAAATCATGTATGACGGAAATGTTCTCCTTAAAATTATATAAAAAATATCCCACGACAGCATATGTCTATCTTTTATGGTTGACTCACAATATCACGTGTAACTCCCGATAGCTTAGCAGTTCGAAGCTTTCTGATTATATTTGTCTACTCTTACGTTTATAACACTCTCAGTCATCCCTAATTAAAAAAGTTAACATTATTAACTATTCCATAAAAAAGAATCATAGAAATCGGTATAGAAACACCAAAGTTATACATGAAATACGCTAATAGTAAACCATCGCGCGTGAATACTGAATCATACTATAAGGATTATTTTTGTTTACGGTCCGAGAATCGGTCGCCGCGCTCGACGCGTCTCGCGGCCGAAGGTATAAAAAGGCGATCATACAATTTTTGCCTGTTGATGCGAATAGACGTTCAGAGCGTTCGACCTTATTGACAGACAATACTTAATTGAAACCGTGCTACCTACTTTTAGTCTTTGATAATTTATTCTTTAATAATATTTCCTTTTGTTGTTATTTTATAAAATAGGTATTAGTTATTTTGGTAGTGTTTAAATATTCGTTCAAATTACAATTATTAATAGTTTACATTTTATTTATTTTTAGGTGAAGTAGTAGTAGGTACGCATAGATTTTTAGGATATTTTATAAAATAGGTATTAGTTATTTTGGTAGTGTTTAAATATTCGTTCAAATTACAATTATTAATAGTTTACATTTTATTTCTTTTTAGGTGAAGTAGTAGTAGGTACGCATAGATTTTTAGATACTGATAGGTAAGTTTTGGCTAATTTACGTTCACTTTTTTTTATACCTATTAGTTTTATTTTCATTTACGTTTTAGCTTTATTTTTATTTGCCTGCATCAATGCCACCTAAAAAACGATAATCTTTATCTCGAAATTCGAGAGAAGCTAAGAGAATGAGAAATAGGCGTTCTCAAGAATCGGCAGAGGAAAGAGCACATCGGTTAAACTCTATGAGAGTTAGTGCCTCAACTTCTCGAGCCAATGAAAGCTCTCCCTAGAGAGAGATGCGATTAGCAGCTGACAGAGCGAGACGAGCTTCATCACGGGCGTCTCAAAGCTCTTCTCAACGAGAGCTTAGGCATACCATTGACCGAGAACAACATGTGTTATCCCGAGAAGCTGAAACTGCTTCACAACGAGAATTGCGACTCACAGCTGACCGCGAACGGCATACATTATCTCGCGAGTCCGAAACCTTCACTGAGAGGGAATTACGTCTCACAGCTGATCGCGAACGGCATGTACTATCCCGTGAGTCCGAAACCTTCACTGAGAGGGAATTACGTCTCACAGCTGATCGCGAACGGCATGTACTATCCCGTGAGTCCGAAACCTTCACTGAGAGGGAACGTCATATTTTATCTCGAGAATCTGAAACTTTTACTCAATATGAAGACCGTTTGACAAATGATAGGGTGCACCATAATATTATTCGATCTCTTGAAGATGAACATGAGCATGAACAACGACTAGAATCGGGACGCGAATATTACAATTCTTTGAGACAAGAACGATTAATAAGTTTGTCTAATGAAAGATTAAGAATTGAAAATATTCGGTCTCTCAACATAGTTTACCCGGAAGCTTTGCGCTGAAGTATTTTTGTTCTATAGCTATAGGTACTTAAGCCTCATGTGAACGTAATCTAAACAATATTACCAATACATTAACTTAATAACACACAAGGAGTTACACGCTGACGGAGTCGCGGGCACAGCTATTAACAATAATATTGTGCGGTTCCGTATTGCGATATTTTTCAACAGTATTGTAGATTGATATATTATACATCCCTACTAAAATATGAAAGTTAATCTGTCTGTTACATCAAAACCACTGAACCGTGAGGAAGGACATAGGCTACTTTTTTTCACGAAAAACGACGGAAACGCGGACGAAGTCGCGGGCAACAGCTAGTCCCAAATAAGAAACTTGGTATGTAGACTTCCTGGTGACCCATATTATTTGTAGGTCCTAGATGTGGTTGTAATGGTAACTATTCAAGCATATAGGTAACAAGATGATTAAGATTTAGTTGTTACAGAGCAATAAGTATGTCGGGCATGACGAGCATGGCGAGCGCGGCGGCCGCGGTGGACCTGGCGGCGCGCCATCCCGCGGGCGAGCACGACGACCCGTGCGCGCACCACGACCACGCCATGGTGGTCAGTATGCCGCGCCTCACACATAGTGCTCACGAGGAAAGGAAACCTTTCCCGAGCAAGTAACTACGCTGGCTACGTTCATATATGATCACTGGTACCGCGAGGCCGCCAGTGTGATAACCTCCCTACGTACCTCGCTTGGCATTTAATCAATGCGTCCATATACAGGGCGAATGTTTCAAGTGGCCAAATCCGAAACTATAAGGAATAGCGAAAAATACTCATGGTAGTCTCGAGCCCGATTTTGATGAAACTAAAACTGCACCCATTGGATTTTTGAAAAATCAATTTTCCTCGCCAACCACAAAAGCAAACACTGCACTGTAATAATACACCATTTGATAGTGTCGCTGATAAGGATGTCGAGCTTCAGTCGTGAGAAGTAAAATGACGAATCACTCTTTGTATCGGAGAGTGCGGCTCATGCTAACTCGTATGTTGCAGTTCCACTCGTGCGTGTGCACGGAGATCCTGTTCAAGGGTTGGAACACGAGCAATGAGCTGCAGCTGTTCGGTTCGGCGCTGGCAATCTTTGTGGCGGCCGTGCTGTACGAGGGGTTCAAGTACTGGCGAGAGACGCTGACCGCGCGCGCCCCCGCGCTCTCCGACTCACACCAGAACATCGCCAAGAGCGAGCACGGTGCGGGCACAGGCGCGGGCCGCTCGTTCAGGTGAGGATCGTGTTGCACTGTTTGTGTGTGTGTGAGTGCCAGTTCTCAACCGCCCCCCCACCCTCTCCCCGCAGGGCGCTGCTGTGCTCGGGCGCGCACGCGCTGCAGACGGCGCTGCACGCGCTGCAGTCGACGCTGAGCTACCTGCTGATGCTGGTGTTCATGACGTACAACGTGTGGCTGTGCCTGGCCGTGGTGCTGGGCCTCACGCTCGGCTACTTCCTGTTTGGCTGGCGACGCAGCGCGCTCAACGACGCCAACGAGCACTGCCAGTGATGCGGCGCACGCGGCCTACTGTGGTCCCGGGCCATGGCGACGCGCTGCCTCGTGGGGCAGTACGTCGGCAGAATGTTCTTCGATGTAGCTTTAATATGTTTACAGTCGACCGCACGACACTATAATTATGAACTGTGTGCTATGCGGTAACAGCTTTAGCTGGCCAAGTCGGTAGCACTGACGTGCGCTCGGCTGTACCTACATAATATTATTATCCGTTCAGGGGACTTGGTAATATCATAATAAGTTACATTGGACATGTACGCTTAAATGTTAACAACAAACAGTATGTGTATATGTAAGTACCTGATAATGAAGCGTCGAAGGGAGACCAGAGTGTCAGAAGTAAAGCACATTGTATACTTATGACAAGCTAATGAAATCATTAATCTATATTGTGTAAATTGGTATTAAAAACACTTTTACACGTCACATCAAGTTATGTGTTAAAACTAGATAGGGCCGGTGTTTCGTATCTGACTACTCTGAGAAGAAACAGCCGAAACAAAGTCACTCACTGTCTCTTGTAAAGTCCAGAAATTAGTCTAGTCATATGAGGACCATACAGATTAGTGACTGAGATGGTCTTTTGATGAAAGAACCACATTTGAGTGGACCTGTCCAGTCAGTGCAAACATTTTTCAGCGATCGTGTAGCTCGACTCATAAACCAAGGAGAATTATGGAGAGTTTTAAAATATACCTACGGGGTGGAAGGGACAGAAATCAGCTGTTCCATACATTTTGACCGTGTACGTATTGCACTATTGTGGGAAATAGCTGTTGTTTTTTTAATAACCAACGAAGAATTTCCATGTGGGGGTTCAGAATGATGTACTGAGTATGTGGTTTCCGTTATCGCGTCGGTGTCCCTTCCACCCCGTATAAATTAAATACTTATGTAATCAGTAGGGTCTCACACACAAACACAAAGTATAATTATTATAATACGGGGTGGAAGGGACACCGATGCGAAAACAGAAACCACATACCTACTCAGTAGGTAGGTACATCATTCTGAACACCCTTAAATAGAAATTTATCGTCGGTTATTAAAAAAACCCAGCTGTTTCCTACAAAAGTGCAATACCTACACGGTCAAAATGTATGGATCAGCTGTTTTTTTAAAATAACCGACTAGAAATTTCTAAGTGGGGGGTTCAGAATGATGTACTGAGTATGTGGTTTCCGTTTTCGCGTCGGTGTCCCTTCCACCCCGTATACTCTCATAATTTAAATTTGTTTAAAATATGTATTTGTAAAAATATGCTTACTTGGCAACACCTAACCCACCCCTCCGGTCCGACGCGACGTCAGGTCAGCTCTCTGGACTGATGGCCTCACTGGCAACGTGCGGTTCAACTTAACTTGTATGACTACCGCTGTGAACTCTTCTCACAATACTCACATACCGACAGTTTGTTTGACTCAACAATATTTTTTGTTTGTGTACACAGTACACACATCGTACAGTATGTGTACGTCGGTGCGTTGGTAAATGCGGTCATTGCCCCCTTACTTTTAATGATAATTAAAAATAAATTATTATATATCAAGAGTGAAAAATATTAATTGATGTTTTATTTCCTAACTGTATTGTTTCGCGGAGTGTCATGTGTGGCTGTGAAGGGGCGCGCGGCGGCACCGGCGGCCTGAATGGGCCAGCTTTTCTACTTGTTGCAGTAATACTTAAGCCAAAAAAAAAATATAAAACAAAAAACTTTTTTGCAAAAAAAAACCGACTTCCAAAAAAAACACTAAAAAAAGTGGAAAATAACTTTACTTTCGGAAGTCGGTGACTACTGTTTCTTTCGTTGACTTTTTTGCCACCGACTTCCGAAAGTAAAGTTATTTTCCACTTTTTTTTGTTTTTTTTGGAAGTCGGTTTTTTTTTGCAAAAAAGTTTTTATTTTACCCTTTTTAGTTATCGTATCACACACAAATCCTTGCCAAGTATCAATTTCGCAATTTCTTTTACTTGGATGACATTTTTTCCAGCTATTTTGATTTCAAAACCAAACTAAGTACTGAACCGATTTTGATGAAATTTCTATGGGACCAATCGGGAAGTAGATCCATTCAGATAAAAGAAGAATTTTTCAAATCGGTTCATAAATGACGGAGGTATGAGGTAACAAACACAAAAAAAAAAAACATACAACCGAATTGAGAACCTCCTCCTTTTTTTGAAGTCGGTTAAAAATAAAAATACTTTCTTAGGACCTGTAATGGTTTCCTACGAAAAGTATGAGAAAATTAGTGCTACAACCTAGGTTGGTTCCATAGAAGTTCTTGATTACTAAGAGAAAGAGGTATCAAAAAAAATGGTGTAAAATGGCCATTGTTTTGCTAACTGTAATATTTTTTTAAATCTTTGAATGGGGATCAAAGTTTCACGAAAAATTATGGAAAGTCTTCTAAGACTATTTCCGTGTAGCTGCATCAGTTAAGCTAGTTCCCCTTACTGCCCCGCTGAAAGTTTCCTCCTTGTATAGATGTGTCTGTGTCTATCGATAGCTCTTAACATTGATATCGAAGTTCCTGAAATACTTTTTTCTCAAGTCTATGGTTGATGAGATATTTGCTTCTAAAGTCGTAAAAATTGTGCCCCCCCCCCTAATTTCTAAAGTAAGAGGGAGAAAATTCTGAAAAAAAATAAGTTTGTAGAATGTAAATAAAACTTTGAAAGAAAATTGTTTTGATTAAGATTGATTGATGTTTAGTTTTTGATATATGGGACTTTTTCGTCAAACTGCAGCAGTAACTTTGTTTTTCATTAAAATATTATTAAAAACAAATTTAGTTTTGTGTTAATTTACATGTGAATTAACGTTAAAAACATTGTTTAGTGCTACGGAACCCTGTGTGTGTGAAAGCGACTCGCGCTTGGCAGGTTTTTTTTTAGTTATTTTTTTTTTCAGCAGTTTAGTTTTGTAATTCGGGACCTGTTAGATCGCAGTACAAAAATCTAATGTTTACAGGTAGGCATAAAACAGCCTTATTTAGAAAAAGCTTAGTAACTATGGGGCTCATGATCTAAACTTAAACTTATTCTTAGCGTGCCGATGGCAATCTAAATTGATTCCCCCCAGAAATTGACTATGAGTTCCTTTGATACTTAAAACAAAGATGTACTAACAGGTTTTAGTTACGATGTTTTGACATTGCATACAATGTTATTACATTTGTTTTTTTTTTTTAATTTTATGAATGTGCTATGTCTCTGTATACGGTGTGACAATTGTTGGTGAACCTAATTCAATAAATAAATAAATAAATAATTTTATACGGTACGGGGCAGCGGAAGTCGCATTAGTTCCCGCTGCCCCCCGACGCAAGTGTGCGAGGGAACACCGGTGTGGTTTAAGTCAGTACGAGTCTGACAGACCCCTCCGCTCTCCCCAGGGCGGAGGACATCCATTGAGGATTTCCACATCGTGAAAAAAAAAAAAGTTTAGGTTAGGTTAGGTTGGGGGACCCTGTGAGGGGGTCCGCCTTGCAATCGTCGGCGGAGGACTGGAAGCTAAGGCTGTGCCGGTTTCCCAGTCCCCCGCCACTCTGACGAAGCGGGAATGCGCTGGGTCGATTTAGTGGGTATACCGGGTCCGCCCGGGGAATCCCACATACCCCTCCCGTCCCCCGACGGGAGGGTATGCGTAATGCATTTCATCCCAGCGTAAAAAAAAAAGGTTAGGTTAGGTTAGGTTTTTTTTTTTTTTGTTTGGCAGGAGTGGGAAATCCCCACGGACACCTCGACTACCCCACAGGCTGTGAGATAGTCGAGGTAGTGCCGGCTAAAACCACACTCCTGCTCTGCTAGTGTCCCCCTGAAGTAGACAGGGCCCTAATATACACTTCAAATATTTATTATACCATGTTGTTGGTTTTTTTAAAAGATTTTTAGTTTTGATATAATTTATGCTACTTTACTTTAAAATTCTATTGTATTTTATTATTGGCGAGAGCCAACGTGGCCGCGGCTTTATCCCAGAGCAAAGATGTGTCCTTGTTCTGGGTAAAGGCACATGCCGGGCTAGAGGGCAACGAGCGCGCGGACCACCTCGCGAAGGAGGCTGCACTCCGATCTAGAAAGAGGCCGGACTATGACCGCTGCCCGGTTTCGTTCGTCAAGCGGAATTACAAAACTAAACTGCTGAAAAAAAAAATAACTAAAAAAAAACCTGCCAAGCGCGAGTCGCTTTCACACACACAGGGTTCCGTAGCACTAAACAATGTTTTTAACGTTAATTCACATGTAAATTAACACAAAACTAAATTTGTTTTTAATAATATTTTAATGAAAAACAAAGTTACTGCTGCAGTTTGACGAAAAAGTCCCATATATCAAAAACTAAACATCAATCAATCTTAATCAAAACAATTTTCTTTCAAAGTTTTATTTACATTCTACAAACTTATTTTGCTTCAAAAAAAGGAGGAGGTTCTCAATTCGGTTGTGTTTTTTTTTTTTTTTTTTTGTTACCTCATACCTCCGTCATTTATGAACCGATTTGAAAAATTCTTCTTTTATCTGAATGGATCTACTTCCCGATTGGTCCCATAGAATTAGGTTAGGTTAGGTTAGGTTTTGCGGAGCATGGCCCTTTACGGGGCTCCCATCTGGGCGGACTCCCTCCATAGGAGTGAGAACGCTACCGCCATCCGCAGGCCCCAGCGGGCTATTGCACAGCGGGTGGCGAGGGCCTACCTCTCAGTGGGCTTTTCGGCGGCGTGCGCTCTGGCCGGCACCCCTCCTTGGGAGCTGGAGGCGTGGGTGCTCGCCAGAGTGTACGAGTGGACGGCGCGCCGAAAGGCGCTCGGGGAGCGCCCCACGGGCGAAGAGCGGGAGGCGGTGCGGCGAGAGGCGAAGGACGCCATCGTCCTCCATTGGACGGAGGACCTCGCCAGCGCCGCCTTTGGCCACCGGACGTTGGACGCGCTCGGTCCGGTCCTGAAGGGCTGGCTCGAGCGGTCCCACGGTTTCCTCTCTTTCCGTCTGGTGCAGGTGTTATCCGGACATGGCTGTTTCGGATCGCACCTGCACCGGATCGGGAGGGAGGAGACCCCGGCGTGCCACGACTGCGGCGCGGCGGAGGACACGGCGCAGCACACCCTCGAGGTGTGCCCGGCGTGGTCCGAGCTGCGCCGCGGTCTGACCGCGGTGGTCGGACCGGACCTCTCGCTTCCCGGCGTGGTCGACGCCATGCTGGGGAGTGAGGAGGCCTGGTCGGCGGTAGCCTCCTTTTGCGAGGACGTGATGTCGCAAAAGGAGGAGGCGGAGCGCGCGCGGGAGGACGACCCTCTCGCTGCGCCGCTCCGCAGACGAAGAAGGGGGAGAAGGCGTCGTGCCCTCCCTCCTCATGGTGACGGGCGGGCGACAGGCGCGGGGGTGCCTTCGCCCGCATTGCACCCGTCACCTTCGTCGGTCATTCCCGACCCCCCCACACCCGTGAGGGTGTGAGGGGGTCCGCCTTGCAATCGTCGGCGGAGGACTGGAAGTAAAGGCTGTGCCGGTTTCCCAGTCCCCCGCCACTCTGACGAAGCGGGAATGCGCTGGGTCGTTTTAGTGGGTATACCGGGTCCGCCCGGGGAGTCCCACATACCCCTCCCGTCCCCCGACGGGTGGGTATGCGTAATGCATTTTTTCCCAGCGTAAAAAAAAAAAAAAAAAAAAAGGTTAGGTTCCCGGGGGAGGGGGACCCCCCACAGAGCATACGTCCACGTCGTGTCCCCTGGAAACAGCCCAGTTCTGACCACCGTAACGGAGTGGCAGACTGGGACTGGCCAAAGTGCTCTGTGATCTCGTAGCGAATTTTAATCTTTTTATCTGCCTTGTGTTTCGCTGCTATGCCTGCAACACCTTCGCGGGGCGCCTCCGGGCGATTTTTAAAATCAAAAGGCCCTTCTCAGGGCCTCCCCGACGCACCAGCGTCAGAGTCTAGCCGCGCGCCGTCTGCGGCTAGTTATTTCGGAGGGGCGGAGTCGTCGGACAACGACTCGCTTGTTGGTGCGTCGGACGCGAGTGGCTCGCGGTCGCGGAAGCGGGTCTTCCGAAGTTGTGGGTCCGAGAGTTCTTCGGCCTCGGGGTCCAAGCCGTTGTCGAAGGCTAAAAAGCCGACGACAACGGCCGCGGATACCCACGTCGTTGGGCTCGCGGACGCCCAGCGCCAGGTAGACCTGGCACGGAAGGTCCAGCTCCAGCAAGAGCTGGAGGAGCGGGTTGCCGCCAAAGAGAAGCGTGCGTACGTCGCCCGCGCCAAGTCCGGGTACGGTGCGTCCCGGGTTGTGTACGCGGACCACTCTTTGGCGGAATTGCAAAGAATAGCGGAGGAGGACGAGGAGGAGATTGTGGAGGTCGCCTCTAAGTCCTCCAACCTAAAGGGCACTTTTCAAAAGGCCCTGAAGTGTCGGGCCGCGAGCTTGCGCGGAGTCGTCGCTGAACTCGTTCAGCGGACGGCCTCCGACGAGACGCGGCAACTGCAGGCGAGAGTGGATCGCCTGCAGTCGGAGGTCAACCAGCTTCGTGAGAAGCTGGCTGAAGCCACGGCCCGGCCTCAACAGGCCGAGGTGAGCCCTGTGGCAGAGGACCCTGCCTCGGCCCAGCCACCACGGGCTAAGGCGAGCCCTGCAGGAGAGGGCCCCTC
The DNA here is from genome assembly GCA_964057025.1 of Standfussiana lucernea. Classification (NCBI taxonomy): domain Eukaryota; kingdom Metazoa; phylum Arthropoda; class Insecta; order Lepidoptera; family Noctuidae; genus Standfussiana; species Standfussiana lucernea. Next base: position 18,447,874 of record OZ059788.1, read on the forward strand.
CTCCAACCTTGAGGATATCATCCGCAAGGTGATAATGGAGGAGAGGGCCTTCACGAGAGCCTGCTTGGCAGGCATCGAGGACCGGCTCCTGCCGGAAAAAAGCCTCCGGTCGCCGCTTGCGGCGGATAAGAGGCAAAGCCAGCCGGGGCCATCCACCTCCTCCCAGGTGGAAGACGTGGCCCTTCTCCCTTCGACCACTCCGTCCAACGAGTGGACGAAAGTGGGCCGGAGGGGGAGGGGTAAAGGGAAGGGCAAAAACTCGGCAGCGGCCGTCCCTGCCGTCCCTGCCGTCCCTGCCGTCCCCGCCACCCCTGCACCCAGCCAGTCGCAGACCGGCAAGGGCAAGGGGAAAGGGAAAGGGAGAGCTGGAAAGGGGCAGTTGGTCCCCCCTAAAACTGCAGCTGTCGTGGTGACCGCGGAGGCTGCGGGGCGGGGGGAGACCTACGCCTCCATCTTGGTGCGGGCGCGCGGCAATGCCGATCCCACTCAGCTGGGGATCGGCAGTGTGTCGTGCCGGCGGACGCAGGCCGGGGCTCGAATTTTCGAGTTCCCGGGGGCCGAGGGGAGCGCCCGCGCTGACCTCTTTGCAGCCAAGCTGCAAGAGGTCATCGCGGACTCTGCCAAGGTGGCCCGGCCGGTCAAGTCAGCGGCCTTCGAAGTGACGGAGTTGGATGACTCCGTCACCAAGGAGGAGGTGGTGGCGGCGGTCGCAGCGGTAGGGGGCTGTGGCGCCGCGGCGGTCCAAGGCCGGGACATAAGGCCCGGCCGTGGCGGAATGGGCACCATCCGCCTCGAGTGCCCAGTCGCAGCTGCCAAAGCCGTCCTTGCGAAAGGACGGCTTCAAGTAGGATTCAGCTCGGCCGCAGTCCGGGCACTCGAGGACGAGCCTCTGCGGTGTTTCCGGTGCTTCGGCATCGGCCACACCCGGCCCCTGTGTCCGTCCAAGGTTGACAGGACGGACACATGCTACCGCTGCGGCAAGGAGGGTCACAAAGCCGCTTCCTGCCAGGCCGCCACGCCGCACTGCGCGGTGTGTGCCGCCAGTGGCCGCCGGGCAGGCCACGTAATGAAGGGGAGGAAGTGCAATCCCCCCCCTAAGCGTGGCAAAGCGCAGGCGCCGACCAGGCCTGCACCTGCTGCTGCCGCTAACACCGCCGTTCCTGCGGCGGCTGCGGAGGAGGTTGCGATGTCCGACTGATGGCCACGGTCGAACATCGCATCCTTCAGGCGAACACCAACCACTGCAGGACAGCCCAGGATCTGCTGATGCAGACCATGGCTGAGTGGTTGGTGGACTTGGCGGTGGTCGCCGAACCCTACTCGGTCCCTGGCCGTTGGCTGGGCGACCGGGACGGCTTGGTGGCGTTGGTGGCGCGGTCTTCCACAGACTCCCCTCCCCTCTCGCTCTTAGAGAGGGGACCGGGATACGTGGCCGCCGCGTGGGGAGAGATAGCGATGGTGGGGGTGTATTTCTCCCCAAACCGCCCTCTCTCGGACTTTGAGGATTTCCTCGAGATCCTCACTGCTGTCGTAGGGAGGGCGGCACAACGCCAGGTCGTGGTGTTGGGTGACCTAAACGCCAAGTCGGTGGCCTGGGGCAACCCGGTCGCCGGGTGCAACGTCCGAGGACGCGCCGTCGAGTTTTGGGCGGCCTCGTGCGGTGTGTCCCTCCTCAACAGGGGGGCGGTCCACACGTGTGTGCGGCAACAGGGCGGGTCGGTGGTGGACGTCTCGTTCGCCACCCCCGCGCTTGCCGCCCGCGTCGTGAACTGGCGGGTGGAGCTGGTGGAGACCTTGTCGGACCACCGTTATGTGCGGTTCGACATCTCCACACAGCGGGGAGGGGGGACGGCCCGCGCTGGGCAATCTCCCTTCCCGCGGTGGGCGCTCACCCGCCTGGACCGGGAGGCAGCCAAGGAGGCCGCCTTCCTCCAGGACTGGCTGTCGCCTCCCCCTGTCGAGGAGGTCCCGGACGTGGACGCCGCAGCGGTCCGGCTGCGGGGGTCCTTGACCGAGGTGTGCAACTCCAGCATGCCTCGGTCTCGCCGTCCGCCTCCCCGTCACGCCGTGTACTGGTGGACGGAGGAGCTGGCGGGGCTCCGGGCCACCTGCGTGGCGGCCAGAAGGGCCTACGCGCGGAGCCGACGGCGCAGCGCCCAAAACCGAGTCCGGGCAGAGGAGGACCGCCTGTACGCCTCTTACCGAGAGGCTACGGCGGCCCTCAAGTCTGCGATGGGCGCTGCGCAAGACTCGGCGAGGGCCGAGATGCTGGAGGGTCTCGACAGAGATCCCTATGGGAGGCCATATAAGGCGGCGCGGAACCAGCTCCGCCCCTATGGTCCCCCACTGTCTGAGACCCTCGCGCCAGCGTTGCTGGATGGGGTGGTTCGGTCCCTGTTTCCGCGCAGGACCGACTTCACCCCTCCAGCGATGGATCCCCCGCAAGGGGCGGCTCCGCCGGAGGCAGAGGTGCCCCCGGTCACGGCGGCGGAATTCTACGCGGGGGTTCTGAGCCTCCGCGCGAAGAAGACCGCCCCCGGACCGGACGGCGTCCCCGCACGGGTGGTGGCGATCGCCGCCACCCAAATGGAGGACAGGTTTCGGGACCTCTTCAGCGCGTGTTTTACGGCTGGGAGGTTCCCGAAACTCTGGAAAGAGGGGCAGCTTTGCCTGCTCCGAAAGGAGGGTCGCCCGGTGGACTCCCCCTCGGCATACCGGCCCATCGTTCTGCTCGATGAGGTCGGTAAACTGTTCGAGGGGATCGTCGCCGGGAGGCTGGACAGCCACCTGCGGGGGGTAGGGCCGGATCTGTCGGACGCCCAATTCGGGTTCCGTCGTGGGCGTTCGACGATCGACGCGCTGGCCCTACTCAAGGGCCAGGTGAAGGAGGCGGTGGAGGCGGGGGACGGAGTGCTGGCGGTGTCATTCGACATTGCCAACGCCTTCAACTCCGTCCCCCACTCGACGATATTGGAGGCGCTCCGGTATCACGGAGTGCCCCAATATCTGCGGAACCTACTGGCCGACTACTTGGAGGGCCGAGAGGCTCTCCTCGTGGACAAGTCGGCCACGGTGAGGCGGTACGGCGCAGAGTCCGGTGTTCCACAGGGATCGGTGCTAGGCCCCCCCTTGTGGAACATCGGGTTCAACTGGCTGCTGCGGGGTGCCCTCCTCCCGGGCACGAGTGTCATCTGCTACGCGGATGACACTCTGCTCACTGCCCGGGGGAGGAACTTTGCCGACGCGGCCATTCTGGCCTCGGCTGGCGGGTCCTTGGTGGCAGAAAGGATCCGCCGCCTGGGATTGAGGGTGGCGCTGCACAAAACGGAGGCCGTGTTCTTTCGCGGTCCCCGGCAGCGCTGCCCTGCCGACGCCCACATCGTCGTGGAGGGCGTCCGTATAGGGGTCCAGCCCCAGATGAAATATCTGGGACTGGTGCTGGACGACAGGTGGCGCTTCGGCCCGCATTTCAGCGGGCTGTCGACGCGCCTGCTGAAGGCCGCGGACGCCCTCTCATGGCTCCTCCCAAACCTGGGGGGACCAAAGGCAAAGTGCCGGCGCCTCTATGCCGGCATTTTGCGGAGCATGGCCCTCTACGGGGCTCCCATCTGGGCGGACTCCCTCCATAGGAGGGAGAATGCTACCGCCATCCGCAGGCCCCAGCGGGCTATTGCACAGCGGGTGGCGAGGGCCTACCGCTCAGTGGGCTTTTCGGCGGCGTGCGCTCTGGCCGGCACCCCTCCCTGGGAGCTGGAGGCGTGGGTGCTCGCCAGAGTGTACGAGTGGACGGCGCGCCGAAAGGCGCTCGGGGAGCGCCCCAAGGGCGAAGAGCGGGAGGCGGTGCGGCGAGAGGCGAAGGACGCCATCGTCCTCCATTGGACGGAGGACCTCGCCAGCGCCGCCTTTGGCCGCCGGACGTTGGACGCGCTCGGTCCGGTCCTGAAGGGCTGGCTCGAGCGGTCCCACGGTTTCCTCTCTTTCCGTCTGGTGCAGGTGTTATCCGGACATGGCTGTTTCGGATCGCACCTGCACCGGATCGGGAGGGAGGAGACCCCGGCGTGCCACGACTGCGGCGCGGTAGAGGACACGGCGCAGCACACCCTCGAGGTGTGCCCGGCGTGGTCCGAGCTGCGCCGCGGTCTGACCGCGGTGGTAGGACCGGACCTCTCGCTTCCCGGCGTGGTCGACGCCATGCTGGGGAGTGAGGAGGCCTGGTCGGCGGTAGCCTCCTTTTGCGAGGACGTGATGTCGCAAAAGGAGGAGGCGGAGCGCGCGCGGGAGGACGACCCTCTCGCTGCGCCGCTCCGCAGACGAAGAAGGGGGAGAAGGCGTCGTGCCCTCCCTCCTCATGGTGACGGGCGGGCGACAGGCGCGGGGGTGCCTTCGCCCGCATTGCACCCGTCACCTTCGTCGGTCATTCCCGACCCCCCACACCCGTGAGGGTGTGAGGGGGTCCGCCTAGCAATCGTCGGCGGAGGACTGGAAGTAAAGGCTGTGCCGGTTTCCCAGTCCCCCGCCACTGTGACGAAGCGGGAATGCGCTGGGTCGTTTTAGTGGGTATACCGGGTCCGCCCGGGGAGTCCCACATACCCCTCCCGCCCCCGACGGGTGGGCATGCGTAACGCATTTTTTCCCAGCGTAAAAAAAAAAAAAAAAAAAAAAGGTTTCCAACGAGTGGACGAAAGTGGGCCGGAGGGGGAGGGGTAAAGGGAAGGGCAAAAGCAGCCAGTCGCAGACCGGCAAGGGCAAGGGGAAAGGGAAAGGGAGAGCTGGAAAGGGGCAGTTGGTCCCCCCTAAAACTGCAGCCGTCGTGGTGACGCTCACCGCGGAGGCTGCGGGGCGAGGGGAGACCTACGCCTCCATCTTGGTGCGGGCGCGCGGCAATACCGATCCCACCCAGCTGGGGATCGGCAGTGTGTCGTGCCGGCGGACGCAGGCCGGGGCTCGAATTTTCGAGTTCCCGGGGGCCGAGGGGAGCGCCCGCGCTGACCTCTTTGCAGCCAAGCTGCAAGAGGTCATCGCGGACTCTGCCAAGGTGGCCCGGCCGGTCAAGTCGGCGGCAATCGAGGTGACGGAGTTGGATGACTCCGTCACCAAGGAGGAGGTGGTGGCGGCGGTCGCAGCGGTAGGGGGCTGTGGCGCCGCGGCGGTCCAAGGCCGGGACATAAGGCCCGGCCGCGGCGGAATGGGCACCATCCGCCTCGAGTGCCCAGTCGCAGCTGCCAAAGCCGTCCTTGCGAAAGGACGGCTTCAAGTCGGGTTCAGCTCGGGCGCAGTCCGGGCACTCGAGGACCAGCCTATGCGGTGTTTCCGGTGCTTCGGCATCGGCCACACCCGGCCCCTGTGGTCGTCCAAGGTTGACAGGACGGACACATGCTACCGCTGCGGCAAGGAGGGCCACAAAGCCGCCTCCTGCCAGGCCGCCACGCCGCACTGCGCGGTGTGTGCCGCCAGTGGCCGCCGGGCAGGCCACGTCATGAAGGGGAGGAAGTGCAATCCCCCCCCTAAGCGTGGCAAAGCGCAGGCGCCGACAGGGCCTGCACCTGCTGCTGCCGCTGATGCCGCCGTTCCTGCGGCGGCTGCGGAGGAGGTTGCGATGTCTGACTGATGGCCACGGTCGAACATCGCATCCTTCAGGCGAACACCAACCACTGCAGGACAGCCCAGGATCTGCTGATGCAGACCATGGCTGAGTGGTTGGTGGACTTGGCGGTGGTCGCCGAACCCTACTCGGTCCCTGGCCGTTGGCTGGGTGACCGGGACGGCTTGGTGGCGTTGGTGGCGCGGTCTTCCACAGACTCCCCTCCCCTCTCGCTCTTAGAGAGGGGACCGGGATACGTGGACGCCGCGTGGGGAGAGATAGCGATGGTGGGGATGTATTTCTCCCCAAACCGCCCTCTCTCGGACTTTGAGGATTTCCTCGAGATCCTCACTGCTGTCGTAGGGAGGGCGGCACCACGCCAGGTCGTGGTGTTGGGCGACCTAAACGCCAAGTCGGTGGCCTGGGGCAACCCGGTCGCCGGGTGCAACGTCCGGGGACGCGCCGTCGAGTATTGGGCGGCCTCGTGCGGTGTGTCCCTCCTCAACAGGGGGGCGGTCCACACGTGTGTGCGGCAACAGGGTGGGTCGGTGGTGGACGTCTCGTTCGCCACCCCCGCGCTTGCCGCCCGCGTCGTGAACTGGCGGGTGGAGCTGGCGGAGACCTTGTCGGACCACCGTTATGTGCGGTTCGACATCTCCGCACAGCGGAGAGGGGGGACGGCGCGCGCTGGGCAATCTCCCTTCCCGCGGTGGGCGCTCACCCGCCTGGACCGGGAGGCAGCCAAGGAGGCCGCCTTCCTCCAGGACTGGCTGTCGCCTCCCCCTGTCGAGGAGGTCCCGGACATGGACGCCGCAGCGGTCAGGCTGCGGGGGTCCTTGACCGAGGTGTGCAACTCCAGCATGCCTCGGTCTCGCCGTCCGCCTCCCCGTCGCACCGTGTACTGGTGGACGGAGGAGCTGGCGGGGCTCCGGGCCACCTGCGTGGCGGCCAGAAGGGCCTACGCGCGGAGCCGACGGCGCAGCGCCAAAAACCGAGTCCGGGCAGAGGAGGACCGCCTGTACGCCTCTTACCGAGAGGCTACGGCGGCCCTCAAGTCTGCGATGGGCGCTGCGCAGGACTCGGCGAGGGCCGAGATGCTGGAGGGTCTCGACAGAGATCCCTATGGGAGGCCATATAATGCGGCGCGGAACCAGCTCCGCCCCTATGGTCCCCCACTGTCGGAGACCCTCGAGCCAGCGTTGCTGGATGGGGTGGTCCGGTCCCTGTTTCCGCGCAGGACCGACTTCACCCCTCCAGCGATGGATCCCCCGCAAGGGGCGGCTCCGCCGGAGGCAGAGGTGCCCCCGGTCACGGCGGCGGAATTCTACGCGGGGGTTCTGAGCCTCCGCGCGAAGAAGACCGCCCCCTCGGCATACCGGCCCATCGTTCTGCTCGATGGGTAAACTCGAGGTCGGTAAACTGTTCGAGGGGATCGTCGCCGGGAGGCTGGACAGCCACCTGCGGGGGGTAGGGCCGGATCTGTCGGACGCCCAATTCGGTTTCCGTCGTGGGCGTTCGACGATCGACGCGCTGGCCCTACTCAAGGGCCAGGTGAAGGAGGCGGTGGAGGCGGGGGACGGAGTGCTGGCGGTGTCATTCGACATTGCCAACGCCTTCAACTCCGTCCCCCACGCGACGATATTGGAGGCGCTCTGGTATCACGGAGTGCCCCAATACCTGCGGGACCTCCTGGCCGACTACTTGGAGGGCCGAGAGGTCCTCCTCGTGGACAAGTCGGCCACGGTGAGGCGGTACGGCGCAGAGTCCGGTGTTCCACAGGGGTCGGTGCTAGGCCCCCCCTTGTGGAACATCGGGTTCAACTGGCTGCTGCGGGGTGCCCTCCTCCCGGGCACGAGTGTCATCTGCTACGCGGATGACACTCTGCTCACTGCCCGGGGGAGGAACTTTGCCGACGCGGCCATTCTGGCCTCGGCTGGCGGGTCCTTGGTGGCAGAAAGGATCCGCCGCCTGGGATTGAGGGTGGCGCTGCACAAAACGGAGGCCGTGTTCTTTCGCGGTCCCCGGCAGCGCTGCCCTGCCGACGCCCACATCGTCGTGGAGGGCGTCCGTATAGGGGTCCAGCCCCAGATATTTCATCTGTGTTGGACGACAGGTGGCGCTTCGGCCCGCATTTCAGCGGGCTGTCGACGCGCCTGTTGAAGGCCGCGGACGCCCTCTCATGGCTCCTCCCAAACCTGGGGGGACCCAAGGCAAAGTGCCGGCGCCTCTATGCCGGCATTTTGCGGAGCATGGCCCTCTACGGGGCTCCCATCTGGGCGGACTCCCTCCATAGGAGGGAGAATGCTACCGCCATCCGCAGGCCCCAGCGGGCTATTGCACAGCGGGTGGCGAGGGCCTACCGCTCAGTGGGCTTTTCGGCGGCGTGCGCTCTGGCCGGCACCCCTCCTTGGGAGCTGGAGGCGTGGGTGCTCGCCAGAGTGTACGAGTGGACGGCGCGCCGAAAGGCGCTCGGGGAGCGCCCCACGGGCGAAGAGCGGGAGGCGGTGCGGCGAGAGGCGAAGGACGCCATCGTCCTCCATTGGACGGAGGACCTTGCCAGCGCCGCCTTTGGCCGCCGGACGTTGGACGCGCTCGGTCCGGTCCTGAAGGGCTGGCTCGAGCGGTCCCGCGGTTTCCTGTCTTTCCGTCTGGTGCAGGTGTTATCCGGACATGGCTGTTTCGGATCGCACCTGCACCGGATCGGGAGGGAGGAGACCCCGGCGTGCCACGACTGCGGCGCGGCGGAGGACACGGCGCAGCACACCCTCGAGGTGTGCCCGGCGTGGTCCGAGCTGCGCCGCGGTCTGACCGCGGTGGTCGGACCGGACCTCTCGCTTCCCGGCGTGGTGGACGCCATGCTGGGGAGTGAGGAGGCCTGGTCGGCGGTAGCCTCCTTTTGCGAGGACGTGATGTCGCAAAAGGAGGAGGCGGAGCGCGCGCGGGAGGACGACCCTCTCGCGGCGCTGCTCCGCAGACGAAGAAGGGGGAGAAGGCGTCGTGCCCTCCCTCCTCATGGTGACGGGCGGGCGACAGGCGCGGGGGTGCCTTCGCCCGCATTGCACCCGTCACCTTCGTCGGTCATTCCCGACCCCCCACACCCCTGAGGGTGTGAGGGGTGTGTGCCTTGTAATCGTCGGCGGAGGACTGGAAGTAAAGGCTGTGCCGGTTTCCCAGCCCCCGCCACTCTGACGAAGCGGGAATGCGCTGGGTCGTTTTAGTGGGTATACCGGGTCCGCCCGGGGAGTCCCACACACCCCTCCCGTCCCCCGACGGGAGGATATGCGTAATGCATTTTTTCCCAGCGTAAAAAAAAAAAAAAAAGGTTTTTTTTTTTTTTGTTTGTTTTGGCAGGAGTGGGAAATCCCCACGGACACCTCGACTGCCTCACGGGCTGTGAGACAGTCGAGGTAGTGCCGGACTCGAACCGGCTAAAACCACACTCCTGCTCTGCTATTGTCCTCCGACATGGGTCATCAGAGTTCTTGTTTTTGCAATTAAGTTATATAATTATCTTGTAACACTTTTTTCCCACAAATTTTACTTATATTATTTTAATGACTTTATTTTTCTATCTACTATAATATATTAATGACAAAATTTTTAAATAAACTGATATTTTTGATTCTATATTTACGGCGATCACTCTTTACGTATTCTTATAATACATAGGAGTATATCCTTTTCTTTAAACTTTATTCTTTTGTATCACTTTAGCTGCTATTTCCCTACAATAATTTAAAAACTTGTTTCTCAATTTTTTATTTTGCATAATTTTCGGTATATTTTCTAATTTAATTTCAATTTCTATTTCATTTTCAAGGTCAAATTTTTCTTTTGCAAAGATGGAGCACTCTGTAACTAGATGTTCTATGCTTTCCTTCTTTTCCGGGTCGCAAGGACATGCCGGGCTCCCCTTGCACTTGAAACGATTCAAGTACTCGGAGAACCCGCCATGCCCTGTAAGCACTTGAACCAGCAGTGGGTCGAGCTCCATTTTTCTGACTATGTGGTAGGCAGCGATTGCGTCGGGCAGAAATATTTTTGTAGTAGAGGCGGTTTCGCCTGATCGGTACCGCGTGTTCCATTCGTCAAGCGACTCCATTCGGATTTGTCGCTTGACGAATGAAGCCGGACACAGGTCGTAATGTGTCCTTGTTTTGCTGCCCATCGCTGCCTCTTTCGCCAACACGTCAGCCCTCTCGTTTCCCTCCAATCCTGCATGCGCCTTGATCCAGAACAACTGAAGGGTTTTACCACGAGTTTTCATTGCCTGGATGTTCTTCTGCGTTTTAAATGCTAGGGGATGGAGGGAATCGCCTTGGGTAACAGTTTCCAGGGCCGACCTGGAGTCGCAGTAGACTTCGACAACTGCCGCAGGATGCTTCAAAGCCAACTCAGTGGCCCTGTGCAGAGCCAACAGTTCTGCCTGATAAACGGTGCAGAACTGGTCCAGCTTGAACTTTTGGGCTTTGATCTCTGTCCCATTTTCCCATAGGCTAAGTGCTGCACCGACTTTGCCTTGGATCTTGCTTCCATCGGTGAAGATCTTCGGGTTTGTAAGTCCTTGCTGGTCCATCTCTGCACCGTTCACCACACACTTGAACTCTATCCCAGTTTGGCTGGCGGGATGTGGCATTTCTGTGTGGGGGACAAGCGTCTCGAACCCTCGGTCCCCTGTCACTCTCCGGGAATATCCTCTTTTCTCTTCATAGAAAGAGGCTGCTTCCCGAATCCTGAGATCCAGTGGAAGCAGTCCGGAGAGTAACAAGGCCGAGTTCAACGACGTTGTCCTGTATGCTTTGATGATTTTCTGCACAAAGCCACGTTGGACGGTGTTGAGTTGCTTTTTAATGCCCAGTTTGTTTGCAGCCGGTGCCCAAGCACTAGCTGCGTACAAGATGACCGGCTCCACCACAGCGGTGTATATGGTCCTGATAATTTCGGGCTTCAGGCCCCAGCTGATTTTTGCAGCTCTTGACAGCTGTTTGTACAAGTTTAACGCTTTCCTTGTGACGTTTGAGGCGTTAGCGTTAAATGTTAGCTTGTCATCAACTGTGAGCCCCAATATCTTGATCTCCCGAGACAGGGGGATGTCCTCGCCGCCCATGTGCAGAAGTGGTGAGTCGTATTTCAGTTTATTTGTGACCACCATTGCTTTTGTTTTGTGGGGCGCAAACTTGAGTTTGTTTCCGACTCCCCACTTCTGGACATGCAGGAGACTCGCATTCGCCTGTCTCTGGACATCAAGCGCTGTGTTACCCGAAAATATCAGAACCACATCATCTGCGAACGCCTGGCAGTAATCGCCTCGGTTTGCCAGTTCTTTGAGCAAGGGATCCAGGAGCAGATTCCAAAAAGTGGGCCCTCCTATCGATCCTTGGACGCAACCCTTCGATGTTTCCTGCACGTGCTCTGCTCCAGCGTACCGAACCCTCACTCTCCTGTCCTGTAGGTAACTGTCTACCAGACGTCGCAGATTTAATGGGCATCTTGTCTCCGCCAGTCGGCATTTCATCGCCGGCCACCAGGCGTTGTCGAAGGCTCCCTCTATGTCCAATGATATGACGACGATGATCTTTTTCTCCTTCAGTCTGTCTCTAATGTGCTTTATCATGTCATAGAGGGAGTCCTCGGTGCTGCGCTGGGGCATGAATCCGTACTGGTTCCCGCTCGCCTGTGGAGATATATGCCATCTTATACGACGCACCATATTTTTTTCTAAGATCTTACCTAGTACAGGCAATAGCCCAATCGGCCTGTAAGATTTAGGGTGCGTATAGTCGTCCTTACCTGGTTTTCTGAGGACCACGACTACTGCCTCTTTCCAGATGGTCGGAAAGTGACACAGGCTAAGGCATCTGTTTAGCACTGCCAAAAATAGTTGCGGGTTGTGGGTAATAGCCGCCCCGCATATGTCAGCGGTAAGTCCGTCGATTCCCGGAGCTTTCTTAGGGTTAAACCTAGATGCGGCCCACTTTAGTTCCTCCGTCGTGAATAGAGGGTCGAATGTCTCACCATTCGTGCTTTTGTTCACTCTATTCGCCAACTCTCTTACTCTATTGTGGTCCGCATTGTCGTCCCGTGTTTTATCCTCAGGATAAAACGTCTCCGCAAGCATCCGGGCCGACTCCTCGCCGCTGAGTACGCGGTTGCCCTGTACTAGCGGTATGTCGTCCTGCCTAGTAGCAGTGCGGTTTATCACCCTGTAAATGCTGTCCCACATTGTCTCTCGCTCCTGCTTTCCACAGAACTCCTTCCAACTCGATGTCAGAGCGCTCTCCATCTTCTCCTTCAACTCCTCCTTTGCTGCGTGATACAAGCTCCAGACCCATGCTCGGCGTCGCGGTGCTGCACAAGAGATTCTCCTCTTCCGTCTCTTGACTTCCTCTTTCATTCGTGTCAATTCCTCGGTCCACCAAGGCAATGCTGTCTGATTTCTTTTACTGAGAATCGGTATGGTCCCTTCGCATGCTTCCTCTATTGACTTTGTGTATATTTCTGTTATTCTGTCCAACTCTTCTATTGTATGTATCTTGTCTATTTCTGTTTTGTTTATGTTTTGTTGTACCCAAATTTCATTAAGTTTCCCATAAAATTGTACCCATTTTGCCTTTTTCGTGTTATATTTTCTAGTAGTTCTTTTTATGTCCATACCAATTGATTTTTCCAGTTTTAATTCAAACAGGATTGCCCTGTGGTCCGAGGTGGTAACGTCACCGGATAGTCTCCAATTTGCCACACTCCGAAGCATGTCTTCTGTGCAGGTCGTAATGTCAACGCAGCTGCAAAACCTTTGACCTCCTCTGATGACATCAAAGGTAGGAGCCGTTCCCTGGTTCAGGATCTGTAGTCCCAGTTCATCGAGCGCACCCGCCAGAGCCTCCCCTCTCTGGTCCGCCTCTCGACTTCCCCACCATGTGCTCCAAGCGTTGACATCTCCCCCCAGTAACACGTCGCTAACTCCGATCTCCTCCATAATTTTCTTAATATGGTCCAAGTCTGGCTCGATAGGCTGTCCACCGTCCAGGTACACCGACACCACTCCTATTTCCCAGGCACCGGTCCTCAGTTTCGCCACTGCGAAGTTTTCAGTGGTCAGTGTTGGGCACTGTGTGAGGTCTATGGTGTCGTCAAAGAGTACAATGGCCGCTTTGTTGACCTTCTCGGACTTCCTGGCGCATTGCACTACTTGTGTACCCGGATAGCTCTTCATTTCTCCAATCCCACCTATATATGGCTCTTGGACCATTGCAAACGACAGCTTTCTTTTTCCCGCTTCCATAATAAGTTCAGCTGTGGCCAGTTTGCTCTTTTGGAGGTTCGCCTGTACGAGGTTAGGTTAGGTTAGGTTAGGTTAGGTTTTTTTTTTTTTTTTTGTTTTGGCAGGAGTGGGAAATCCCCACGGACACCTCGACTACCTCACAGGCTGTGAGACAGTCGAGGTAGTGCCGGACTCGAACCGGCTAAAACCACACTCCTGCTCTGCAAGTGTCCCCCTGAATTAGACAGGGCCCTTATTTATACTTGAATATTTATTTTGACTTTTTGTTGGTTTTTGTAATTTTAAAATTTTGATAAAATTTAGTCTTTTCTACTTTTTTATTCTTTAATTATTTCCTAAACATTTTTTTTTTTTTTTAAATATTTAAAAATCTGCTTTTCCATGCTTTGATCTGTATATCCTTTCGTGCTGAAATATTCATATATGATAAAGCATGGTTTTTTAAGTATCTTTATTTCTTTTAATTACTTTTGTTACGAGCCCGATACAAAATTCTAAAAATATTTTTCGTTGTTTTTTATCCTTAATAATTTCGCTTATGTTATCCTTGCTTATAATGTTTCCCATTGCATGTTCCGTGTTGTGTCTGTCCGCACAAAATACCGGGCATTCCGTCAGAATGTGGGCGACTGACTCCACGGCATCCGGTTCACAGATGCACGATGGGTTCCCCTTACACTTGAAACGGTGCAGGTATTCGGAGAACCCACCGTGCCCCGTGAAGATCTGTGTTGTAATGCCTGTTGGTTGTACCTTCTTCACAGTCTTGAAGGCGTCGATTGCGTCCGGGAAGAACATTTTTGTTACTGAGGCTGTTTCGCCGGTTTTGTACCTCCGGTTCCATTCGTCGAGCGACCCCACACGGATCTGCCGCTTGACGAATGAAACCGGGCAGCGGTCATAGTCCGGCCTCTTTCTAGATCGGAGTGCAGCCTCCTTTGCGAGGTGGTCCGCGCGCTCGTTGCCCTCTAGCCCGGCATGTGCCTTTACCCAGAACAAGGACACATCTTTGCTCTGGGATAAAGCCGCGGCCACGTTGGCTCTCGCCTCCACGGCCAGGGCGTGGAGGGAACCTTGGTTTGTGACTGTTTGAAGTGCGGCCTTTGAGTCACTATAGATGCCGAAGGTTCCCTCATTGCGCTTGAGGATCTCGCGCGTGGCTACGCATATGGCCAGAAGTTCCGCCTGGTAGACCGTGCAGTACGACGGCAAGCTAAGTTTGACGGACTTGATCTCGGCGGCACCGTCCCAAAGTGACAGTGCTGCTCCGACCTTGCCCGCAATCTTGCTGCCGTCAGTGAACACCCTGACTGCTTGGACGTTGTGGGTCTCCACACACGTCTGGTCCTCCAGGCACACGAACTCCATGGCCGTATGTTTCGCCGGGTGCGGAGTCTCTGCAAATGCCACAACCCGCTCCACCTCCCTGCCCGCTAGTGCTGGCTGTGGCACCCCTCTCTTTGCCTCATACAGGGCGGCTGCTTCCTGAATTCGGAGGTCGAGTGGGAGTATCCCAGCCAGCAATAGGGACGCGTTCAGCGAAACAGTGCGGTAGGATTTGCAGAGCTTTTGCGCGAATCCTCGTTGGACCGTGTTAAGACTTTTCTGCACCCCGATCTTTTTAGTTGCCGGCGCCCAGGCGCTAGCCGCGTACATGATTACCGGCTCCACTGCTGCCGTATATATGGTGTGGATGATCTCCGGGTGAAGGCCCCAGCTCACTTTGGCCGCACGTGCCAGCTGTTTGTAGATGTTCACAGCTTTTCTGCAAACGTTTGCGACGTGGGTGTTGAAAGTGAGCTGGTGGTCGACGGTGAGCCCCAGTATTTTGATTTCCTTAGACATGCCAATGTCTACCCCGCCCATGCTCAAGAGTGGGACATCGTACTTCAGCTTCTTGGTGATTACCATTGCACAAGTTTTTTGCGGTGCAAACTTCAGCTTGTTTCGGATGCCCCAAACCCGAACATACTCGAGGGCGGCATTGGCCTGCCTCTGGACTTCCAACGCTGTGTCACCGTCGAAGATCATCACAACATCATCGGCGAACGCCTGGCAGTGGTCGCCCCGCTCCTCCAGTCCCTTCAGCAGGGGGTCCAGGATTAAGTTCCATAGGATCGGACCGCCAATGGAACCTTGCACACACCCCTTGTTGGTATCACGCCGACACTCGGCGCCCGCGTACCTCACTCGGACACTCCTACCAGTCAAGTAGCTGTCTAGCAACCTTCTGATGTTCACCGGGCACTTTTCCTCAGCCAGTCTGGTCCTGATGGCCGGCCACTATGCGCTGTCGAAGGCTCCCTCTATATCCAACGATACAACAGTGATCAGCTTCTTTTCGCTCAGCTTTCCTTTGATATGTTGTATCATGGTGTAGAGGGAGTCCTCGGTGCTCTTCTGTGGCATGAAGCCAAACTGGCGAGTACTGAGCCGCGGGATTAGGTGCCACTTTAACCTTGCTACTAGCAGTTTTTCCAGCGTTTTGCCTAAGACTGGTAGGAGGCCGATCGGCCTGTACGATTTTGGGGTGGTGTAGGAGTCTTTGCCGGGCTTTCGGAGGACCACCACCGTAGCTTCTTTCCAGGCCCCAGGGAAGTGTCCGTGCTCCAAGCATTTGTTGGCCAGTGCAAGGAACGTCCCTGGGTCCCGGGAAATAGCCTGGGCGCAGATATCGGCTGTGAGACCATCCGCCCCGGGTTCCTTCTTCGGGTTGAAACTTTCCACCGCGGTTTTCAGCTCCTGAAGTGTAAACGGTGGGTCATGTTGTTCATCATGCGTCCACTCGTTTACACGACTGGCCGCTTCACGTGTCCGAAGGTGGTCGGCGGTTTCTCCCTCTTCTAGGTCTTCCGGGTAGAAGGTCTCGGCCAGCAGCAAGGCCGATTCCTGCGCGGTCAGTGGCACTCCATCCTTCACCAACGGCAAGTCCTCCTGTCATTTGGCGGTCCGTCCTATGACCCTATATATTCCTTCCCACATTCCTTCTTTATCCTGCTTTTGGCAGAAGCCCTTCCAGCCCTCCGTCTGCGCCTTTTTGGCTAGGGACTCATAACTCAGTTTCGCTTGCAGGTACTCATCGACGACTTTTTGTCTGCGGACTGGTGCAGCGCATCGGATGCGGCGTCTTCTAGTGTTCACCTCCGACATTTTAGCAGCAAGCTCTTTGGACCACCACGGTATTGTAAGTAGTTCTGTGTTCTTAATTTTGGCCAATTCTTCCTCACATGTTTGTTTTATACTAGCTATATATCTGTTTACTTTATGTTCCAAATCTATTTTGTTACTAATTTTACTAATTTGATTTGAGTTTAAATTTGCATCAGCTTTTAATTGGGCCAATTTCGTATGAAATTGACTCCAATTTGCTTTTTTGGTATTATATAGTCTAGTTGTTCTGTTAATGTTAATTCCCTTAGCTTTTTGTAGTTTAATTTTGAATAGAATACCGTTGTGGTCCGAGCTCGTCATGCCTTCCTCGACCCGCCAGTCCTCCACCAAGTCCAGCAGGTCCGTTGAACAGGCTGTTACGTCAACGAAGCTGCTGTACAGGGTGTTACCTCTGACGGTGTCGAAGGTCGGTGTGTTGCCGACGTTGAGTACCTGCAGGCTCATTTCTTCCAGGACTCCCGACATTTCCTCTCCCTTGCTGTCTGTTACCAGGCTGCCCCACCAGGTGCTCTTGGCGTTGGCGTCGCCGCCAATTATAATCCTCGTGGGGCCTATTTCCTCGCGAATCTGCAGGAGTTGCTCCAGGTATGGCTGTATGGGCTGGTCTGGTTCAAAGTAGAAGGAGACTACTGCGATTTCCCAGGCGCTGGTTCGGATCCTCACCACCACGATGTTATTGCTGGTGAGTTTCGGACACTGTGTGACGTCAAGGTCATGATCAAAGACGACTATTGCCGCCTTCACAGTTCCACTTCCCTGATCAGCGCACTGGAAGACTCTCGCTCCCCGGTAGTCTCGCATCCTTTTAACCCCACCCACATACGGTTCCTGGAGCAGCGCGAACGCAACCCTCCGCTCACTAGCCACAATCATGAGCTCTTGGGTTGCCAAATTCTTCCTCTGCAGATTCGCTTGGATTACCTGGTAGTCATTGCGAGCGCTCGGGCGTGTTCGGGAATCCCAGGCTGAGTTACTTCCTGTAGCCGCTGGTTGGACCTTAGCAATACGCCACCGACAGCCGCGCCAGTGCGTCCCACTTGACGCGAACTGGACACTCGCTGTCGAAGGCGTTGTGCTCCGTCTTTCCCAGTTTTGCGGAGGCGCAGTTACGGCACTTGGGTGGCTCCGCAGCTAGCCGTGAGGGGCAGTCCACCCTCATGTGGGGGTCTCCACAGTGTGTGCAGAGGTCGGCGGGTTCCGTGCACAGTTTACGGCTGTGACCGAAGCGCAAGCAGCGAGTGCACTGGATCAGTGGTGACTGGTCCAGCACACGCACCCGCTGCAAGTCGATGTGCACTCGACCCGCATACGTTAGCCTCTGCCACACAGAAGGGGACACCTGCAGGATGACATGGCACATGTGGGGGTTCCTCGTCTTGCGACGGTACTTCACCCCCATCTTCAGATCATCCGCAGGCACGTCCCCAATCAGGTGGGTGTTCTGACGCTTAAGCGCCTCGGTGACCTCCACATCGGAGTGACAGGAGAGGACGTCCTTCAAGATGATGAGGGGATCCTTGTTCTTCACCTCCTCCACCACGAGGTTTCCGGCCTTTTTAATCCTCTCTGTCACCCGAGTCAGCTCCTCCCTGGTCCTGAATCCGACCACCACCTTCTGGTCCCTCGCTTTCCGCAGCCTCTCCACCCTGGTACCCTCATTTCTGGCGTCCACCGCCGTCCTTAGCTTCTCAATAACCTCTTCCCCGCTGTCCGTGCCACTAACGGATGACACGACCATCGAGTGAAGAGGCTCTTGGAATTGCTGCTTTGGGACGGCGGCCATCTCCGCGAAAGAAGGACCTTGGCCTGCGACGTAGCGAGGTGCCTGCTGTAAGTGCTCCGACAGAGCCCGTGTGTGCTGCTGGCAGTCCTCCAGCGCCTTTTTATGCTGCTGGAGGTTCTCCATGAGCTGCTTCATGAGCTCTGTCGGCGCACCCGAGGCCGGTGTCAGGTCCTGGGGGGCCTTCTCGGTTTCCACTGCCTCTCCGGGTCTTTTTCCTCTCTCGTTCTCTCCCTCCTTTACGAGTTGGTAAAGCCTTTCTACCGCTTTTGTGAGCGCATCTTTTATTTCCTTCTTTAGATTTCGGGAACTGTCTAGCTGTATTTTAGCGCTAGAGAGACACGCTTTGGCCTCCGTGGTTCTGTTTATATACCTCACGGGTGGCACTTCTCGAGGCGAGCTCTCTAGCGCTCTCTCGGGCTGCTTTTGCGCAGCGGACTTTGATTGCTGCGCTGATGTATTTTTGGATTTGAGTTTGGGGGGAGTGGGCACGAGTGTCTTGTTGGGGGGAGTGGTAACGGGTAACGAGTTTGATGGTGTTGATTTAGTAGGTTGCCCCGACTTATGCTTCTCCGCTTCCCACTCGCCAATACTGCGCCTCACTGAGGGGCCCGCCTGTACTGGGCATGCCCCCTCCACGTCCAAACTCTCCTCCACAGCCTTCGCCTTATTGACAGGTGTTCTTATTCCGAACATACTTGGGAGTTATTTGGTACAACTAATTTGTCAGGGGACACTGCTGTTCACAAATACTGAATGAATCCCTGTAAAGGGGGGATCCAGTCTATAATAAAAGTAAAAGTAAGTAAAATAAAAATAAAAAAATTGTCCTAACTAAGACTAAAGCCTAGTCAAGGAGTCAGGTTTGTAGTCTGTCACTATTGCACTGGCAATGGCTTGACAATTGCCTTATAAGAGGTGGTGAGTTAGCGATGCAATTTTGTATTTTCTCCACTGCAACAGAACTTTGTACAAGAGGAGCTTCAAAGCAATTTAATTCTTTGTTACGGACCAAAAAAGAGTTTGGATGTCAAAAATTGAATAAAATGTTTTTGGCCAAAACCCTCGGTTACCCTCCTTTATATACCACAGGGCGGGTGAGCGGGGCGTGCGATATGTCCAGAGACGGGTCTCCGCGCGGGCTAGCGATCTGCGAAATAAAACAGGGTGGGTGCCGAACAAGATTTTTGGGTTTTGGTCAAAAAACCAGTTTTTGAAACAAAAAATTTCGATTTTCAACCCCCTACCTGGACTCCGGCACACGGAACGCGGACCAGAACACAGGGATGGCAGGTGAGTACTATTGCAGCTATAATGTAACGTAGTTTTCAAAGAAAATTTGGAAAAACACTAAATTTTGAAGATTTTATCTGAAATTTATAAAAATTTTGCAAGGGTTGTAGGGAGAATTTTTCAAATCGCGTCCAGGCGAGTGCAAAGTGGTCAGTACGTAGGTGGAGGCCTACTTTAGTCTAAAAATGCTGAAAACAGCGTCAAAATTGCACTATTAAGGGCGAAGATATCTAACTTTTTGTGTTTGATGTTCTCCTTAAGGTGGATTTTAGTACAACGGAATTTAACAAGAAATTGACTATTTTGGAAAAATTGCAATGTTTTATTTGAGCTAGCCGGGCGTGCGATATGTCCAGAGACGGGTCTCCGCGCGGGCTAGCGATCTGCGAAATAAAACAGGGTGGGTGCCGAACAAGATTTTTGGGTTTTGGTCAAAAAACCAGTTTTTGAAACAAAAAATTTCGATTTTCAACCCCCAACCTGGACTCCGGCACACGGAACGCGGACTAGAACACAGGGATGGCAGGTGAGTACTATTGCAGCTATAATATAACGTAGTTTTCAAAGAAAATTTGGAAAAACACTAAATTTTGAAGATTTTATCTGAAATTTATAAAAATTTTGCAAGGGTTGTAGGGAGAATTTTTCAAATCGCGTCCAGGCGAGTGCAAAGTGGTCAGTACGTAGGTGGAGGCCTACTTTAGTCTAAAAATGCTGAAAACAGCGTCAAAATTGCACTATTAAGGGCGAAGATATCTGGTTAGGTTAGGTTAGGTTAGGTTAGGTTGGGGGACCCCCCACAGAGCATACGTCCACGTCGTGTCCCCTGGAAACAGCCCAGTTCTGACCACCGTAACGGAGTGGCAGACTGGGACTGGCCAAAGTGCTCTGTGATCTCGTAGCGAATTTTTATCTGTTTTTATCTGCCTTGTGTTTCGCTGCTATGCCTGCAACACCCTCGCGGGACGCCTCCGGGCGGTTTTTAAAATCAAAAGGCCCTTCTCAGGGCCAACCCAAAGGCCCTTCTCAGGGCCAACCCAAAGGCCCTTCTCAGGGCCAACCCAAAGGCCCTTCTCAGGGCCAACAAAAAGGCCCTTCTCAGGGCCACCCCGACGCACCAGCGTCAGAGCCTAGCCGCGCGCCGTCTGCGGCTAGTTATTTTGGAGGGGCGGAGTCGTCCGACAACGACTCGCTTGTTGGTGCGTCGGACGCGAGTGGCTCGCGGTCGCGGAAGCGGGTCTTCCGAAGTTGTGGGTCCGAGAGTTCTTCGGCCTCGGGGTCCAAACCGTTGTCGAAGGCTAAAAAGCCGACGACAACGGCCGCGGATACCCACGTCGTTGGGCTCGCGGACGCCCAGCGCCAGGTAGACCTGGCACGGAAGGTCCAGCTCCAGCAAGAGCTGGAGGAGCGGGTTGCCGCCAAGGAGAAGCGTGCGTACGTCGCCCGGGCCAAGTCCGGGTACGGTGCGTCCCGGGTTGTGTACGCGGACCACTCTTTGGCGGAACTGCAAAGGATGGCGGAGGAGGACGAGGAGGAGATTGTGGAGGTCGCCTCTAAGTCCTCCAACCTGAAGGGCACGTTTCAGAAGGCCCTGAAGTGTCGGGCCGCGAGCTTGCGCGGAGTCGTCGCTGAACTCGTTCAGCGGACGGCCTCCGACGAGACGCGGCAACTGCAGGCGAGGGTGGATCGCCTGCAGTCGGAGGTCAACCAGCTTCGTCAGAAGCTGGCTGAAGCCACGGCCCGGCCTCAACAGGCCGAGTTGAGCCCTGTGGCAGAGGGCCCTGCCTCGGCCCAGCCACCACGGGCTAAGGCGAGCCCTGCAGTAGAGGGCCCCTCCTCCAACCTTGAGGATATCATCCGCAAGGTGATAATGGAGGAGAGGGCCTTCACGAGAGCCTGCCTGGCAGGCATCGAGGACCGGCTCCTGCCGGAAAAAAGCCTCCGGCCGCCGCTTGCGGCGGATAAGAGGCAAAGCCGGCCGGGGCCGTCCTCCTCCACCCAGGTGGAAGACGCGGCCCTTCTCCCTGCGACCACTCCGTCCAACGAGTGGACGAAAGTGGGCCGGGGGGGGAAAGGCAAAGGGAAGAAGTCGGCAGCGGCCGTCCCTGCCGTCCCTGCCATCCCCGCCATCCCCGCACCCAGCCAGTCGCAGACGACCGGCAAGGGCAAGGGGAAAGGGAAAGGGAGAGGAAAGGGGCAGTTGGTCCCCCCTAAAACCGCGGCCGTCGTGGTGACGCTCACCGCGGAGGCTGCGGGGCGAGGGGAGACCTACGCCTCCATCTTGGTGCGGGCGCGCGGCAATGCCGATCCCACTCAACTGGGGATCGGCAGTGTGTCGTGCCGGCGGACGCAGGCCGGGGCTCGAATTTTCGAGTTCCCGGGGGCCGAGGGGAGCGCCCGCGCTGACCTCTTTGCAGCCAAGCTGCAGGAGGTCATCGCGGACTCTGCCAAGGTGGCCCGGCCGGTCAAGTCGGCGGCCATCGAATTGACGGAGTTGGATGACTCCGTCACCAAGGAGGAGGTGGTGGCGGCGGTCGCAGCGGTAGGGGGCTGTGGCGCCGCGGCGGTCCAAGGCCGGGACATAAGGCCCGGCCGCGGCGGAATGGGCACCATCCGCCTCGAGTGCCCAGTCGCAGCTGCCAAAGCCGTCCTTGCGAAAGGACGGCTTCAAGTCGGGTTCAGCTCGGGCGCAGTCCGGGCACTCGAGGACCAGCCTATGCGGTGTTTCCGGTGCTTCGGCATCGGCCACACCCGGCCCCTGTGTCCGTCCAAGGTTGACAGGACGGACACATGCTACCGCTGCGGCAAGGAGGGCCACAAAGCCGCCACATGCCAGGCCGCCACGCCGCACTGCGCGGTGTGTGCCGCCAGTGGCCGCCGGGCAGGCCACGTCATGAAGGGGAGGAAGTGCAATCCCCCCCCTAAGCGTGGCAAAGTGCAGGCGCCGACCGGGCCTGCACCTGCTGCTGCCGCTAACACCGCCGTTCCTGCGGCGGCTGCGGAGGAGGTTGCGATGTCCGACTGATGGCCACGGTCGAACATCGCATCCTTCAGGCGAACATCAACCACTGCAGGACAGCCCAGGATCTGCTGATGCAGACCATGGCTGAGTGGTTGGTGGACTTGGCGGTGGTCGCCGAACCCTACTCGGTCCCTGGCCGTTGGCTGGGCGACCGGGACGGCTTGGTGGCGTTGGTGGCGCGGTCTTCCACAGACTCCCCTCCCCTCTCGCTCTTAGAGAGGGGACCGGGATACGTGGCCGCCGCGTGGGGAGAGATAGCGACGGTGCGGGTGTATTTCTCCCCAAACCGCCCTCTCTCGGACTTTGAGGATTTCCTCGAGATCCTCACTGCTGTCGTAGGGAGGGCGGCACCACGCCAGGTCGTGGTGTTGGGCGACCTAAACGCCAAGTCGGTGGCCTGGGGCAACCCGGTCGCCGGGTGCAACGTCCGGGGACGCGCCGTCGAGTTTTGGGCGGCCTCGTGCGGTGTGTCCCTCCTCAACAGGGGGGCGGTCCACACGTGTGTGCGGCAACAGGGCGGGTCGGTGGTGGACGTCTCGTTCGCCACCCCCGCGCTTGCCGCCCGCGTCGTGAACTGGCGGGTGGAGCTGGTGGAGACCTTGTCGGACCACCGTTATGTGCGGTTCGACATCTCCACACAGCGGGGAGGGGGGACGGCCCGCGCTGGGCAATCTCCCTTCCCACGGTGGGCGCTCACCCGCCTGGACCGGGAGGCAGCCAGGGAGGCCGCCTTCCTCCAGGACTGGCTGTCGCCTCCCCCTGTCGAGGAGGTCACGGACGTGGACGCCGCAGCGGTCAGGCTGCGGGGGTCCTTGACCGAGGTGTGCAACTCCAGCATGCCTCGGTCTCGCCGTCCGCCTCCCCGTCGCGCCGTGTACTGGTGGACGGAGGAGCTGGCGGGGCTCCGGGCCACCTGCGTGGCGGCCAGAAGGGCCTACGCGCGGAGCCGACGGCGCAGCGCCCAAAACCGAGTCCGGGCAGAGGAGGACCGCCTGTACGCCTCTTACCGAGAGGCTACGGTGGCCCTCAAGTCTGCGATGGGCGCTGCGCAAGACTCGGCGAGGGCCGAGATGCTGGAGGGTCTCGACAGAGATCCCTATGGGAGGCCATATAAGGCGGCGCGGAACCAGCTCCGCCCCTATGGTCCCCCACTGTCTGAGACCCTCGAGCCAGCGTTGCTGGATGGGGTGGTCCGGTCCCTGTTTCCGCGCAGGACCGACTTCACCCCTCCAGCGATGGATCCCCCGCAAGGGGCGGCTCCGCCGGAGGTGGAGGTGCCCCCGGTCACGGCGGCGGAATTCTACGCGGGGGTTCTGAGCCTCCGCGCGAAGAAGACCGCCCCCGGGCCGGACGGCGTCCCCGCACGGGTGGTGGCGATCGCCGCCACCCAAATGGAGGACAGGTTTCGGGACCTCTTCAGCGCGTGTTTTACGGCTGGGAGGTTCCCGAAACTGTGGAAGGAGGGGCAGCTTTGCCTGCTCCGAAAGGAGGGTCGCCCGGTGGACTCCCCCTCGGCATACCGGCCCATCGTTCTGCTCGATGAGGTCGGTAAACTGTTCGAGGGGATCGTCGCCGGGAGGCTGGACAGCCACCTGCGGGGGGTAGGGCCGGATCTGTCGGACGCCCAATTCGGGTTCCGTCGTGGGCGTTCGACGATCGACGCGCTGGCCCTACTCAAGGGCCAGGTGAAGGAGGCGGTGGAGGCGGGGGACGGAGTGCTGGCGGTGTCATTCGACATTGCCAACGCCTTCAACTCCGTCCCCCACTCGACGATATTGGAGGCGCTCCGGTATCACGGAGTGCCCCAATACCTGCGGGACCTCCTGGCCGACTACTTGGAGGGCCGAGAGGTCCTCCTCGTGGACAAGTCGGCCACGGTGAGGCGGTACGGCGCAGAGTCCGGTGTTCCACAGGGATCGGTGCTAGGCCCCCCCTTGTGGAACATCGGGTTCAACTGGCTGCTGCGGGGTGCCCTCCTCCCGGGCACGAGTGTCATCTGCTACGCGGATGACACTCTGCTCACTGCCCGGGGGAGGAACTTTGC
This sequence comes from Standfussiana lucernea, assembly GCA_964057025.1. Taxonomy (NCBI): domain Eukaryota; kingdom Metazoa; phylum Arthropoda; class Insecta; order Lepidoptera; family Noctuidae; genus Standfussiana; species Standfussiana lucernea. The sequence goes on from OZ059788.1 coordinate 18,472,047, forward strand.
CGACGCGGCCATTCTGGCCTCGGCTGGCGGGTCCTTGGTGGCAGAAAGGATCCGCCGCCTGGGATTGAGGGTGGCGCTGCACAAAACGGAGGCCGTGTTCTTTCGCGGTCCCCGGCAGCGCTGCCCTGCCGACGCCCACATCGTCGTGGAGGGCGTCCGTATAGGGGTCCAGCCCCAGATGAAATATCTGGGACTGGTGCTGGACGACAGGTGGCGCTTCGGCCCGCATTTCAGCGGGCTGTCGACGCGCTTGTTGAAGGCCGCGGACGCCCTCTCATGGCTCCTCCCAAACCTGGGGGGACCAAAAGCAAAGTGCCGGCGCCTCTATGCCGGCATTTTGCGGAGCATGGCCCTCTACGGGGCTCCCATCTGGGCGGACTCCCTCCATAGGAGGGAGAATGCTACCGCCATCCGCAGGCCCCAGCGGGCTATTGCACAGCGGGTGGCGAGGGCCTACCGCTCAGTGGGCTTTTCGGCGGCGTGCGCTCTGGCCGGCACCCCTCCTTGGGAGCTGGAGGCGTGGGTGCTCGCCAGAGTGTACGAGTGGACGGCGCGCCGAAAGGCGCTCGGGGAGCGCCCCACGGGCGAAGAGCGGGAGGCGGTGCGGCGAGAGGCGAAGGACGCCATCGTCCTCCATTGGACGGAGGACCTCGCCAGCGCCGCCTTTGGCCGCCGGACGTTGGACGCGCTCGGTCCGGTCCTGAAGGGCTGGCTCGAGCGATCCCACGGTTTCCTCTCTTTCCGTCTGGTGCAGGTGTTATCCGGACATGGCTGTTTCGGATCGCACCTGCACCGGATCGGGAGGGAGGAGACCCCGGCGTGCCACGACTGCGGCGCGGCGGAGGACACGGCGCAGCACACCCTCGAGGTGTGCCCGGCGTGGTCCGAGCTGCGCCGCGGTCTGACCGCGGTGGTAGGACCGGTCCTCTCGCTTCCCGGCGTGGTCGACGCCATGCTGGGGAGTGAGGAGGCCTGGTCGGCGGTAGCCTCCTTTTGCGAGGACGTGATGTCGCAAAAGGAGGAGGCGGAGCGCGCGCGGGAGGACGACCCTCTCGCTGCGCCGCTCCGCAGACGAAGAAGGGGGAGAAGGCGTCGTGCCCTCCCTCCTCATGGTGACGGGCGGGCGACAGGCGCGGGGGTGCCTTCGCCCGCATTGCACCCGTCACCTTCGTCGGTCATTCCCGACCCCCCACACCCGTGAGGGTGTGAGGGGGTCCGCCTAGCAATCGTCGGCGGAGGACTGGAAGTAAAGGCTGTGCCGGTTTCCCAGTCCCCCGCCACTCTGACGAAGCGGGAATGCGCTGGGTCGTTTTAGTGGGTATACCGGGTCCGCCCGGGGAGTCCCACATACCCCTCCCGTCCCCCGACGGGTGGGCATGCGTAACGCATTTTTTCCCAGCGTAAAAAAAAAAAAAAAAAAAAAAAAAAAAAAAGGTTAGGTTGGGGGACCCCCCACAGAGCATACGTCCACGTCGTGTCCCCTGGAAACAGCCCAGTTCTGACCACCGTAACGGAGTGGCAGACTGGGACTGGCCAAAGTGCTCTGTGATCTCGTAGCGAATTTTTATCTGTTTTTTATCTGCCTTGTGTTTCGCTGCTATGCCTGCAACACCCTCGCGGGACGCCTCCGGGCGGTTTTTAAAATCAAAAGGCCCTTCTCAGGGCCAACCCAAAGGCCCTTCTCAGGGCCAACCCAAAGGCCCTTCTCAGGGCCAAGCCAAAGGTCCTTCTCAGGGCCAACAAAAAGGCCCTTCTCAGGGCCACCCCGACGCACCAGCGTCAGAGCCTAGCCGCGCGCCGTCTGCGGCTAGTTATTTCGGAGGGGCGGAGTCGTCCGACAACGACTCGCTTGCTGGTGCGTCGGACGCGAGAGGCTCGCGGTCGCGGAAGCGGGCCTTTCTGAGTTGTGGGTCCGAGAGTTCTTCGGCCTCGGGGTCCAAGCCGTCGTCGAAGGCTAAAAAGCCGACGACGACGGCCGCGGATACCCACGTCGTGGGGCTCGCGGACGCCCAGCGACAGGTGGACCTGGCACGGAAGGTGCAGCTCCAGCAAGAGCTGGAGGAGCGGGTTGCCGCCAAAGAGAAGCGTGCGTACGTCGCCCGGGCCAAGTCCGGGTACGGTGCGTCACGGGTCGTGTACGCGGACCACTCTTTGGCGGAACTGGAAAGGATGGCGGAGGAGGACGAGGAGGAGATTGTCGAGGTCGCCTCTAAGTCCTCCAACCTGAAGGGCACCTTCCAAAAGGCCCTGAAGTGTCGGGCCGCGAGCATGCGCGGTGTCGTCGCTGAACTCGTTCAGCGGACGGCCTGCGACGAGACGCGGCAACTGCAGGCGAGGGTGGATCGCCTGCAGTCAGAGGTCAACCAGCTTCGTCAGAAGCTGGCTGAAGCCACGGCCCGGCCTCAACAGGCCGAGGCGAGCCCTGTGGCAGAGGGCCCTGCCTCGGCCCAGCCACCACGGGCTAAGGCGAGCCCGGCACTAGAGGGCCCCTCCTCCAACCTTGAGGATATCATCCGCAAGGTAGTAATGGAGGAGAGGGCCTTCACGAGAGCCTGCCTGGCAGGCATCGAGGACCGGCTCCTGCCGGAGAAAAGCCTCCGGCCGCCGCTTGCGGCGGATAAGAGGCAAAGCCGGCCGGGGCCGTCCTCCTCCTCCCAGGTGGAAGACGTGGCCCTTCTCCCGTCGACCACTCCGTCCAACGAGTGGACGAAAGTGGGCCGGGGGGGGAAGGGTAAAGGGAGGAAGTCGGCAGCGGCCGTCCCTGCCAACCCTGCCGTCCCCGCCACCCCCGCACCCAGCCAGTCGCAGACGACCGGCAAGGGAAAGGGGAAAGGGAGAGTAGGAAGGGGGCAGTTGGTCCCCCCTAAAACTGCAGCCGTCGTGGTGACGCTCACCGCGGAGGCTGCGGGGCGAGGGGAGACCTACGCCTCCATCTTGGTGCGGGCGCGCGGCAATGCCGATCCCACTCAACTGGGGATCGGCAGTGTGTCGTGCCGGCGGACGCAGGCCGGGGCTCGAATTTTCGAGTTCCCGGGGGCCGAGGGGAGCGCCCGCGCTGACCTCTTTGCAGCCAAGCTGCAAGAGGTCATCGCGGATTCTGCCAAGGTGGCCCGGCCGGTCAAGTCAGCGGCAATCGAGGTGACGGAGTTGGATGACTCCGTCACCAAGGAGGAGGTGGTGGCGGCGGTCGCAGCGGTAGGGGGCTGTGGCGCCGCGGCGGTCCAAGGCCGGGACATAAGGCCCGGCCGCGGCGGAATGGGCACCATCCGCCTCGAGTGCCCAGTCGCAGCTGCCAAAGCCGTCCTTGCGAAAGGACGGCTTCAAGTCGGGTTTAGCTCGGGCGCAGTCCGGGCACTCGAGGAGCAGCCTCTGAGGTGTTTCCGGTGCTTCGGCATCGGCCACACCCGGCCCCTGTGTCCGTCCAAGGTTGACAGGACGGACACATGCTACCGCTGCGGCAAGGAGGGCCACAAAGCCGCCTCCTGCCAGGCCGCCACGCCGCACTGCGCAGTGTGTGCCGCCAGTGGCCGCCGGGCAGGCCACGTCATGAAGGGGAGGAAGTGCAATCCCCCCCCTAAGCGTGGCAAAGCGCAGGCGCCTACCGGGCCTGCACCTGCTGCTGCCGCTAACACCGCCGTTCCTGCGGCGGCTGCGGAGGAGGGTGCGATGTCCGACTGATAGCCACGGTCGAACATCGCATCCTTCAGGCGAACACCAACCACTGCAGGACAGCCCAGGATCTGCTGATGCAGACCATGGCTGAGTGGTTGGTGGACTTGGCGGTGGTCGCCGAACCCTACTCGGTCCCTGGCCGTTGGCTGGGCGACCGGGACGGCTTGGTGGCGTTGGTGGCGCGGTCTTCCACAGACTCCCCTCCCCTCTCGCTCTTAGAGAGGGGACCGGGATACGTGGCCGCTGCGTGGGGAGAGATAGCGACGGTGGGGGTGTATTTCTCCCCAAACCGCCCTCTCTCGGACTTTGAGGATTTCCTCGAGATCCTCACTGCTGTCGTAGGGAGGGCGGCACCACGCCAGGTCGTGGTGCTGGGCGACCTAAACGCCAAGTCGGTGGCCTGGGGCAACCCGGTCGCCGGGTGCAACGTCCGGGGACGCGCCGTCGAGTTTTGGGCGGCCTCGTGCGGTGTGTCCCTCCTCAACAGGGGGGCGGTCCACACGTGTGTGCGGCAACAGGGCGGGTCGGTGGTGGACGTCGCGTTCGCCACCCCCGCGCTTGCCGCCCGCGTCGTGAACTGGCGGGTGGAGCTGGTGGAGACCTTGTCGGACCACCTTTATGTGCGGTTCGACATCTCCACACAGCGGGGAGGGGGGACGGCCCGCGCTGGGCAATCTCCCTTCCCGCGGTGGGCACTCACCCGCCTGGACCGGGAGGCGGCCAAGGAGGCCGCCTTCCTCCAGGACTGGCTGTCGCCTCCCTCTGTCGAGGAGGTCCCGGACGTGGACGCCGCAGCGGTCCGGCTGCGGGGGTCCTTGACCGAGGTGTGCAACTCCAGCATGCCTCGGTCTCGCCGTCCGCCTCCCCGTCGCGCCGTGTACTGGTGGACGGAGGAGCTGGCGGGGCTCCGGGCCGCCTGCGTGGCGGCCAGAAGGGCCTACGCGCGGAGCCGACGGCGCAGCGCCCAAAACCGAGTCCGGGCAGAAGAGGACCGCCTGTACGACTCTTACAGAGAGGCTACGGCGGCCCTCAAGTCTGCGATGGGCGCTGCGCAGGACTCGGCGAGGGCCGAGATGCTGGAGGGTCTCGACAGAGATCCCTATGGGAGGCCATATAAGGCGGCGCGGAACCAGCTCCGCCCCTATGGTCCCCCACTGTCGGAGACCCTCGAGCCAGCGTTGCTGGATGGGGTGGTCCGGTCCCTGTTTCCGCGCAGGACCGACTTCACCCCTCCAGCGATGGATCCCCCGCAAGGGGCGGCTCCACCGGAGGCGGAGGTGCCCCCGGTCACGGCGGCGGAATTCTACGCGGGGGTTCTGAGCCTCCGCGCGAAGAAGACCGCCCCCGGACCGGACGGCGTCCCCGCACGGGTGGTGGCGATCGCCGCCACCCAAATGGAGGACAGGTTTCGGGACCTCTTCAGCGCGTGTTTTACGGCTGGGAGGTTCCCGAAACTCTGGAAGGAGGGGCAGCTATGCCTCCTCCGAAAGGCGGGTCGCCCGGTGGACTCCCCCTCGGCATACCGGCCCATCGTTCTGCTCGATGAGGTCGGTAAACTCTTCGAGGGGATCGTCGCCGGGAGGCTGGACAGCCACCTGCGGGGGGTAGGGCCGGATCTGTCGGACGCCCAATTCGGTTTCCGTCGTGGGCGTTCGACGATCGACGCGCTGGCCCTACTCAAGGGCCAGGTGAAGGAGGCGGTGGAGGCGGGGGACGGAGTGCTGGCGGTGTCATTCGACATTGCCAACGCCTTCAACTCCGTCCACCACTCGACGATATTGGAGGCGCTCCGGTATCACGGAGTGCCCCAATACCTGCGGGACCTCCTGGCCGACTACTTGGAGGGCCGAGAGGTCCTCCTCGTGGACAAGTCGGCCACGGTGAGGCGGTACGGCGCAGAGTCCGGTGTTCCACAGGGGTCGGTGCTAGGCCCCCCCTTGTGGAACATCGGGTTCAACTGGCTGCTGCGGGGTGCCCTCCTCCCGGGCACGAGTGTCATCTGCTACGCGGACGACACTCTGCTCACTGCCCGGGGGAGGAACTTTGCCGACGCGGCTATTCTGGCCTCGGCTGGCGGGTCCTTGGTGGCAGAAAGGATCCGCCGCCTGGGATTGAGGGTGGCGCTGCACAAAACGGAGGCCGTGTTCTTTCGCGGTCCCCGGCAGCGCTGCCCTGCCGACGCCCACATCGTCGTGGAGGGCGTCCGTATAGGGGTCCAGCCCCAGATGAAATATCTGGGGCTGGTGCTGGACGACAGGTGGCGCTTCGGCCCGCATTTCAGCGGGCTGTCGACGCGCCTCTTGAAGGCCGCGGACGCCCTCTCATGGCTCCTTCCAAACCTGGGGGGGCCCAAGGCAAAGTGCCGGCGCCTCTTGCCATCCTCCGCATTTTGCGGAGCATGGCCCTCTATGGGGCTCCCATCTGGGCGGACTCCCTCCATAGGAGGGAGAATGCTACCGCCATCCGCAGGCCCCAGCGGGCTATTGCACAGCGGGTGGCGAGGGCCTACCGCTCAGTGGGCTTTTCGGCGGCGTGCGCTCTGGCCGGCACCCCTCCTTGGGAGCTGGAGGCGTGGGTGCTCGCCAGAGTGTACGAGTGGACGGCGCGCCGAAAGGCGCTCGGGGAGCGCCCCACGGGCGAAGAGCGGGAGGCGGTGCGGCGAGAGGCGAAGGACGCCATCGTCCTCCATTGGACGGAGGACCTCGCCAGCGCCGCCTTTGGCCGCCGGACGTTGGACGCGCTCGGTCCGGTCCTGAAGGGCTGGCTCGAGCGGTCCCACGGTTTCCTCTCTTTCCGTCTGGTGCAGGTGTTATCGGGACATGGCTGTTTCGGATCGCACCTGCACCGGATCGGGAGGGAGGAGACCCCGGCGTGCCACGACTGCGGCGCGGCGGAGGACACGGCGCAGCACACCCTCGAGGTATGCCCGGCGTGGTCCGAGCTGCGCCGCGGTCTGACCGCGGTGGTCGGACCGGACCTCTCGCTTCCCGGCGTGGTCGACGCCATGCTGGGGAGTGAGGAGGCCTGGTCGGCGGTGGCCTCCTTTTGCGAGGACGTGATGTCGCAAAAGGAGGAGGCGGAGCGCGCGCGGGAGGACGACCCTCTCGCTGCGCCGCTCCGCAGACGAAGAAGGGGGAGAAGGCGTCGTGCCCTCCCTCCTCATGGTGACGGGCGGGCGACAGGCGCGGGGGTGCCTTCGCCCGCATTGCACCCGTCACCTTCGTCGGTCATTCCCGACCCCCCACACCCGTGAGGGTGTGAGGGGGTCTGCCTGGCAATCGTCGGCGGAGGACTGGAAGTAAAGGCTGTGCCGGTTTCCCAGTCCCCCGCCACTCTGACGAAGCGGGAATGCGCTGGGTCGTTTTAGTGGGTATACCGGGTCCGCCCGGGGAGTCCCACATACCCCTTCCGTCCCCCGACGGGAGGGTATGCGTAATGCATTTTTTCCCAGCGTAAAAAAAAAAAAAAAAAAAAAAAAAGTTAGGTTAGGTTAGGTTGGGGGACCCCCCACAGAGCATACGTCCACGTCGTGTCCCCTGGAAACAGCCCAGTTCTGACCACCGTAACGGAGTGGCAGACTGGGACTGGCCAAAGTGCTCTGTGATCTAGTAGCGAATTTTAATCTCTTTTTATTGCCTTGTTTCGACTACGATGCCTGGTACACCCTCGCGGTGCGCCCGCGGGCGGTTTTTAAAATCAAAAGGCCCTTCTCAGGGCCAACCCAAAGGCCCTTCTCAGGGCCAACCCAAAGGCCCTTCTCAGGGCCAACAAAAAGGCCCTTCTCAGGGCCACCCCGACGCACCAGCGTCAGAGCCTAGCCGCGCGCCGTCTGCGGCTAGTTATTTTGGAGGGGCGGAGTCGTCCGACAACGACTCGCTTGTTGGTGCGTCGGACGCGAGTGGCTCGCGGTCGCGGAAGCGGGTCTTCCGAAGTTGTGGGTCCGAGAGTTCTTCGGCCTCGGGGTCCAAACCGTTGTCGAAGGCTAAAAAGCCGACGACAACGGCCGCGGATACCCACGTCGTTGGGCTCGCGGACGCCCAGCGCCAGGTAGACCTGGCACGGAAGGTCCAGCTCCAGCAAGAGCTGGAGGAGCGGGTTGCCGCCAAGGAGAAGCGTGTGTTAGAAAGTGGATGTAAACTACATGTATATGTATTGATATCTATTTAATTAATAAGCTTTGAGTGTCAGAATGGTAACTTATTATTTACTACGTCTGAAAGTGTCTCTAAAAAGGTGTGTAGGGTAAAGGGATTTTATAAAGAAAACCACAGAAAGACAAGACTATTCATTTATAACTATCAAACTACGTCCATTCGCAAACCTAGGTCTTCGTGGAGAAGAATGGACAAGAAACTCCACGGTAACATCTTAAAAAGTATAATGCCAGGACAATCTATATTGTCCTGGACCATTTCTCAAGTTATAGCAGTTTATATGTGTAGATAAACAATAAGCAATATAAGCCATATTATAACATATTTCTAGCACATAGCTATCAGTAATATTCATAGTATAATATCAAATAACTTACATAAACATTGTAGAACACGGTGGTAATACAAATAGGTTTTCAGCTTTACACACTTGGTATCTCCATTAACTTGCAAACTTAATACTATACACAATTACACATGGACTACACAATATACGACTCAGAGTCTATCGTAACTCGTCGAACAGTAGCAGCAAAAAGGCCCCTGAATTGGCAGCAACATCTCTTTTTATCACCATCAAATCTTACTCAGTACATAAAATGTTACCGCCAAAATACACCAATGGCCGATGGGTTACACATTATAGTTAAACAACTAATAACATAGATAATAATCAACAAATCCTGTGTAGTGGAACTATTTTAAAACTTCATTAGATAATTTAGAAATCTTGTATGTATTTATTTGTAATCTTTATGTTTAATCGGATAAAATATGAACATCGACTGATAGTTCAGAGAATTGTTTTAAACCACTTGATATATTGAAATTGCAGTATAAAATCTAGGAAACATTATAAGTATCATTTAATCATAACTAATTCGTTTAATTAGCAATATAAAGTTTATAAATATTTAACTTGATTATTCAAAGATCACAACTAGCTTTCGTTCGGAAACCAAGTCTTTTAAGATACAATAAAAGCTATTTCTATAAAATACATCTGGCTATAAAATATCTTTACTAAAATGTAAATTAGGTTTATTTGAAATTGGAACCTTTCTGTTCTCAAGATATTAGTTTATTGTGATTATTAATTTATCAATATTCTTGAAATGCAACGTCGCCATACGTCAATGTAATTTGACATCTGACAACCGAAGTTGCTACATTACTGACAATACTTGAGAGTTGTTAAACAGTCAGATATTCTCGTATACATAAAGTTATGCCATCACGGCCATACTGACAGTACTTCGTCCTCGAAGTACATATTACTTCCCAAATGATACCACCCTGATCAGATAGTAGCAAAAATTTGAAGCAAAACAAAAAAAGGCTATTCGAAATTAAACTTTATAATAAGAAAAAGGGTCAGAGAATCGGTTAGAAATTTAGCTAGAGTCTGGCAAACGAAAGTAGAGACTGACAAAGCGCGGCAAATTTAAAAAATCTTAGTCTAGTAACCCCAAAATTTGTATGAAGTACCTGGAATAACCTGACTTGATACTTTAGAGTTATTTGTTTTTTGTGTAAAACAATATTTATACACTACTGCTTGACAGCATGTGGACAAGTCCAGAAATGGGAACCAGCGGTACTTGTTGTATGCAAAGTCGTATTTTTAACCAGAAGAAGTAAACTGAAGTTTCGAGATGTAAAATCATGTCTAAGTACCCATTATGATCCAAAACAAATAGACATTTCGTGCATGACATTTCGAAAATCAGTTTACTTCGTTGGAATAAAAATACGACTAGGTAATATTACATGATATTATCTGAATAAAAAAAACAACAACAATTATTCTATAGTAATTTTGGTTTATTCACTATCGTAATCAAAATCTGAATCTAGGATTTCCATGTGGAAAGATTCATTTGACCCACTGGAATCACTATCTCCAACATGAATAATAAAACTTTCCAAATTATCTTCTGTTATTCTATCCCTTTCTTTATATTTATTTTCAATGTGAATTACATGATCAGTCATTTTCTTCCATTCCTGTGGAGTTATGCTTTCAAAAGACTCTTTAATAAGTTTCTCGAACTCTACAGCAGGCAGGGCAATATTTTTACTTGCCACTTTACGTTTAGCCAAACTCCATACCAGCTCAATGGCATTTAGATCGCAGTGGTATGGGGGAAGTCGCAATACCTCATGCCCATTCTGCTTCAGAAGTTCATCAGCTTCATATACTGGTTCTGGTGTGTTTCGTTTCACAAGACATAGCAGCTCTGCTTTTGTATGATATTGTTCAAATGGAATATCATTTAAAGTAAGCCATTCTCTTATCTCATTTTTGCGACTTTGTGATGTAGGAGCTTTATTTACAATGATTGAATGGTAACTGGCATTATCCATAACTAATACACTTGGTTCATTTAAATTGGGTATAAGCTTTTCTCTTAGCCATTTATTAAAGTTAACGGCATTCATGTCGTGGTGGTAGTCTGCCATTTTAGATTTAGTGCTAAATACTAATAATGAGTTAGGCACAGGGCCTTTCTCCGATCCAGCATGTACAATTATATACCTTTTCCCTGTTGAAACATTTTCAATCGCACCACTTGTAGATGGACCTTGCCAAGACTTCTTGGGCCTGTAGTTTTTATGAATATAGGTCTCATCTAAATAAATTATTGACTTTCCTTCTCTACGTTTCAAAGCCATGGTTCTTAAAAACCGATGTCTCCAGGCAGATATGTCATAACGTTCAATTAACAATGAACGCTCATTTTTATTTCTCTTAAATTCATAGCCATTGGAAAATAATAAGTGGCGAAGAGTTTCCCGGCATCCATTAAATCCAATGCTTTCTCTTAATTCCACTAACAGTGTTCTCAACGTAGGAACTTGTTTTCTAACTATGTAAAATTCGTTAATTTTGTTACGAATAGCATCTGTATCGAAACTGTCTAGGTTAGACACTGTGGGTTTATGTGGCCGTTTTTTCCCTGGTGTATTCCAGACACCTTCATTTACCACACCTTCCTTTTTTATTCTTTTCAATGTTGTAACACTCACTTCTGTAAAGAATGTTGAAACACAATGATTAGGTGCTGCATTTTTAATAGCAAATAATGTAGTAAATTATATCATTGTAAAACTTATGTATGTATTTAGTAAAAACTTACCAGTGATTGAAGCTATTTCATCCAAGTACTGGTTCTGGGTTCTTATCCTGTCTTTCTGCTCTAAATCGGTAAGTTTTTCAATAGTTTTTACTATATCATCAACCCCTGCTACATTTTCCAGATTTTCTGTAAAATAAAACAATTTGTAATAAAATTACATAATAATGCACAACAGTGCATAATAATGCATTAAGGTTATCTAACATTCCTAAATGGTATGATAAATAACGTGGCATTATTATGATAGTGTTTAACGTTATTTAAACAGATTGTGAACAAACACAGAAATAGTTTTTGTAAAATCATAAATAATAATTACGAATACAAATAAAGTATCAACATCAAAGCGTCATACTAACTTATGAAATCCAACACCATACGTAAACAATCTTGTTTCTGATTGAATTGGGCGTCTTTCTCCCGTTGTTTTTCTTCAAACTTCGAAATCATGCGAAACAACATCTCCCGCACTCCACTTTTAATCGTTTTATTCATGTTTAGGGTGAAAAAATGCTCTAAAAAGGTCTCAATAAATCAACAACAACACGCCATCTTGTTTTGACAAATTGAGATTGACATAAATAAAACATTGCCATACGAAAAGTTTGCAAATAATTCGAGTGTCTACTTTCATTTGCCAGACTCTAGCTTCTATCGAAACAAGGCGGTAAAATTAACCTACATATTAAGGGTTTAGAATTGCTACAGCAAAATCTTAAGTCATTTCTTAAAACATTAACTACATCTTTGCAAAATGAAGTAACAATATAATATTTCTACATTATTTTGTAAACATACATTTTGCAAGAATTCATTTTATTTTTATTTTTATCAGTTATCTGTTTAAGATTTGAACTATTTCGACACATCATAATATCAGTTGGTAAACAGTATTTCACTTTGATCCCTTTATTTGACTTTGTCTCTAGCTTTGTCCTTGGCTTTATCTTTAGCTTTGTCCTTGGCTTTGTCTTTAGCTTTGTCCTTGGCTTTGTCTTTAGCTTTGTCCTTGGCTTTGTCTTTAGCTTTGTCCTTGGCTTTGTCTTTAGCTTTGTCCTTGGCTTTGTCCTTGGCTTTTGACTTAGCTCTCCGACTTAGCTCTTTGACTTAGCTCTCCGACTTAACTCTTTGACTTAGCTCTCCGACTTAGCTCTTTGACTTAGCTCTCTGACTTAGCTCTCTGACTTAGCTCTTTGACTTAGCTTTCAACTTTTACCTAAAAAATTTACCTAGACCCTACCAATAGTACCTATATTTAACCGTTGAATCAAACAAAATTTAATTTACTTATCGAAAAAAAAAGTTATCGTTCGGCCAATCTGACAATATCATTGCAAATAAGCCAGTCGACACTTTAAAAATTTATGACCATATTTTCAAGTCTTGTATTCCGCGAACACGCTGTTTTTATTTTTATGTAAGTTTTAATTTTAGTACTTTACTTTTCACTTAATGTTAATTTTATTTATTTTAAGTAGATGTCTACTTGCACTTTGTAGCCTGAGACACAGGTTCAACCTAGTTCAGGCAAATAAGCAACTGTGCTCTATTTTAATTGTTGTGATATTTTTTTATAAAATAAACGATTGATTGATTTGATTGATTGATTGATCATACATTTATGTACTTATGTTTTATGATAATATCTTTCAGATATTTGACATTCATATAAAACAGAAAATCAATAGCTACTTTACTTTTTGTTAAAGTAATAGTTTAGAAGCCAAAGTCAAAATATCGTTTCAGGAAGACCATCAATCAGCACTATCAGTAACCAAACCTTGTCAAAATGATGTATGAACAATATAATGTATGTGTATAAACAGTTATCGGATCAAAGTAATTTATTTGTTTACCCACTTGATTAATTCAGGTACTAAATACTCATTCAGTTTTGAGTATATCTTATTATGATTTAACATTAGATAGAAATACTCAGGTATAAGTAACTGGTATATTATTTTCTAACTTATCTTCGTGAGTATTACAATTGTACTGTATTTATGTCAAGCTCCATTCTATACATTTTATTCTCAGTCTTATATTTTGTGAGAACTAGAATTACGAAGTAAATATAATATTAACCTTATCACTAAAGCTATTAATAAATCCAAGCTTCAATAAAATATTGACTAACCAATTTAAAATAAAATTTGCCCACATTGATACCTGTACAAATATTCTTACTATTATTTTAATTCTATTTATGTTTTGAAAATAATATAAATACTAGAGATGCTACGGAGGTTCGATTCAGATTCCGAAAGTTCGGAACTTGCGACTAATTTTACACCTTCGATTCAGATAAATTCTAATCGGAAGTTATATCGGAGGTCGATGAAAAGCTTGTGTTCATTAATTATAATTTGCTTCTTTTTGAGTAATTTCTTTTGATTTAATTTACTACTAGTACCAACTATTTCAAATTTTAAATTAGATAGTTTTTATTTTCAACACCTAGGTATACACCTACCTGTATATTTTTTTTGAACTGATAATAAGAAAAACGTGTGTGCCAAATTTCAGCAGGATAGCTTCAGTGAAAGAGGGTGAAATATTGATTGCAAAATTCCAGTGAAGTTAAATCAAAGCTTTTCACTTTTAAAAATACATATTTAAACTGATGAACAATGTGTGTTATTTTATTAACACATCTCTTTTGCCTCCCCCGCAGATTCCGGTTCCGATTCTGGTTCCGGTTCTGCCAACCAAATTTAAAAACTCCGCTTCCGAATTCGATTCCGACACAACCACCTCCGCAACATCCCTTCCTAGTAAATACGCTAAGTGAATATAGATTTCAAATATTTACAAAAATAATTCACTTCAATTTTCATCATCACAATATTAATGTGTAGGTAGGGACTTATTTTTCTAAAATAAACGTTAACATACTTTTATGCAAGTACCCGACAAAGTTTTTTTTTTAACAGAACCTCCTTATATATATATATATATATTTTTTTTTTTGAGTCGCCGATTACCAAATGAAGCTCAACTTTTAAAACAATATTTTGATGAATAATTGAAGTTGATAAATTCTACATCTTATTCCTTCAGTTTTCCCTAGAATCTTTCATTTCTAACTTTTCAGAAAGCAAAATCTTAAAGCAGAGCCTCTAAAGGCCTTACCGATATTAGGTAATTCGTACTGCTGCTCCGTTTGATCCACGGCATGGCTCCGATGCTGTCCCAGCAGCTTCTTAATTCTGCAGACAGAGTCGGCAGCACGTCGTCATAATTCTGGTCCTAGTTGAGTCGAGGCGGCGACCCGCCGACATCACAGCTTTCAGCATCACACCAATAGCTCCAACATTGATCATGAAAATATCAAATTAAAGTTCGTTAGGAATAATAAATAGGCCAGAGCACAATCCCACTTCTGATGTTAGAAAGTGGATGTAAACTACATGTATATGTATTGATATCTATTTAATTAATAAGCTTTGAGTGTCAGAATGGTAACTTATTATTTACTACGTCTGAAAGTGTCTCTAAAAAGGTGTGTAGGGTAAAGGGATTTTATAAAGAAAACCACAGAAAGACAAGACTATTCATTTATAACTATCAAACTACGTCCATTCGCAAACCTAGGTCTTCGTGGAGAAGAATGGACAAGAAACTCCACGGTAACATCTTAAAAAGTATAATGCCAGGACAATCTATATTGTCCTGGACCATTTCTCAAGTTATAGCAGTTTATATGTGTAGATAAACAATAAGCAATATAAGCCATATTATAACATATTTCTAGCACATAGCTATCAGTAATATTCATAGTATAATATCAAATAACTTACATAAACATTGTAGAACACGGTGGTAATACAAATAGGTTTTCAGCTTTACACACTTGGTATCTCCATTAACTTGCAAACTTAATACTATACACAATTACACATGGACTACACAATATACGACTCAGAGTCTATCGTAACTCGTCGAACAGTAGCAGCAAAAAGGCCCCTGAATTGGCAGCAACATCTCTTTTTATCACCATCAAATCTTACTCAGTACATAAAATGTTACCGCCAAAATACACCAATGGCCGATGGGTTACACATTATAGTTAAACAACTAATAACATAGATAATAATCAACAAATCCTGTGTAGTGGAACTATTTTAAAACTTCATTAGATAATTTAGAAATCTTGTATGTATTTATTTGTAATCTTTATGTTTAATCGGATAAAATATGAACATCGACTGATAGTTCAGAGAATTGTTTTAAACCACTTGATATATTGAAATTGCAGTATAAAATCTAGGAAACATTATAAGTATCATTTAATCATAACTAATTCGTTTAATTAGCAATATAAAGTTTATAAATATTTAACTTGATTATTCAAAGATCACAACTAGCTTTCGTTCGGAAACCAAGTCTTTTAAGATACAATAAAAGCTATTTCTATAAAATACATCTGGCTATAAAATATCTTTACTAAAATGTAAATTAGGTTTATTTGAAATTGGAACCTTTCTGTTCTCAAGATATTAGTTTATTGTGATTATTAATTTATCAATATTCTTGAAATGCAACGTCGCCATACGTCAATGTAATTTGACATCTGACAACCGAAGTTGCTACATTACTGACAATACTTGAGAGTTGTTAAACAGTCAGATATTCTCGTATACATAAAGTTATGCCATCACGTGCGTACGTCGCCCGGGCCAAGTCCGGGTACGGTGCGTCCCGGGTTGTGTACGCGGACCACTCTTTGGCGGAACTGCAAAGGATGGCGGAGGAGGACGAGGAGGAGATTGTGGAGGTCGCCTCTAAGTCCTCCAACCTGAAGGGCACATTTCAGAAGGCCCTGAAGTGTCGGGCCGCGAGCTTGCGCGGAGTCGTCGCTGAACTCATTCAGCGGACGGCCTCCGACGAGACGCGGCAACTGCAGGCGAGGGTGGATCGCCTGCAGTCGGAGGTCAACCAGCTTCGTCAGAAGCTGGCTGAAGCCACGGCCCGGCCTCAACAGGCCGAGGTGAGCCCTGTGGCAGAGGGCCCTGCCTCGGCCCAGCCACCACGGGCTAAGGCGAGCCCTGCAGTGGAGGGCCCCTCCTCCAACCTTGAGGATATCATCCGCAAGGTGATAATGGAGGAGAGGGCCTTCACGAGAGCCTGCCTGGCAGGCATCGAGGACCGGCTCCTGCCGGAAAAAAGCCTCCGGCCGCCGCTTGCGGCGGATAAGAGGCAAAGCCGGCCGGGGCCGTCCACCTCCTCCCAGGTGGAAGACGTGGCCCTTCTCCCGTCGACCACTCCGTCCAACGAGTGGACGAAAGTGGGCCGGAGGGGGAGGGGTAAAGGGAAGGGCAAAAAGTCGGCAGCGGCCAACCCTGCCGTCCCTGCCGTCCCTGCCGTCCCCGTCACCCCTGCACCCAGCCAGTCGCAGACGACCGGCAAGGGCAAGGGGAAAGGGAAGGGGAAAGGTGGAAAGGGGCAGTTGGTCCCCCCTAAAACTGCAGCCGTCGTGGTGACGCTCACCACGGAGGCTGCGGGGCGAGGGGAGACCTACGCCTCCATCTTGGCGCGGGCGCGCGGCAACGCCGATCCCACGCAACTGGGGATCGGCAGTGTGTCGTGCCGGCGGACGCAGGCCGGGGCTCGAATTTTCGAGTTCCCGGGGGCCGAGGGGAGCGCCCGCGCTGACCTCTTTGCAGCCAAGCTGCAAGAGGTCATCGCGGACTCTGCCAAGGTGGCCCGGCCGGTCAAGTCGGCGGAAATCGAGGTGACGGAGTTGGATGACTCCGTCACCAAGGAGGAGGTGGTGGCGGCGGTCGCAGCGGTAGGGGGCTGTGGCGCCGCGGCGGTCCAAGGCCGGGACATAAGGCCCGGCCGCGGCGGAATGGGCACCATCCGCCTCGAGTGCCCAGTCGCAGCTGCCAAAGCCGTCCTTGCGAAAGGACGGCTTCAAGTCGGGTACAGCTCGGGCGCAGTCCGGGCACTCGAGGACCAGCCTCTGCGGTGTTTCCGGTGCTTCGGCATCGGCCACACCCGGCCCCTGTGTCCGTCCAAGGTTGACAGGACGGACACATGCTACCGCTGCGGCAAGGAGGGCCACAAAGCCGCCTCCTGCCAGGCCGCCACGCCGCACTGCGCGGTGTGTGCCGCCAGTGGCCGCCGGGCAGGCCACGTCATGAAGGGGAGGAAGTGTAATCCCCCCCCTAAGCGTGGCAAAGCGCAGGCGCCGACCGGGCCTGCACCTGCTGCTGCCGCTAACACCGCCGTTCCTGCGGCGGCTGCGGAGGAGGTTGCGATGTCCGACTGATGGCCACGGTCGAACATCGCATCCTTCAGGCGAACACCAACCACTGCAGGACAGCCCAGGATCTGCTGATGCAGACCATGGCTGAGTGGTTGGTGGACTTGGCGGTGGTCGCCGAACCCTACTCGGTCCCTGGCCGTTGGCTGGGCGACCGGGACGGCTTGGTGGCGTTGGTGGCGCGGTCTTCCACAGACTCCCCTCCCCTCTCGCTCTTAGAGAGGGGACCGGGATACGTGGCCGCCGCGTGGGGAGAGATAGCGATGGTGGGGGTGTATTTCTCCCCAAACCGCCCTCTCTCGGACTTTGAGGATTTCCTCGAGATCCTCACTGCTGTCGTAGGGAGGGCAGCACCACGCCAGGTCGTGGTGTTAGGCGACCTAAACGCCAAGTCGGTGGCCTGGGGCAACCCGGTCGCCGGGTGCAACGTCCGGGGACGCGCCGTCGAGTTTTGGGCGGCCTCGTGCGGTGTGTCCCTCCTCAACAGGGGGGCGGTCCACACGTGTGTGCGGCAACAGGGCGGGTCGGTGGTGGACGTCTCGTTCGCCACCCCCGCGCTTGCCGCCCGCGTCGTGAACTGGCGGGTGGAGCTGGTGGAGACCTTGTCGGACCACCGTTATGTGCGGTTCGACATCTCCACCCAGCGGGGAGGGGGGACGGCCCGCGCTGGGCAATCTCCCTTCCCGCGGTGGGCGCTCACCCGCCTTGACCGGGAGGCAGCCAAGGAGGCCGCCTTCCTCCAGGACTGGCTGTCGCCTCCCCCTGTCGAGGAGGTCCCGGACGTGGACGCCGCAGCGGTCCGGCTGCGGGGGTCCTTGACCGAGGTGTGCAACTCCAGCATGCCTCGGTCTCGCCGTCCGCCTCCCCGTCGCGCCGTGTACTGGTGGACGGAGGAGCTGGCGGGGCTCCGGGCCACCTGCGTGGCGGCCAGAAGGGCCTACGCGCGGAGCCGACGGCGCAGCGCCCAAAACCGAGTCCGGGCAGAGGAGGACCGCCTGTACGCCTCTTACCGAGAGGCTACGTTGGCCCTCAAGTCTGCGATGGGCGATGCGCAAGACTCGGCGAGGGCCGAGATGCTGGAGGGTCTCGACAGAGATCCCTATGGGAGGCCATATAAGGCGGCGCGGAACCAGCTCCGCCCCTATGGTCCCCCACTGTCTGAGACCCTCGAGCCAGCGTTGCTGGATGGGGTGGTCCGGTCCCTGTTTCCGCGCAGGACCGACTTCACCCCTCCAGCGATGGATCCCCCGCAAGGGGCGGCTCCGCCGGAGGCAGAGGTGCCCCCGGTCACGGCGGCGGAATTCTACGCGGGGGTTCTGAGCCTCCGCGCGAAGAAGACCGCCCCCGGACCGGACGGCGTCCCCGCACGGGTGGTGGCGATCGCCGCCACCCAAATGGAGGACAGGTTTCGGGACCTCTTCAGCGCGTGTTTTACGGCTGGGAGGTTCCCGAAACTGTGGAAGGAGGGGCAGCTTTGCCTGCTCCGAAAGGAGGGTCGCCCGGTGGACTCCCCCTCGGCATACCGGCCCATCGTTCTGCTCGATGAGGTCGGTAAACTGTTCGAGGGGATCGTCGCCGGGAGGCTGGAGAGCCACCTGCGGGGGGTAGGGCCGGATCTGTCGGACGCCCAATTCGGGTTCCGTCGTGGGCGTTCGACGATCGACGCGCTGGCCCTACTCAAGGGCCAGGTGAAGGAGGCGGTGGAGGCGGGGGACGGAGTGCTGGCGGTGTCATTCGACATTGCCAACGCCTTCAACTCCGTCCCCCACTCGACGATATTGGAGGCGCTCCGGTATCACGGAGTGCCCCAATATCTGCGGAACCTACTGGCCGACTACTTGGAGGGCCGAGAGGTCCTCCTCGTGGACAAGTCGGCCACGGTGAGGCGGTACGGCGCAGAGTCCGGTGTTCCACAGGGATCGGTGCTAGGCCCCCCCTTGTGGAACATCGGGTTCAACTGGCTGCTGCGGGGTGCCCTCCTTCCGGGCACGAGTGTCATCTGCTACGCGGATGACACTCTGCTCACTGCCCGGGGGAGGAACTTTGCCGATGCGGCCATTCTGGCCTCGGCTGGCGGGTCCTTGGTGGCAGAAAGGATCCGCCGCCTGGGATTGAGGGTGGCGCTGCACAAAACGGAGGCCGTGTTCTTTCGCGGTCCCCGGCAGCGCTGCCCTGCCGACGCCCACATCGTCGTGGAGGGCGTCCGTATAGGGGTCCAGCCCCAGATGAAATATCTGGGGCTGGTGCTGGACGACAGGTGGCGCTTCGGCCCGCATTTCAGCGGGCTGTCGACGCGCCTGTTGAAGGCCGCGGACGCCCTCTCATGGCTCCTCCCAAACCTGGGGGGACCAAAGGCAAAGTGCCGGCGCCTCTATGCCGGCATTTTGCGGAGCATGGCCCTTTACGGGGCTCCCATCTGGGCGGACTCCCTCCATAGGAGGGAGAACGCTACCGCCATCCGCAGGCCCCAGCGGGCTATTGCACAGCGGGTGGCGAGGGCCTACCGCTCAGTGGGCTTTTCGGCGGCGTGCGCTCTGGCCGGCACCCCTCCTTGGGAGCTGGAGGCGTGGGTGCTCGCCAGAGTGTACGAGTGGACGGCGCGCCGAAAGGCGCTCGGGGAGCGCCCCACGGGCGAAGAGCGGGAGGCGGTGCGGCGAGAGGCGAAGGACGCCATCGTCCTCCATTGGACGGAGGACCTCGCCAGCGCCGCCTTTGGCCGCCGGACGTTGGACGCGCTCGGTCCGGTCCTGAAGGGCTGGCTCGAGCGGCCCCACGGTTTCCTCTCTTTCCGTCTGGTGCAGGTGTTATCCGGACATGGCTGTTTCGGATCGCACCTGCACCGGATCGGGAGGGAGGAGACCCCGGCGTGCCACGACTGCGGCGCGGCGGAGGACACGGCGCAGCACACCCTCGAGGTGTGCCCGGCGTGGTCCGAGCTGCGCCGCGGTCTGACCGCGGTGGTCGGACCGGACCTCTCGCTTCCCGGCGTGGTCGACGCCATGCTGGGGAGTGAGGAGGCCTGGTCGGCGGTGGCCTCCTTTTGCGAGGACGTGATGTCGCAAAAGGAGGAGGCGGAGCGCGCGCGGGAGGACGACCCTCTCGCTGCGCCGCTCCGCAGACGAAGAAGGGGGAGAAGGCGTCGTGCCCTCCCTCCTCATGGTGACGGGCGGGCGACAGGCGCGGGGGTGCCTTCGCCCGCATTGCACCCGTCACCTTCGTCGGTCATTCCCGACCCCCCACACCCGTGAGGGTGTGAGGGGGTCTGCCTGGCAATCGTCGGCGGAGGACTGGAAGTAAAGGCTGTGCCGGTTTCCCAGTCCCCCGTCACTCTGACGAAGCGGGAATGCGCTGGGTCGTTTTAGTGGGTATACCGGGTCCGCCCGGGGAGTCCCACATACCCCTCCCGTCCCCCGACGGGTGGGCATGCGTAATGCATTTTTTCCCAGCGTAAAAAAAAAAAAAAAAAAAAAAAAAAAAAAAAAAAAAAAAAAAAAAAAAAAAGGTTAGGTTGGGGGACCCCCCACAGAGCATACGTCCACGTCGTGTCCCCTGGAAACAGCCCAGTTCTGACCACCGTAACGGAGTGGCAGACTGGGACTGGCCAAAGTGCTCTGTGATCTCGTAGCGAATTTTTAACCCTTATTGCCTTGCCTTGCGTTCGTCTACGATGCCTGCAACACCCTCGCGGGACGCCTGCGGGCGATTTTTAAAATCAAAAGGCCCTTCTCAGGGCCAACCCAAAGGCCCTTCTCAGGGCCAACCCAAAGGCCCTTCTCAGGGCCAAGCCAAAGGTCCTTCTCAGGGCCAACAAAAAGGCCCTTCTCAGGGCCACCCCGACGCACCAGCGTCAGAGCCTAGCCGCGCGCCGTCTGCGGCTAGTTATTTCGGAGAGGCGGAGTCGTCCGACAACGACTCGCTTGCTGGTGCGTCGGACGCGAGAGGCTCGCGGTCGCGGAAGCGGGCCTTTCTGAGTTGTGGGTCCGAGAGTTCTTCGGCCTCGGGGTCCAAGCCGTCGTCGAAGGCTAAAAAGCCGACGACGACGGCCGCGGATACCCACGTCGTGGGGCTCGCGGACGCCCAGCGACAGGTGGACCTGGCACCGAAGGTGCAGCTCCAGCAAGAGCTGGAGGAGCGGGTTGCCGCCAAAGAGAAGCGTGCGTACGTCGCCCGGGCCAAGTCCGGGTACGGTGCGTCACGGGTCGTGTACGCGGACCACTCTTTGGCGGAACTGGAAAGGATGGCGGAGGAGGACGAGGAGGAGATTGTAGAGGTCGCCTCTAAGTCCTCCAACCTCAAGGGCACCTTCCAGAAGGCCCTGAAATGTAGGGCCGCGAGCATGCGCGGTGTCGTCGCTGAACTCGTTCAGCGGACGGCCTGCGACGAGACGCGGCAACTGCAGGCGAGGGTGGATCGCCTGCACTCAGAGGTCAACCAGCTTCGTCAGAAGCTGGCTGAAGCCACGGCCCGGCCTCAACAGGCCGAGGCGAGCCCTGTGGCAGAGGGCCTTGCCTCGGCCCAGCCATCACGGGCTAAGGCGAGCCCGGCACTAGAGGGCCCCTCCTCCAACCTTGAGGATATCATCCGCAAGGTAGTAATGGAGGAGAGGGCCTTCACGAGAGCCTGCCTGGCAGGCATCGAGGACCGGCTCCTGCCGGAAAAAAGCCTCCGGCCGCCGCTTGCGGCGGATAAGAGGCAAAGCCGGCCGGGGCCGTCCTCCTCCACCCAGGTGGAAGACGTGGCCCTTCTCCCTGCGACCACTCCGTCCAACGAGTGGACGAAAGTGGGCCGCGGGGGGAAGGGTAAAGGGAGGAAGTCGGCAGCGGCCGTCCCTGCCGTCCCTGCCGTCCCCGTCACCCCTGCACCCAGCCAGTCGCAGACGACCGGCAAGGGCAAGGGGAAAGGGAAGGGGAAAGGTGGAAAGGGGCAGTTGGTCCCCCCTAAAACTGCAGCCGTCGTGGTGACGCTCACCGCGGAGGCTGCGGGGCGAGGGGAGACCTACGCCTCCATCTTGGTGCGGGCGCGCAGCAATGCCGATCCCACTCAGCTGGGGATCGGCAGTGTGTCGTGCCGGCGGACGCAGGCCGGGGCTCGAATTTTCGAGTTCCCGGGGGCCGAGGGGAGCGCCCGCGCTGACCTCTTTGCAGCCAAGCTGCAAGAGGTCATCGCGGACTCTGCCAAGGTGGCCCGGCCGGTCAAGTCGGCGGAAATCGAGGTGACGGAGTTGGATGACTCCGTCACCAAGGAGGAGGTGGTGGCGGCGGTCGCAGCGGTAGGGGGCTGTGGCGCCGCGGCGGTTCAAGGCCGGGACATAAGGCCCGGCCGCGGCGGAATGGGCACCATCCGCCTCGAGTGCCCGGTCGCAGCTGCCAAAGCCGTCCTTGCGAAAGGACGGCTTCAAGTCGGATTCAGCTCGGGCGCAGTCCGGGCACTCGAGGAGCAGCCTCTGCGGTGTTTCCGGTGCTTCGGCATCGGCCACACCCGGCCCCTGTGTCCGTCCAAGGTTGACAGGACGGACACATGCTACCGCTGCGGCAAGGAGGGCCACAAAGCCGCCTCCTGCCAGGCCGCCACGCCGCACTGCGCGGTGTGTGCCGCCAGTGGCCGCCGGGCAGGCCACGTCATGAAGGGGAGGAAGTGCAATCCCCCCCCTAAGCGTGGCAAAGCGCAGGCGCCGACCGAGCCTGCACCTGCTGCTGCCGCAAATGCTGCCGTTCCTGCGGCGGCTGCGGAGGAGGTTGCGATGTCCGACTGATGGCCACGGTCGAACATCGCATCCTTCAGGCGAACACCAACCACTGCAGGACAGCCCAGGATCTGCTGATGCAGACCATGGCTGAGTGGTTGGTGGACTTGGTGGTGGTCGCCGAACCCTACTCGGTCCCTGGCCGTTGGCTGGGCGACCGGGACGGCTTGGTGGCGTTGGTGGCGCGGTCTTCCACAGACTCCCCTCCCCTCTCGCTCTTAGAGAGGGGACCGGGATACGTGGCCGCCGCGTGGGGAGAGATAGCGATGGTGGGGTTCTCCCCAAACCGCCCTCTCTCGGACTTTGAGGATTTCCTCGAGATCCTCACTGCTGTCGTAGGGAGGGCGGCACCACGCCAGGTCGTGGTGTTGGGCGACCTAAACGCCAAGTCGGTGGCCTGGGGCAACCCGGTCGCCGGGTGCAACGTCCGGGGACGCGCCGTCGAGTTTTGGGCGGCCTCGTGCGGTGTGTCCCTCCTCAACAGGGGGGCGGTCCACACGTGTGTGCGGCAACAGGGCGGGTCGGTGGTGGACGTCTCGTTCGCCACCCCCGCGCTTGCCGCCCGCGTCGTGAACTGGCGGGTTGAGCTGGTGGAGACCTTGTCGGACCACCGTTATGTGAGGTTCGACATCTCCACACAGCGGGGAGGGGGGACGGCCCGCGCTGGGCAATCTCCCTTCCCGCGGTGGGCACTCACCCGCCTGGACCGGGAGGCGGCCAAGGAGGCCGCCTTCCTCCAGGACTGGCTGTCGCCTCCCCCTGTCGAGGAGGTCCCGGACGTGGACGCCGCAGCGGTCAGGCTGCGGGGGTCCTTGACCGAGGTGTGCAACTCCAGCATGCCTCGGTCTCGCCGTCCGCCTCCCCGTCGCGCCGTGTACTGGTGGACGGAGGAGCTGGCGGGGCTCCGGGCCACCTGCGTGGCGGCCAGAAGGGTCTACGCGCGGAGCCGACGGCGCAGCGCCCAAAACCGAGTCCGGGCAGAGGAGGACCGCCTGTACGCCTCTTACCGAGAGGCTACGGTGGCCCTCAAGTCTGCGATGGGCGCTGCGCAAGACTCGGCGAGGGCCGAGATGCTGGAGGGTCTCGACAGAGATCCCTATGGGAGGCCATATAAGGCGGCGCGGAACCAGCTCCGCCCCTATGGTCCCCCACTGTCTGAGACCCTCGAGCCAGCGTTGCTGGATGGGGTGGTCCGGTCCCTGTTTCCGCGCAGGACCGACTTCACCCCTCCAGCGATGGATCCCCCGCAAGGGGCGGCTCCGCCGGAGGCAGAGGTGCCCCCGGTCACGGCGGCGGAATTCTACGCGGGGGTTCTGGGCCTCCGCGCGAAGAAGACCGCCCCCGGACCGGACGGCGTCCCCGCACGGGTGGTGGCGATCGCCGCCACCCAAATGGAGGCCAGGTTTCGGGACCTCTTCAGCGCGTGTTTTACGGCTGGGAGGTTCCCGAAACTGTGGAAGGAGGGGCAGCTTTGCCTGCTCCGAAAGGAGGGTCGCCCGGTGGACTCCCCCTCGGCATACCGGCCCATCGTTCTGCTCGATGAGGTCGGTAAACTGTTCGAGGGGATCGTCGCCGGGAGGCTAGACAGCCACCTGCGGGGGGTAGGGCCGGATCTGTCGGACGCCCAATTCGGGTTCCGTCGTGGGCGTTCGACGATCGACGCGCTGGCCCTACTCAAGGGCCAGGTGAAGGAGGCGGTGGAGGCGGGGGACGGAGTGCTGGCGGTGTCATTCGACATTGCCAACGCCTTCAACTCCGTCCCCCACTCGACGATATTGGAGGCGCTCCGGTATCACGGAGTGCCCCAATATCTGCGGAACCTACTGGCCGACTACTTGGAGGGCCGAGAGGTCCTCCTCGTGGACAAGTCGGCCACGGTGAGGCGGTACGGCGCAGAGTCCGGTGTTCCACAGGGGTCGGTGCTAGGCCCCCCCTTGTGGAACATCGGGTTCAACTGGCTGCTGCGGGGTGCCCTCCTCCCGGGCACGAGTGTCATCTGCTACGCGGAGACGCGGCAACTGCAGGCGAGGGTGGATCGCCTGCAGTCTGAAGTCAACCAGCTTCGTCAGAAGCTGGCTGAAGCCACGGCCCGGCCTCAAGAGGCCGAGGTGAGCCCTGTGGCAGAGGGCCCTGCCTCGGCCCAGCCACCACGGGCTAAGGCGAGCCCTGCAGTAGAGGGCCCCTCCTCCAACCTTGAGGATATCATCCGCAAGGTGATTATGGAGGAGAGGGCCTTCACGAGAGCCTGCCTGGCAGGCATCGAGGACCGGCTCCTGCCGGAAAAAAGCCTCCGGCCGCCGCTTGCGGCGGATAAGAGGCAAAGCCGGCCGGGGCCGTCCTCCTCCTCCCAGGTGGAAGACGTGGCCCTTCTCCCTGCGACCACTCCGTCCAACGAGTGGACGAAAGTGGGCCGGGGGGGGAAGGGTAAAGGGAGGAAGTCGGCAGTGGCCGTCCCTGCCATCCCTGCCGTCCCCACCACCCCCGCACCCAGCCAGTCGCAGACGACCGGCAAGGGCAAGGGGAAAGGGAAAGGGAGAGTAGGAAGGGGGCAGTTGGTCCCCCCTAACACTGCAGCCGTCGTGGTGACGCTCACCGTGGAGGCTGCGGGGCGGGGGGAGACTTACGCCTCCATCTTGTCGCGGGCGCGGGGCAATGCCGATCCCACTCAACTGGGGATCGGCAGTGTGTCGTGCCGGCGGACGCAGGCCGGGGCTCGAATCTTCGAGTTCCCGGGGGCCGAGGGGAGCGCCCGCGCTGACCTCTTTGCAGCCAAGCTGCAGGAGGTCATCGCGGACTCTGCCAAGGTGGCCCGGCCGGTCAAGTCGGCGGCCTTCGAAGTGACGGAGTTGGATGACTCCGTCACCAAGGAGGAGGTGGTGGCGGCGGTCGCAGCGGTGGGGGGCTGTGGGGCCGCGGCGGTCCAAGGCCGGGACATAAGGCCCGGCCGCGGCGGAATGGGCACCATCCGCCTCGAGTGCCCAGTCGCAGCTGCCAAAGCCGTCCTTGCGAAAGGACGGCTTCAAGTCGGGTTCAGCTCGGCCGCAGTCCGGGCACTCGAGGACCAGCCTATGCGGTGTTTCCGGTGCTTCGGCATCGGCCACACCCGGCCTCTGTGTCCGTCCAAGGTTGACAGGACGGACACATGCTACCGCTGCGGCAAGGAGGGCCACAAAGCCGCCTCCTGCCAGGCCGCCACGCCGCACTGCGCGGTGTGTGCCGCCAGTGGCCGCCGGGCAGGCCACGTCATGAAGGGGAGGAAGTGCAATCCCCCCCCTAAGCGTGGCAAAGCGCAGGCGCCGACCGGGCCTGCACCTGCTGCTGCCGCTAACACCGCCGTTCCTGCGGCGGCTGCGGAGGAGGTTGCGATGTCCGACTGATGGCCACAGTCGAACATCGCATCCTTCAGGCGAACACCAACCACTGCAGGACAGCCCAGGATCTGCTGATGCAGACCATGGCTGAGTGGTTGGTGGACTTGGCGGTGGTCGCCGAACCCTACTCGGTCTCTGGCCGTTGGCTGGGCGACCGGGACGGCTTGGTGGCGTTGGTGGCGCGGTCTTCCACAGACTCCCCTCCCCTCTCGCTCTTAGAGAGGGGATCGGGATACGTGGCCGCCGCGTGGGGAGAGATAGCGACGGTGGGGGTGTATTTCTCCCCAAACCGCCCTCTCTCGGACTTTGAGGATTTCCTCGAGATCCTCACTGCTGTCGTAGGGAGGGCGGCACCACGCCAGGTCGTGGTGTTGGGCGACCTAAACGCCAAGTCGGTGGCCTGGGGCAACCCGGTCGCCGGGTGCAACGTCCGGGGACGCGCCGTCGAGTTTTGGGCGGCCTCGTGCGGTGTGTCCCTCCTCAACAGGGGGGCGGTCCACACGTGTGTGCGGCAACAGGGCGGGTCGGTGGTGGACGTCTCGTTCGCCACCCCCGCGCTTGCCGCCCGCGTCGTGAACTGGCGGGTGGAGCTGGTGGAGACCTTGTCGGACCACCGTTATGTGCGGTTCGACATCTCCACACAGCGGGGAGGGGGGACGGCCCGCGCTGGGCAATCTCCTTTCCCGCGGTGGGCACTCACCCGCCTGGACCGGGAGGCGGCCAAGGAGGCCGCCTTCCTCCAGGACTGGCTGTCGCCTCCCCCTGTCGAGGAGGCCCCGGACGTAGACGCCGCAGCGGTCCGGCTACGGGGGTCCTTGACCGAGGTGTGCAACTCCAGCATGCCTCGGTCTCGCCGTCCGCCTCCCCGTCGCGCCGTGTACTGGTGGACGGAGGAGCTGGCGGGTCTCCGGGCCGCTTGCGTGGCGGCCAGAAGGGCCTACGCGCGGAGCCGACGGCGCAGCGCCCAAAACCGAGTCCGGGCAGAAGAGGACCGCCTGTACGACTCCTACCGAGAGGCTACGGCGGCCCTCAAGTCTGCGATGGGCGCTGCGCAGGACTCGGCAAGGGCCGAGATGCTGGAGGGTCTCGACAGAGATCCCTATGGGAGGCCATATAAGGCGGCGCGGAACCAGCTCCGCCCCTATGGTCCCCCACTGTCTGAGACCCTCGAGCCAGCGTTGCTGGATGGGGTGGTCCGGTCCCTGTTTCCGCGCAGGACCGACTTCACCCCTCCAGCGATGGATCCCCCGCAAGGGGCGGCTCCGCCGGAGGCAGAGGTGCCCCCGGTCACGGCGGCGGAATTCTACGCGGGGGTTCTGAGCCTCCGCGCGAAGAAGACCGCCCCCGGACCGGACGCCGTCCCCGCACGGGTGGTGGCGATCGCCGCCACCCAAATGGAGGACAGATTTCGGGACCTCTTCAGCGCGTGTTTTACGGCTGGGAGGTTCCCGAAACTGTGGAAGGAGGGGCAGCTGTGCCTGCTCCGAAAGGAGGGTCGCCCGGTGGACTCACCCTCGGCATACCGGCCCATCGTTCTGCTCGATGAGGTCGGTAAACTGTTCGAGGGGATCGTCGCCGGGAGGCTGGAGAGCCACCTGCGGGGGGTAGGGCCGGATCTGTCGGACGCCCAATTCGGTTTCCGTCGTGGGCGTTCGACGATCGACGCGCTGGCCCTACTCAAGGGCCAGGTGAAGGAGGCGGTGGAGGCGGGGGACGGAGTGCTGGCGGTGTCATTCGACATTGCCAACGCCTTCAACTCCGTCCCCCACTCGACGATATTGGAGGCGCTCCGGTATCACGGAGTGCCC
Organism: Standfussiana lucernea; assembly: GCA_964057025.1. NCBI lineage: Eukaryota > Metazoa > Arthropoda > Insecta > Lepidoptera > Noctuidae > Standfussiana > Standfussiana lucernea. The sequence continues at coordinate 18,500,203 of OZ059788.1, forward strand.
CAATATCTGCGGAACCTACTGGCCGACTACTTGGAGGGCCGAGAGGTCCTCCTCGTGGACAAGTCGGCCATGGTGAGGCGGTACGGCGCAGAGTCCGGTGTTCCACAGGGGTCGGTGCTAGGCCCCCCCTTGTGGAACATCGGGTTCGACTGGCTGTTGCGGGGTGCCCTCCTCCCGGGCACGAGTGTCATCTGCTACGCGGATGACACTCTGCTCACTGCCCGGGGGAGGAACTTTGCCGACGCAGCCATTCTGGCCTCGGCTGGCGGGTCCTTGGTGGCAGAAAGGATCCGCCGCCTGGGATTGAGGGTGGCGCTGCACAAAACGGAGGCCGTGTTCTTTCGCGGTCCCCGGCAGCGCTGCCCTGCCGACGCCCACATCGTCGTGGAGGGCGTCCGTATAGGGGTCCAGCCCCAGATGAAATATCTGGGGCTGGTGTTGGACGACAGGTGGCGCTTCGGCCCGCATTTTAGCGGGCTGTCGACGCGCCTGTTGAAGGCCGCGGACGCCCTCTCATGGCTCCTCCCAAACCTGGGGGGACCCAAGGCAAAGTGCCGGCGCCTCTATGCCGGCATTTTGCGGAGCATGGCCCTCTACGGGGCTCCCATCTGGGCGGACTCCCTCCATAGGAGGGAGAATGCTACCGCCATCCGCAGGCCCCAGCGGGCTATTGCACAGCGGGTGGCGAGGGCCTACCGCTCAGTGGGCTTTTCGGCGGCGTGCGCTCTGGCCGGCACCCCTCCTTGGGAGCTGGAGGCGTGGGTGCTCGCCAGAGTGTACGAGTGGACGGCGCGCCGAAAGGCGCTCGGGGAGCGCCCCACGGGCGAAGAGCGGGAGGCGGTGCGGCGAGAGGCGAAGGACGCCATCGTCCTCCATTGGACGGAGGACCTCGCCAGCGCCGCCTTTGGCCGCCGGACGTTGGACGCGCTCGGTCCGGTCCTGAAGGGCTGGCTCGAGCGGTCCCACGGTTTCCTCTCTTTCCGTCTGGTGCAGGTGTTATCCGGACACGGCTGTTTCGGATCGCACCTGCACCGGATCGGGAGGGAGGAGACCCCGGCGTGCCACGACTGCGGCGCGGCGGAGGACACGGCGCAGCACACCCTCGAGGTGTGCCCGGCGTGGTCCGAGCTGCGCCGCGGTCTGACCGCGGTGGTCGGACCGGACCTCTCGCTTCCCGGCGTGGTCGACGCCATGCTGGGGAGTGAGGAGGCCTGGTCGGCGGTGGCCTCCTTTTGCGAGGACGTGATGTCGCAAAAGGAGGAGGCGGAGCGCGCGCGGGAGGACGACCCTCTCGCTGCGCCGCTCCGCAGACGAAGAAGGGGGAGAAGGCGTCGTGCCCTCCCTCCTCATGGTGACGGGCGGGCGACAGGCGCGGGGGTGCCTTCGCCCGCATTGCACCCGTCACCTTCGTCGGTCATTCCCGACCCCCCACACCCGTGAGGGTGTGAGGGGGTCCGCCTAGCAATCGTCGGCGGAGGACTGGAAGTAAAGGCTGTGCCGGTTTCCCAGTCCCCCGCCACTCTGACGAAGCGGGAATGCGCTGGGTCGTTTTAGTGGGTATACCGGGTCCGTCCGGGGAGTCCCACATACCCCTCCCGTCCCCCGACGGGTGGGCATGCGTAACGCATTTTTTCCCAGCGTAAAAAAAAAAAAAAAAAAAAAAGGTTAGGTTAGGTTAGGTTGGGGGACCGCCGTTCCTGCGGCGGCTGCGGAGGAGGTTGCGATGTCCGACTGATGGCCACGGTCGAACATCGCATCCTTCAGGCGAACACCAACCACTGCAGGACAGCCCAGGATCTGCTGATGCAGACCATGGCTGAGTGGTTGGTGGACTTGGCGGTGGTCGCCGAACCCTACTCGGTCCCTGGCCGTTGGCTGGGCGACCGGGACGGCTTGGTGGCGTTGGTGGCGCGGTCTTCCACAGACTCCCCTCCCCTCTCGCTCTTAGAGAGGGGACCGGGATACGTGGCCGCCGCGTGGGGAGAGATAGCGACGGTGGGGGTGTATTTCTCCCCAAACCGCCCTCTCTCGGACTTTGAGGATTTCCTCGAGATCCTCACTGCTGTCGTAGGGAGGGCGGCACCACGCCAGGTCGTGGTGTTGGGCGACCTAAACGCCAAGTCGGTGGCCTGGGGCAACCCGGTCACCGGGTGCAACGTCCGGGGACGCGCCGTCGAGTTTTGGGCGGCCTCGTGCGGTGTGTCCCTCCTCAACAGGGGGGCGGTCCACACGTGTGTGCGGCAACAGGGCGGGTCGGTGGTGGACGTCTCGTTCGCCACCCCCGCGCTTGCCGCCCGCGTCGTGAACTGGCGGGTGGAGCTGGTGGAGACCTTGTCGGACCACCGTTATGTGCGGTTCGACATCTCCACACAGCGGGGAGGGGGGACGGCCCGCGCTGGGCAATCTCCCTTCCCGCGGTGGGCACTCACCCGCCTGGACCGGGAGGCGGCCAAGGAGGCCGCCTTCCTCCAGGACTGGCTGTCGCCTCCCCCTGTCGAGGAGGTCCCGGACGTGGACGCTGCAGCGGTCAGGCTGCGGAGGTCCTTGACCGAGGTGTGCAACTCCAGCATGCCTCGGTCTCGCCGTCCGCCTCCCCGTCGCGCCGTGTACTGGTGGACGGAGGAGCTGGCGGGGCTCCGGACCACCTGCGTGGCGGCCAGAAGGGCCTACGCGCGGAGCCGACGGCGCAGCGCCCAAAACCGAGTCCGGGCAGAGGAGGACCGCCTGTACGCCTCTTACCGAGAGGCTACGGTGGCCCTCAAGTCTGCGATGGGCACTGCGCAGGACTCGGCGAGGGCCGAGATGCTGGAGGGTCTCGACAGAGATCCCTATGGGAGGCCATATAAGGCGGCGCGGAACCAGCTCCGCCCCTATGGTCCCCCACTGTCGGAGACCCTCGAGCCAGCGTTGCTGGATGGGGTGGTCCGGTCCCTGTTTCCGCGCAGGACCGACTTCACCCCTCCAGCGATGGATCCCCCGCAAGGGGCGGCTCCACCGGAGGCGGAGGTGCCCCCGGTCACGGCGGCGGAATTCTACGCGGGGGTTCTGAGCCTCCGCGCGAAGAAGACCGCCCCCGGACCGGACGGCGTCCCCGCACGGGTGGTGGCGATTGCCGCCACCCAAATGGAGGCCAGGTTTCGGGACCTCTTCAGCGCGTGTTTTACGGCTGGGAGGTTCCCGAAACTGTGGAAGGAGGGGCAGCTGTGCCTCCTCCGAAAGGCGGGTCGCCCGGTGGACTCCCCCTCGGCATACCGGCCCATCGTTCTGCTCGATGAGGTCGGTAAACTGTTCGAGGGGATCGTCGCCGGGAGGCTGGACAGCCACCTGCGGGGGGTAGGGCCGGATCTGTCGGACGCCCAATTCGGTTTCCGTCGTGGGCGTTCGACGATCGACGCGCTGGCCCTACTCAAGGGCCAGGTGAAGGAGGCGGTGGAGGCGGGGGACGGAGTGCTGGCGGTGTCATTCGACATTGCCAACGCCTTCAACTCCGTCCCCCACTCGACGATATTGGAGGCGCTCCGGTATCACGGAGTGCCCCAATACCTGCGGGACCTCCTGGCCGACTACTTGGAGGGCCGAGAGGTCCTCCTCGTGGACAAATCGGCCACGGTGAGGCGGTACGGCGCAGAGTCCGGTGTTCCACAGGGGTCGGTGCTAGGCCCCCCCTTGTGGAACATCGGGTTCAACTGGCTGCTGCGGGGTGCCCTCCTCCCGGGCACGAGTGTCATCTGCTACGCGGATGACACTCTGCTCACTGCCCGGGGGAGGAACTTTGCCGACGCGGCCATTCTGGCCTCGGCTGGCGGGTCCTTGGTGGCAGAAAGGATCCGCCGCCTGGGATTGAGGGTGGCGCTGCACAAAACGGAGGCCGTGTTCTTTCGCGGTCCCCGGCAGCGCTGCCCTGCCGACGCCCACATCGTCGTGGAGGGCGTCCGTATAGGGGTCCAGCCCCAGATGAAATATCTGGGGCTGGTGTTGGACGACAGGTGGCGCTTCGGCCCGCATTTCAGCGGGCTGTCGACGCGCCTGTTGAAGGCCGCGGACGCCCTCTCATGGCTCCTCCCAAACCTGGGGGGACCCAAGGCAAAGTGCCGGCGCCTCTATGCCGGCATTTTGCGGAGCATGGCCCTCTACGGGGCTCCCATCTGGGCGGACTCCCTCCATAGGAGGGAGAATGCTACCGCCATCCGCAGGCCCCAGCGGGCTATTGCACAGCGGGTGGCGAGGGCCTACCGCTCAGTGGGCTTTTCGGCGGCGTGCGCTCTGGCCAGCACCCCTCCTTGGGAGCTGGAGGCGTGGGTGCTCGCCAGAGTGTACGAGTGGACGGCGCGCCGAAAGGCGCTCGGGGAGCGCCCCACGGGCGAAGAGCGGGAGGCGGTGCGGCGAGAGGCGAAGGACGCCATCGTCCTCCATTGGACGGAGGACCTCGCCAGCGCCGCCTTTGGCCGCCGGACGTTGGACGCGCTCGGTCCGGTCCTGAAGGGCTGGCTCGAGCGGTCCCACGGTTTCCTGTCTTTCCGTCTGGTGCAGGTGTTATCCGGACATGGCTGTTTCGGATCGCACCTGCACCGGATCGGGAGGGAGGAGACCCCGGCGTGCCACGACTGCGGCGCGGCGGAGGACACGGCGCAGCACACCCTCGAGGTGTGCCCGGCGTGGTCCGAGCTGCGCCGCGGTCTGACCGCGGTGGTCGGACCGGACCTCTCGCTTCCCGGCGTGGTGGACGCCATGCTGGGGAGTGAGGAGGCCTGGTCGGCGGTAGCCTCCTTTTGCGAGGACGTGATGTCGCAAAAGGAGGAGGCGGAGCGCGCGCGGGAGGACGACCCTCTCGCTGCGCCGCTCCGCAGACGAAGAAGGGGGAGAAGGCGTCGTGCCCTCCCTCCTCATGGTGACGGGCGGGCGACAGGCGCGGGGGTGCCTTCGCCCGCATTGCACCCGTCACCTTCGTCGGTCATTCCCGACCCCCCACACCCGTGAGGGTGTGAGGGGGTCCGCCTAGCAATCGTCGGCGGAGGACTGGAAGTAAAGGCTGTGCCGGTTTCCCAGTCCCCCGCCACTGTGACGAAGCGGGAATGCGCTGGGTCGTTTTAGTGGGTATACCGGGTCCGCCCGGGGAGTCCCACATACCCCTCCCGTCCCCCGACGGGTGGGCATGCGTAACGCATTTTTTCCCAGCGTAAAAAAAAAAAAAAAAAAAAGGTTAGGTTGGGGGACCCCCCACAGAGCATACGTCCACGTCGTGTCCCCTGGAAACAGCCCAGTTCTGACCACCGTAACGGAGTGGCAGACTGGGACTGGCCAAAGTGCTCTGTGCTTTAGTAGCGAATTTTAATCTTTTATTGCCTTGTCTCGACTACGATGCCGGCTACACCCTCGCGGGACGCCTCCGGGCGATTTTTAAAATCAAAAGGCCCTTCTCAGGGCCAACCCAAAGGCCCTTCTCAGGGCCAACCCAAAGGCCCTTCTCAGGGCCAACCCAAAGGCCCTTCTCAGGGCCAACCGAAAGGCCCTTCTCAGGGCCACCCCGACGCACCAGCGTCAGAGCCTAGCCGCGCGCCGTCTGCGGCTAGCTATTTCGGAGGGGCGGAGTCGTCGTCCGACAACGACTCGCTTGTTGGTGCGTCGGACGCGAGAGGCTCGCGGTCGCGGAAGCGGGCCTTCCTGAGTTGTGGGTCCGAGAGTTCTTCGGCCTCGGGGTCCAAGCCGTCGTCGAAGGCTAAAAAGCCGACGACGACGGCCGCGGATACCCACGTTGTGGGACTCGCGGACGCCCAGCGCCAGGTAGACCTGGCACGGAAGGTGCAGCTCCAACAAGAGCTGGAGGAGCGGGTTGCCGCCAAAGAGAAGCGTGCGTACGTCGCCCGGGCCAAGTCCGGGTACGGTGCGTCCCGGGTTGTGTACGCGGACCACTCTTTGGCGGAACTGGAAAGGATGGCGGAGGAGGACGAGGAGGAGATTGTCGAGGTCGCCTCTAAGTCCTCCAACCTGAAGGGCACCTTCCAGAAGGCCCTGAAATGTCGGGCCGCGAGCATGCGCGGGGTCGTCGCTGAACTGGTTCAGCGGACGGCCTCTGACGAGACGCGGCAACTGCAGGTGAGGGTGGATCGCCTGCAGTCAGAAGTCAACCAGCTTCGGCAGAAGCTGGCTGAAGCCACGGCCCGGCCTCAACAGGCCGAGGTGGGCCCTGTGGCAGAGGGCCCTGCCTCGGCCCGGCCTCAACAGGCCGAGGTGGGCCCTGTGGCGGGGGGCCCTGCCTCGGCCCGGCCACCACGGGCTAAGGCGAGCCCTGCAGTAGAGGGCCCCTCCTCCAACCTTGAGGATATCATCCGCAAGGTGATAATGGAGGAGAGGGCCTTCACGAGAGCCTGCCTGGCAGGCATCGAGGACCGGCTCCTGCCGGAAAAAAGCCTCCGGCCACCGCTTGCGGCGGATAAGAGGCAAAGCCAGCCGGGGCCGTCCACCTCCTCCCAGGTGGAAGACGTGGCCCTTCTCCCTTCGACCACTCCGTCCAACGAGTGGACGAAAGTGGGCCGGAGGGGGAGGGGTAAAGGGAAGGGCAAAAAGTCGGCAGCGGCCGTCCCTGCCGTCCCTGTCGTCCCTGCCGTCCCCGCCACCCCCGCACCCAGCCAGTCGCAGACCGGCAAGGGCAAGGGGAGAGGGAAAGGGAGAGCTGGAAAGGGGCAGTTGGTCCCCCCTAAAACTGCAGCCGTCGTGGTGACGCTCACCGCGGAGGCTGCGGGGCGAGGGGAGACCTACGCCTCCATCTTGGTGCGGGCGCGCGGCAATGCCGATCCCACTCAGCTGGGGATCGGCAGTGTGTCGTGCCGGAGGACGCAGGCCGGGGCTCGAATTTTCGAGTTCCCGGGGGCCGAGGGGAGCGCCCGCGCTGACCTCTTTGCAGCCAAGCTGCAAGAGGTCATCGCGGACTCTGCCAAGGTGGCCCGGCCGGTCAAGTCGGCGGCCTTCGAAGTGACGGAGTTGGATGACTCCGTCACCAAGGAGGAGGTGGTGGCGGCGGTCGCAGCGGTAGGGGGCTGTGGCGCCGCGGCGGTCCAAGGCCGGGACATTAGGCCCGGCCGCGGCGGAATGGGCACCATCCGCCTCGAGTGTCCAGTCGCAGCTGCCAAAGCCGTCCTTGCGAAAGGACGGCTTCAAGTCGGATTCAGCTCGGCCGCAGTCCGGGCACTCGAGGACGAGCCTCTGCGGTGTTTCCGGTGCTTCGGCATCGGCCACACCCGGCCCCTGTGTCCGTCCAAGGTTGACAGGACGGACACATGCTACCGCTGCGGCAAGGAGGGTCACAAAGCCGCTTCCTGCCAGGCCGCCACGCCGCACTGCGCGGTGTGTGCCGCCAGTGGCCGCCGGGCTGGCCACGTCATGAAGGGGAGGAAGTGCAATCCCCCCCCTAAGCGTGGCAAAGCGCAGGCGCCTACCGGGCCTGCACCTGCTGCTGCCGCTAACACCGCCGTTCCTGCGGCGGCTGCGGAGGAGGTTGCGATGTCCGACTGATGGCCACGGTCGAACATCGCATCCTTCAGGCGAACACCAACCACTGCAGGACAGCCCAGGATCTGCTGATGCAGACCATGGCTGAGTGGTTGGTGGACTTGGCGGTGGTCGCCGAACCCTACTCGGTCCCTGGCCGTTGGCTGGGCGACCGGGACGGCTTGGTGGCGTTGGTGGCGCGGTCTTCCACAGACTCCCCTCCCCTCTCGCTCTTAGAGAGGGGACCGGGATACGTGGCCGCCGCGTGGGGAGAGATAGCGACGGTGGGGGTGTATTTCTCCCCAAACCGCCCTCTCTCGGACTTTGAGGATTTCCTCGAGATCCTCACTGCTGTCGTAGGGAGGGCGGCACCACGCCAGGTCGTGGTGTTGGGCGACCTAAACGCCAAGTCGGTGGCCTGGGGCAACCCGGTCGCCGGGTGCAACGTCCGGGGACGCGCCGTCGAGTTTTGGGCGGCCTCGTGCGGTGTGTCCCTCCTCAACAGGGGGGCGGTCCACACGTGTGTGCGGCAACAGGGCGGGTCGGTGGTGGACGTCTCGTTCGCCACCCCCGCGCTAGCCGCCCGCGTCGTGAACTGGCGGGTGGAGCTGGTGGAGACCTTGTCGGACCACCGTTATGTGCGGTTCGACATCTCCACACAGCGGGGAGGGGGGACGGCCCGCGCTGGGCAATCTCCCTTCCCGCGGTGGGCACTCACCCGCCTGGACCGGGAGGCGGCCAAGGAGGCTGCCTTCCTTCAGGACTGGCTGTCGCCTCCCCCTGTCGAGGAGGTCCCGGACGTGGACGCCGCAGCGGTCCGGCTGCGGGGGTCCTTGACCGAGGTGTGCAACTCCAGCATGCCTCGGTCTCGCCGTCCGCCTCCCCGTCGCGCCGTGTACTGGTGGACGGAGGAGCTGGCGGGGCTCCGGGCCACCTGCGTGGCGGCCAGAAGGGCCTACGCGCGGAGCCGACGGCGCAGCGCCCAAAACCGAGTCCGGGCAGAGGAGGACCGCCTGTACGCCTCTTACCGAGAGGCTACGGTGGCCCTCAAGTCTGCGATGGGCGCTGCGCAGGACTCGGCGAGGGCCGAGATGCTGGAGGGTCTCGACAGAGATCCCTATGGGAGGCCATATAAGGCGGCGCGGAACCAGCTCCGCCCCTATGGTCCCCCACTGTCTGAGACCCTCGAGCCAGCGTTGCTGGATGGGGTGGTCCGGTCCCTGTTTCCGCGCAGGACCGACTTCACCCCTCCAGCGATGGATCCCCCGCAAGGGGCGGCTCCGCCGGAGGCAGAGGTGCCCCCGGTCACGGCGGCGGAATTCTACGCGGGGGTTCTGAGCCTCCGCGCGAAGAAGACCGCCCCCGGACCGGACGGCGTCCCCGCACGGGTGGTGGCGATCGCCGCCACCCAAATGGAGGAGAGGTTTCGGGACCTCTTCAGCGTGTGTTTTACGGCTGGGAGGTTCCCGAAACTGTGGAAGGAGGGGCAGCTTTGCCTGCTCCGAAAGGAGGGTCGCCCGGTGGACTCCCCCTCGGCATACCGGCCCATCGTTCTGCTCGATGAGGTCGGTAAACTGTTCGAGGGGATCGTCGCCGGGAGGCTGGACAGCCACCTGCGGGGGGTAGGGCCGGATCTGTCGGACGCCCAATTCGGGTTCCGTCGTGGGCGTTCGACGATCGACGCGCTGGCCCTACTCAAGGGCCAGGTGAAGGAGGCGGTGGAGGCGGGGGACGGAGTGCTGGCGGTGTCATTCGACATTGCCAACGCCTTCAACTCCGTCCCCCACTCGACGATATTGGAGGCGCTCCGGTATCACGGAGTGCCCCAATACCTGCGGGACCTCCTGGCCGACTACTTGGAGGGCCGAGAGGTCCTCCTCGTGGACAAGTCGGCCACGGTGAGGCGGTACGGCGCAGAGTCCGGTGTTCCACAGGGATCGGTGCTAGGCCCCCCCTTGTGGAACATCGGGTTCGACTGGCTGCTGCGGGGTGCCCTCCTCCCGGGCACGAGTGTCATCTGCTACGCGGATGACACTCTGCTCACTGCCCGGGGGAGGAACTTTGCCGACGCGGCCATTCTGGCCTCGGCTGGCGGGTCCTTGGTGGCAGAAAGGATCCGCCGCCTGGGATTGAGGGTGGCGCTGCACAAAACGGAGGCCGTGTTCTTTCGCGGTCCCCGGCAGCGCTGCCCTGCCGACGCCCACATCGTCGTGGAGGGCGTCCGTATAGGGGTCCAGCCCCAGATGAAATATCTTGGGCTGGTGCTGGACGACAGGTGGCGCTTCGGCCCGCATTTCAGCGGGCTGTCGACGCGCCTGTTGAAGGCCGCGGACGCCCTCTCATGGCTCCTCCCAAACCTGGGGGGACCCAAGGCAAAGTGCCGGCGCCTCTATGCCGGCATTTTGCGGAGCATGGCCCTCTACGGGGCTCCCATCTGGGCGGACTCCCTCCATAGGAGGGAGAATGCTACCGCCATCCGCAGGCCCCAGCGGGCTATTGCACAGCGGGTGGCGAGGGCCTACCGCTCAGTGGGCTTTTCGGCGGCGTGCGCTCTGGCCGGCACCCCTCCTTGGGAGCTGGAGGCGTGGGTGCTCGCCAGAGTGTACGAGTGGACGGCGCGCCGAAAGGCGCTCGGGGAGCGCCCCACGGGCGAAGAGCGGGAGGCGGTGCGGCGAGAGGCGAAGGACGCCATCGTCCTCCATTGGACGGAGGACCTCGCCAGCGCCGCCTTTGGCCGCCGGACGTTGGACGCGCTCGGTCCGGTCCTGAAGGGCTGGCTCGAGCGGTCCCACGGTTTCCTCTCTTTCCGTCTGGTGCAGGTGTTATCCGGACATGGCTGTTTCGGATCGCACCTGCACCGGATCGGGAGGGAGGAGACCCCGGCGTGCCACGACTGCGGCGCGGTAGAGGACACGGCGCAGCACACCCTCGAGGTGTGCCCGGCGTGGTCCGAGCTGCGCCGCGGTCTGACCGCGGTGGTCGGACCGGACCTCTCGCTTCCCGGCGTGGTCGACGCCATGCTGGGGAGTGAAGAGGCCTGGTCTGCCGTAGCCTCCTTTTGCGAGGACGTGATGTCGCAAAAGGAGGAGGCGGAGCGCGTGCGGGAGGACGACCCTCTCGCTGCGCCGCTCCGCAGACGAAGAAGGGGGAGAAGGCGCCGTGCCCTCCCTCCTCATGGTGACGGGCGGGTGACAGGCGCGGGGGTGCCTTCGCCCGCATTGCACCCGTCACCTTCGTCGGTCATTCCCGACCCCCCACACCCGTGAGGGTGTGAGGGGGTCTGCCTGGCAATCGTCGGCGGAGGACTGGAAGTAAAGGCTGTGCCGGTTTCCCAGTCCCCCGCCACTGTGACGAAGCGGGAATGCGCTGGGTCGTTTTAGTGGGTATACCGGGTCCGCCCGGGGAGTCCCACATACCCCTCCCGTCCCCCGACGGGTGGGCATGCGTAACGCATTTTTTCCCAGCGTAAAAAAAAAAAAAAAAAAGGTTGGGGAACCCCCCCCCCTACGCGCGGAGCCGACGGCGCAGCGCCCAAAACCGAGTCCGGGCAGAGGAGGACCGCCTGTACGCCTCTTACCGAGAGGCTACGGTGGCCCTCAAGTCTGCGATGGGCGCTGCGCAGGACTCGGCGAGGGCCGAGATGCTGGAGGGTCTCGACAGAGATCCCTATGGGAGGCCATATAAGGCGGCGCGGAACCAGCTCCGCCCCTATGGTCCCCCACTGTCGGAGACCCTCGAGCCAGCGTTGCTGGATGGGGTGGTCCGGTCCCTGTTTCCGCGCAGGACCGACTTCACCCCTCCAGCGATGGATCCCCCGCAAGGGGCGGCTCCACCGGAGGCGGAGGTGCCCCCGGTCACGGCGGCGGAATTCTACGCGGGGGTTCTGAGCCTCCGCGCGAAGAAGACCGCCCCCGGACCGGACGGCGTCCCCGCACGGGTGGTGGCGATTGCCGCCACCCAAATGGAGGCCAGGTTTCGGGACCTCTTCAGCGCGTGTTTTACGGCTGGGAGGTTCCCGAAACTGTGGAAGGAGGGGCAGCTGTGCCTCCTCCGAAAGGCGGGTCGCCCGGTGGACTCCCCCTCGGCATACCGGCCCATCGTTCTGCTCGATGAGGTCGGTAAACTGTTCGAGGGGATCGTCGCCGGGAGGCTGGACAGCCATCTGCGGGGGGTAGGGCCGGATCTGTCGGACGCCCAATTCGGTTTCCGTCGTGGGCGTTCGACGATCGACGCGCTGGCCCTACTCAAGGGCCAGGTGAAGGAGGCGGTGGAGGCGGGGGACGGGGTGCTGGCGGTGTCATTCGACATTGCCAACGCCTTCAACTCCGTCCCCCACTCGACGATATTGGAGGCGCTCCGGTATCACGGAGTGCCCCAATATCTGCGGAACCTCCTGGCCGACTACTTGGAGGGCCGAGAGGTCCTCCTAGTGGACAAGTCGGCCACGGTGAGGCGGTACGGCGCAGAGTCCGGTGTTCCGCAGGGGTCGGTGCTGGGCCCCCCCTTGTGGAACATCGGGTTCGACTGGCTGCTGCGGGGTGCCCTCCTCCCGGGCACGAGTGTCATCTGCTACGCGGATGACACTCTGCTCACTGCCCGGGGGAGGAATTTTGCCGACGCGGCCATTCTGGCCTCGGCTGGCGGGTCCTTGGTGGCAGAAAGGATCCGCCGCCTGGGATTGAGGGTGGCGCTGCAGAAAACGGAGGCCGTGTTCTTTCGCGGTCCCCGGCAGCGCTGCCCTGCCGACGCCCACATCGTCGTGGAGGGCGTCCGTATAGGGGTCCAGCCCCAGATGAAATATTTGGGGCTGGTGCTGGACGACAGGTGGCGCTTCGGCCCGCATTTCAGCGGGCTGTCGACGCGCCTGTTGAAGGCCGCGGACGCCCTCTCATGGCTCCTCCCAAACCTGGGAGGGCCCAAGGCAAAGTGCCGGCGCCTCTATGCCGGCATTTTGCGGAGCATGGCCCTTTACGGGGCTCCCATCTGGGCGGACTCCCTCCATAGGAGGGAGAATGCTACCGCCATCCGCAGGCCCCAGCGGGCTATTGCACAGCGGGTGGCGAGGGCCTACCGCTCAGTGGGCTTTTCGGCGGCGTGCGCTCTGGCCGGCACCCCTCCTTGGGAGCTGGAGGCGTGGGTGCTCGCCAGAGTGTACGAGTGGACGGCGCGCCGAAAGGCGCTCGGGGAGCGCCCCACGGGCGAAGAGCGGGAGGCGGTGCGGCGAGAGGCGAAGGACGCCATCGTCCTCCATTGGACGGAGGACCTCGCCAGCGCCGCCTTTGGCCGCCGGACGTTGGACGCGCTCGGTCCGGTCCTGAAGGGCTGGCTCGAGCGGTCCCACGGTTTCCTCTCTTTCCGTCTGGTGCAGGTGTTATCCGGACATGGCTGTTTCGGATCGCACCTGCACCGGATCGGGAGGGAGGAGACCCCGGCGTGCCACGACTGCGGCGCGGTAGAGGACACGGCGCAGCACACCCTCGAGGTGTGCCCGGCGTGGTCCGAGCTGCGCCGCGGTCTGACCGCGGTGGTCGGACCGGACCTCTCGCTTCCCGGCGTGGTCGACGCCATGCTGGGGAGTGAAGAGGCCTGGTCTGCCGTAGCCTCCTTTTGCGAGGACGTGATGTCGCAAAAGGAGGAGGCGGAGCGCGCGCGGGAGGATGACCCTCTCGCTGCGCCGCTCCGCAGACGAAGAAGGGGGAGAAGGCGCCGTGCCCTCCCTCCTCATGGTGACGGGCGGGCGACAGGCGCGGGGGTGCCTTCGCCCGCATTGCACCCGTCACCTTCGTCGGTCATTCCCGACCCCCCACACCCGTGAGGGTGTGAGGGGTGTGTGCCTTGTAATCGTCGGCGGAGGACTGGAAGTAAAGGCTGTGCCGGTTTCCCAGTCCCCCGCCACTCTGACGAAGCGGGAATGCGCTGGGTCGTTTTAGTGGGTATACCGGGTCCGCCCGGGGAGTCCCACATACCCCTCCCGTCCCCCGACGGGTGGGCATGCGTAACGCATTTTTTCCCAGCGTAAAAAAAAAAAAAAAAAAAAAAAAAAAAAAAAAAAAAAAAGGTTGGGGGACCCCCCACAGAGCATACGTCCACGTCGTGTCCCCTGGAAACAGCCCAGTTCTGACCACCGTAACGGAGTGGCAGACTGGGACTGGCCAAAGTGCTCTGTGCTTTAGTAGCGAATTTTAATCTTTTTATCTGCCTTGTGTTCGTCTACGATGCCGGCTACACCCTCGCGGGACGCCTCCGGGCGATTTTTAAAATCAAAAGGCCCTTCTCAGGGCCAACCCAAAGGCCCTTCTCAGGGCCAACCCAAAGGCCCTTCTCAGGGCCAACCGAAAGGCCCTTCTCAGGGCCACCCCGACGCACCAGCGTCACAGTCTAGCCGCGCGCCGTCTGCGGCTAGTTATTTCGGAGGGGCGGAGTCGTCCGACAACGACTCGCTTGCTGGTGCGTCGGACGCGAGAGGCTCGCGGTCGCGGAAGCGGGCCTTTCTGAGTTGTGGGTCCGAGAGTTCTTCGGCCTCGGGGTCCAAGCCGTCGTCGAAGGCTAAAAAGCCGACGACGACGGCCGCGGATACCCACGTCGTGGGGCTCGCGGACGCCCAGCGACAGGTGGACCTGGCACGGAAGGTGCAGCTCCAGCAAGAGCTGGAGGAGCGGGTTGCCGCCAAAGAGAAGCGTGCGTACGTCGCCCGGGCCAAGTCCGGGTACGGTGCGTCCCGGGTTGTGTACGCGGACCACTCTTTGGCGGAACTGGAAAGGATGGCGGAGGAGGACGAGGAGGAGATTGTTGAGGTCGCCTCTAAGTCCTCCAACCTGAAGGGCACCTTTCAAAAGGCCCTGAAGTGTCGGGCCGCGAGCTTGCGCGGAGTCGTCGCTGAACTCGTTCAGCGGACGGCCTCCGACGAGACGCGGCAACTGCAGGCGAGGGTGGATCGCCTGCAGTCGGAGGTCAGCCAGCTTCGTCAGAAGCTGGCTGAAGCCACGGCCCGGCCTCAACAGGCCGAGGTGAGCCCTGTGGCAGAGGGCCCTGCCTCGGCCCAGCCACCACGGGCTAAGGCGAGCCCTGCAGTAGAGGGCCCCTCCTCCAACCTTGAGGATATCATCCGCAAGGTGATAATGGAGGAGAGGGCCTTCACGAGAGCCTGCCTGGCAGGCATCGAGGACCGGCTCTTGCCGGGAAAAAGCCTCCGGCCGCCGCTTGCGGCGGATAAGAGGCAAAGCCGGCCGGGGCCGTCCTCCTCCTCCCAGGTGGAAGACGTGGCCCTTCTCCCGGCCACCACTCCGTCCAACGAATGGACGAAAGTGGGCCGGGGGGGGAAGGGTAAAGGCAAGGGCAAAAAGTCGGCAGCGGCCGTCCCTGCCGTCCCTGCCGTCCCCGCCACCCCCGCACCCAGCCAGTCGCAGACGACCGGCAAGGGCAAGGGGAAAGGGAAAGGGAGAGGTGGAAAGGGGCAGTTGGTCCCCCCTAAGACTGCAGCCGTCGTGGTGACGCTCACCGCGGAGGCTGCGGGGCGAGGGGAGACTTACGCCTCCATCTTGGTGCGGGCGCGCGGCAATGCCGATCCCACTCAGCTGGGGATCGGCAGTGTGTCGTGCCGGCGGACGCAGGCCGGGGCTCGAATATTCGAGTTCCCGGGGGCCGAGGGGAGCGCCCGCGCTGACCTCTTTGCAGCCAAGCTGCAAGAGGTCATCGCGGACTCTGCCAAGGTGGCCCGGCCGGTCAAGTCGGCGGAAATCGAGGTGACGGAGTTGGATGACTCCGTCACCAAGGAGGAGGTGGTGGCGGCGGTCGCAGCGGTAGGGGGCTGTGGCGCCGCGGCGGTCCAAGGCCGGGACATAAGGCCCGGCCGCGGCGGAATGGGCACCATCCGCCTCGAGTGCCCGGTCGCAGCTGCCAAAGCCGTCCTTGCGAAAGGACGGCTTCAAGTCGGGTTCAGCTCGGGCGCGGTCCGGGCACTCGAGGACCAGCCTCTGAGGTGTTTCCGGTGCTTCGGCATCGGCCACACCCGGCCCCTGTGTCCGTCCAAGGTTGACAGGACGGACACATGCTACCGCTGCGGCAAGGAGGGCCACAAAGCCGCCTCCTGCCAGGCCGCCACGCCGCACTGCGCGGTGTGTGCCGCCAGTGGCCGCCGGGCAGGCCACGTCATGAAGGGGAGGAAGTGCAATCCCCCCCCTAAGCGTGGCAAAGCGCAGGCGCCGACCGGGCCTGCACCTGCTGCTGCCGCTGATGCCGCCGTTCCTGCGGCGGCTGCGGAGGAGGGTGCGATGTCCGACTGATGGCCACGGTCGAACATCGCATCCTTCAGGCGAACACCAACCACTGCAGGACAGCCCAGGATCTGCTGATGCAGACCATGGCTGAGTGGTTGGTGGACTTGGCGGTGGTCGCCGAACCCTACTCGGTCCCTGGCCGTTGGCTGGGTGACCGGGACGGCTTGGTGGCGTTGGTGGCGCGGTCTTCCACAGACTCCCCTCCCCTCTCGCTCTTAGAGAGGGGACCGGGATACGTGGCCGCCGCGTGGGGAGAGATAGCGATGGTGGGGGTGTATTTCTCCCCAAACCGCCCTCTCTCGGACTTTGAGGATTTCCTCGAGATCCTCACTGCTGTCGTAGGGAGGGCGGCACCACGCCAGGTCGTGGTGTTGGGCGACCTAAACGCCAAGTCGGTGGCCTGGGGCAACCCGGTCGCCGGGTGCAACGTCCGGGGACGCGCCGTCGAGTTTTGGGCGGCCTCGTGCGGTGTGTCCCTCCTCAACAGGGGGGCGGTCCACACGTGTGTGCGGCAACAGGGCGGGTCGGTGGTGGACGTCTCGTTCGCCACCCCCGCGCTTGCCGCCCGCGTCGTGAACTGGCGGGTGGAGCTGGTGGAGACCTTGTCGGACCACCGTTATGTGCGGTTCGACATCTCCACACAGCGGGGAGGGGGGACGGCCCGCGCTGGGCAATCTCCCTTCCCGCGGTGGGCACTCACCCGCCTGGACCGGGAGGCGGCCGAGGAGGCCGCCTTCCTCCAGGACTGGCTGTCGCCTCCCCCTGTCGAGGAGGCCCCGGACGTAGACGCCGCAGCGGTCCGGCTACGGGGGTCCTTGACCGAGGTGTGCAACTCCAGCATGCCTCGGTCTCGCCGTCCGCCTCCCCGTCGCGCCGTGTACTGGTGGACGGAGGAGCTGGCGGGTCTCCGGGCCGCTTGCGTGGCGGCCAGAAGGGCCTACGCGCGGAGCCGACGGCGCAGCGCCCAAAACCGAGTCCGGGCAGAAGAGGACCGCCTGTACGACTCCTACCGAGAGGCTACGGCGGCCCTCAAGTCTGCGATGGGCGCTGCGCAGGACTCGGCGAGGGCCGAGATGCTGGAGGGTCTCGACAGAGATCCCTATGGGAGGCCATATAAGGCGGCGCGGAACCAGCTCCGCCCCTATGGTCCCCCACTGTCGGAGACCCTCGAGCCAGCGTTGCTGGATGGGGTGGTCCGGTCCCTGTTTCCACGCAGGACCGACTTCACCCCTCCAGCGATGGATCCCCCGCAAGGGGCGGCTCCGCCGGAGGCAGAGGTGCCCCCGGTCACGGCGGCGGAATTCTACGCGGGGGTTCTGAGCCTCCGCGCGAAGAAGACCACCCCCGGACCGGACGGCGTCCCCGCACGGGTGGTGGCGATCGCCGCCACCCAAATGGAGGACAGATTTCGGGACCTCTTCAGCGCGTGTTTTACGGCTGGGAGGTTCCCGAAACTGTGGAAGGAGGGGCAGCTATGCCTGCTCCGAAAGGAGGGTCGCCCGGTGGACTCCCCCTCGGCATACCGGCCCATCGTTCTGCTCGATGAGGTCGGTAAACTGTTCGAGGGGATCGTCGCCGGGAGGCTAGACAGCCACCTGCGGGGGGTAGGGCCGGATCTGTCGGACGCCCAATTCGGTTTCCGTCGTGGGCGTTCGACGATCGACGCGCTGGCCCTACTCAAGGGCCAGGTGAAGGAGGCGGTGGAGGCGGGGGACGGAGTGCTGGCGGTGTCATTCGACATTGCCAACGCCTTCAACTCCGTCCCCCACTCGACGATATTGGAGGCGCTCCGGTATCACGGAGTGCCCCAATATCTGCGGAACCTACTGGCCGACTACTTGGAGGGCCGAGAGGTCCTCCTCGTGGACAAGTCGGCCACGGTGAGGCGGTACGGCGCAGAGTCCGGTGTTCCACAGGGGTCGGTGCTAGGCCCCCCCTTGTGGAACATCGGGTTCAACTGGCTGCTGCGGGGTGCCCTCCTCCCGGGCACGAGTGTCATCTGCTACGCGGACGACACTCTGCTCACTGCCCGGGGGAGGAACTTTGCCGACGCGGCCATTCTGGCCTCGGCTGGCGGGTCCTTGGTGGCAGAAAGGATCCGCCGCCTGGGATTGAGGGTGGCGCTGCACAAAACGGAGGCCGTGTTCTTTCGCGGTCCCCGGCAGCGCTGCCCTGCCGACGCCCACATCGTCGTGGAGGGCGTCCGTATAGGGGTCCAGCCCCAGATGAAATATCTGGGACTGGTGCTGGACGACAGGTGGCGCTTCGGCCCGCATTTCAGCGGGCTGTCGACGCGCCTGCTGAAGGCCGCGGACGCCCTCTCATGGCTCCTCCCAAACCTGGGGGGGCCCAAGGCAAAGTGCCGGCGCCTCTATGCCGGCATTTTGCGGAGCATGGCCCTTTACGGGGCTCCCATCTGGGCGGACTCCCTCCATAGGAGGGAGAACGCTACCGCCATCCGCAGGCCCCAGCGGGCTATTGCACAGCGGGTGGCGAGGGCCTACCGCTCAGTGGGCTTTTCGGCGGCGTGCGCTCTGGCCGGCACCCCTCCTTGGGAGCTGGAGGCGTGGGTGCTCGCCAGAGTGTACGAGTGGACGGCGCGCCGAAAGGCGCTCGGGGAGCGCCCCACGGGCGAAGAGCGGGAGGCGGTGCGGCGAGAGGCGAAGGACGCCATCGTCCTCCATTGGACGGAGGACCTCGCCAGCGCCGCCTTTGGCCGCCGGACGTTGGACGCGCTCGGTCCGGTCCTGAAGGGCTGGCTCGAGCGGTCCCACGGTTTCCTCTCTTTCCGTCTGGTGCAGGTGTTATCCGGACACGGCTGTTTCGGATCGCACCTGCACCGGATCGGGAGGGAGGAGACCCCGGAGTGCCACGACTGCGGCGCGGCGGAAGACACGGCGCAGCACACCCTCGAGGTATGCCCGGCGTGGTCCGAGCTGCGCCGCGGTCTGACCGCGGTGGTCGGACCGGACCTCTCGCTTCCCGGCGTGGTCGACGCCATGCTGGGGAGTGAGGAGGCCTGGTCGGCGGTGGCCTCCTTTTGCGAGGACGTGATGTCGCAAAAGGAGGAGGCGGAGCGCGCGCGGGAGGACGACCCTCTCGCTGCGCCGCTCCGCAGACGAAGAAGGGGGAGAAGGCGTCGTGCCCTCCCTCCTCATGGTGACGGGCGGGCGACAGGCGCGGGGGTGCCTTCGCCCGCATTGCACCCGTCACCTTCGTCGGTCATTCCCGACCCCCCACACCCGTGAGGGTGTGAGGGGGTCCGCCTAGCAATCGTCGGCGGAGGACTGGAAGTAAAGGCTGTGCCGGTTTCCCAGTCCCCCGCCACTGTGACGAAGCGGGAATGCGCTGGGTCGTTTTAGTGGGTATACCGGGTCCGCCCGGGGAGTCCCACATACCCCTCCCGTCCCCCGACGGGTGGGCATGCGTAACGCATTTTTTCCCAGCGTAAAAAAAAAAAAAAAAAAAATAAAAAAAAAAAAAAAAAAAAAAAAAAAAAAAAAAAAAAAAAAAAAAAAAAGGTTAGTTAGGTTAGGTTAGGTTAGGTTAGGTTAGGTTAGGTTAGGTTAGGTT